>CM029013.1:99060644-99245644 GCA_016801055.1 Panax notoginseng | reverse complement strand
TGGAAATCATTTTGAAGGAAATAGGAGTCAAGTCTGCTGTACCAAGCTCTCGGTGCTTGTTTAAGACCATAAATGGCCTTTTTCAACTTGTAAACTTTCTCCTCTTGACCATTGATAACAAATCCCTGTGGTTGTTCAACATACACATCCTCGTCCAAAAAACCATTTAGAAACGCAGACTTTACATCAAATTGAAAAACTTTCCAATTGTTTTGAGCCGCTAAAGCCAGAATTAGTCTAACAGTCTCAAATCTAGCTACAGGCGAAAAAGTTTCAAAATAATCAACTTCATGCTTTTGTACATACCCTTTAGCGACCAACCTTGCCTTATGCTTTTGCACACTTCCATCGGGTTGGTACTTTACTTTGTAGATCCATTTCACGCCAATTGCTTTTTTCTCCGGTGGCAAATCTACAAGCTCCCATGTGTTGTTTCTTTCAATGGCGGACATCTCCTCCTTCATTGAATTCTCCCACTCTTCTTTACCGCAAGCTTCAACGTAGCTTAAAGGTTCTGCAACCAAAAGAGCATAAGTAGAAGCGTATATATCACTCAAAGACCACATCTTTATTGGCGGAGTTTCACTGTTTTGTGATGATTCACTACTGCTAAATGGGCTTCTAGTTGGACTGTTTTACAATGATTCACTGCTGCTAGATGGGCTTCTAGTTGAGCTTCTAGTTGGACTTGGACTATGCATAGGAGACATATGAGGTGAATTCACATCTTCTTGTAGCTGAGTTAATTCTATCGCATCATCTACATCTACAAAGGCTATATTCTGATCTTTCTCACCAACTTGCTGCCAAACACTGTTCTCATCGAAAATAACATCTCGTCGAATGATTAACATCTTAGTAAGAGGTTTATACAAATGATAACCTTTACTTTCAGCACTATACCCAATAAAAATGCACTTTTCGCTTTTTTTTTTCTAACTTAGTACCATCAGTAGAATCAATTAAGGCATATGCAATGGAACCAAAAACTTTTAAATTACTTACATTGGGCTTAACTCCCCACCATGCTTCATAAGGTGTTTGATTTCTTACTGCTTTTGTTGGAGATATGTTGAGAAGATGGATTGCGGTAGCTACTGCCTCGGCCCAAAAACTATTCGGAAGCTCCTTCTCATTTAGCATACTCCGTGCCATTTCTTCAACCGTCCGATTTTTTCACTCAGCAACTCCATTCTGTTCTGGAGTCTTTCGCACTGTTAGTTGCCTCCGGATACCATTCTCTTTTCAAAAGAGAGTAAATTCATCGGATAAGAACTCTCCCCCTCTATCAGTCCTGAGAGTTTTGATTGCGTAGCCACTTTGTTTCTATGCAAAGGCTTTGAACTCCTTGAACTTTTCAAACGCCTCAAATTTCTGAGTAAGAAAAAACACCCAACTCATACGGGAAAAATCATCAGTAAATAATAGAAAATATTTACTATTATTTAAAGATGAAGTTTTTGTCGGTCCACAAATATCTGCGTGAACCAATTCCAAAGGCATCTTTACTCTCCAAGCTTTACCAATTGGAAAGGAAATCTTGTGTTGCTTTCCATAAACACAACCTTCACAAACATTATCAACAGACACAATAGATGGCAATCCTGAAACCATATTTTTCTGACCCAACAATTTCAGCCCATTAAAATGCAAATGCCCATACCTTAAATGCCAAAGCCTAGACTCATCGTGAACATTAGCAACCATTGCACAATCATCCAAACATGATAACTCAAGAGGAAACATTTTGTTTTCAGTCATGTGGACTTTAAAAATAGAATTTTTAGATTTTCTATTTTTAATTTCACACATTCCATCATGAAAATGAACCATATATCCCTTTTGAATTAACTGACCCACACTAAGTAGGTTATGTGCCAAACCAGGAATATAGTAAACATCATGAATTAGCTTTTTAATACCTGACTTGGTCTTAATTGCAATTGTCCCCTTTCCTTTAATTTGTACTTGCTTGCCATCACTAAGCCCGACCTTTAATTGAACTGATTCATCCATCGTTTGAAACAGTCCCCTTTCTCCGGTCATATGTTTGCTACAACCACTGTCTAAAAACCAAACATCATTCTTACTTATGTTAGGATTTAAATAAGTAAGAAAAAGGCTACCTTCTTCTTCCTTTTCCTCGACAAAATTGGCTTGCTGTTTGGCTTTCTCAATCTTCTCTGGGCAATTTCGTGCTATATGACCATAGTTGTTGCAATTATAACACTGCATTCCTTTATTATCCTGCCTGTTAAAATTCCCTATATTAGACCTTCCTCGACCTCTTCCACGTCCATGGTAGCCACCTCTACCTTGGCCTCTACCAAATTGCTTTTGTCCAGAAGAGCCTTTGCCAAATCTTCCTTTACTTGAGACCTCGACCTTGGTTTGAAAGGCATGCTCAAGATTCTTCTCCTTTGACCTATTAATTCTCTCTTCATGTGCTAAAAGAGAACCCATTAATTCATTAAGAGAAAATGTAGACAAGTCTTTAGACTCCTCAATGGCTGTAACAACATGATCAAATTTATTCGGTAGACTCCTTAATATCTTTTCCACAATTTTCTGATCTATGATAGTCTCTCCAAAAGCTCTCATTTGATTAACTATACTAGAAACTCTAGAGAAGAAATCTTGAACAGGCTCATTACCTTTCATGAAGAGTGTCTCAAACTCTCTTTGAAAAGTCTGCAATTTAACTGTTATTATCTTCTTGTCCCCATGGAACTCTTGCTTCAAAATAGTCCATGCTTCCTTCGACTTCGTGGCACCAGCAATTCGAGAAAATATAGGGTCTGCAACAGCCTGTTGCAAAACAAGCAGAGCCTTCGCATCCTTCTTGCGAAGTTCTCTAATATCCGTTGCATTCTCTGCAAAATCATTTTCAACCAACTCCCAAAGTTCTTGTGCAGTAAAAAAGGTTTTCATTTTGATGCTCCAATACTCATAATTCTCTCCAGTAAATGGAGGAATCAAGGATTGAGAAAGATTTAGAACATTACCGTTTGCCATAGTTGCGAAAAGCTTACTCAAACCTTTTATCGAACACCTTGTGTGCACAGCAATAAAACCCACGGATGATGCTACAGCAACACTCCAAAAAACTCCAACGCCCAACGTCAATCGAACGAGGCTCTGATACCAAAAATGTTGGCACAATAATAGAATACTACTGCAAAAAATCAAGCAAGCAAAAAAGAACACTCTGCTACAGCAAAAACAGAGCACGAAACAATGGGAAAATGTAAAACTTTTATTGAGAAGAAGGAAGCTAATAATCAGATTCACTCATCTACCAATAGCAACAAATTAACATCTACTTAAATAAGACTAGCATAGCAGTATTCAGTTTCGTGAGCCTGAAGATGTGGAAGAAGTTCCCCTCTTATGCTTGTTCCTAAAGAATAGCCAAATGGCCAACGCCTAGTAAATGACCCCTAACAACTCCTGCTTACTTATTCAATTACTGACTCTAATAAAAAGACCTCACGTGCATCATATTAACACAAGTCACGTGCATCATATTTTATCAGAATTAGCATTAGGATTGGCTGCTCTATTTTTTGGCTTTATTCATTTTTCCGGTTGGAATCAAAATTCGCATATCTACCACATACATTAATAACTTGATCCCCAAGGGATCTTGTTTTATACTCCCTCCGTTCCTTAATATAGATCGTTTTAGGGTTATGCTCAAGCATTAAGGTAATGATTGCATAGCATTAACTATAATATCAATTGTCTATATTACCCTTGTATTGGAATAAGAGATTGTTATTTATTGGACATAAAATAGTGAGAGAACCAAAGTTACATTTCATATTTGGGGTAATATTGGAAACTAAGCAATTAATGTTTACTTGAAATTCTAAAACGACTTATATGAAGGAACAAAAATATTTCTCTAAAACGACGTATATTAAGGAACGGAGGGAGTATTTACTTTCCTAAATCAAATTAAAGCTCAACGGAAATATTAGCAGAGTGTTCTATTGTTGGCAGCCTCTAATCTTCATAATTGAACCGAATTTATGATGAACCGCTCAAGCCAAAATTTACGGTTTATTCACTCAACCGGATGTCTAGCCTCTTTTAGGAATATAAGCTTTTTAAATTTTTAAATGCCATATTAATAAAAAATAAATTAATTACCACTACTTCTTAAATAATTTTAAATTTTTATATTTTTTTTATAATTTTAAATTTAAATATAACTCAAACTGATTTCAAAAAGTAAAAATTAATCTTCTATTTTAAAAGGAAGGGAGTATAATTAGTTGAATTAGGATTGGATATATTTTTTTTCCTAAATCAACTAAAATATGAGGTTTAGGACAAATCCCTTCTTGTACTGTTCTAACACAAGAATTCGGATTAGGATTAGGATTAGGATTAGGATTAGGACAAATCCCTTAGGATTAGGACAAATCCCTTCTTGTAATGTTCTAACACATGAATTAGGATTAGGATTTTATTGTTGCTTGGTTACTCTGTTATTGGCGGCTCTGTTTTTCTCGCTTTATTCATTTATCCGGTTGGAATCCAAATTCGCATACCACCTTTTTTTTCTCATATATATATAAGATTTTTAAATAATAAAATTAATTTAGTTCTCACATATATAAGATTTTAAAAGTTAGTTTAAAGTATTTTTAAATAATAAAATTAATGTAGTTCATATAAGTCTTACAAGTAATAAATAGTTTAATTCCCAGTACATTTTAAATAGCTTATAAATTTTATTTTTAGAATTTAAATAAATTTATATTAATTTTATTTCATAAATATCTCAAATTTAATTTGAAAATTAAAATTAATCCTTTATTTTCAAAGGGAAGAAAGATAATTATTAGAGTAATGGACTAATAATGGATTGTGATAAAACCCAAAATATACAAGACACAACACATTTTTTTTACATGTATAATTAAATTTTAAACAGAAATATAGCAACTGAAAATACACACATTATATTTTGTGCTATAGAGAAAAATATCAACGAAAAACACACACACTATATTTGAATGAACGGTGGAGTGGTATAGTTTTAACATTGAAGTTCTATATCAAATTTTATAGGTGAGAAAAATTATACACATTTGACTAGTTTAGTGACTTGAATCTTTTATGAAATAGAGATGCAAAGAACAGATGTAGATAAATGCAGTAGGTTTTAATAGAAAACTCCCTTGTCCCAAAAAAAAGTCTCATTTTTCAAAAAAAAAAAATCCAAAAAATATCATCTGAATAGTAGTATAAAATGACACTATCTTCAAGTTTCAAATAGTGCATGGCAACTCAACCTATTAAACAAACATATGCAACTTTAATGTTCTTTAACTTCTTACATATGATAAATTGAACCATGTTCTCAAAACTCTATCTTCCCCGTTGTTGTCAAGCATACCACCAGTACATGAACCATTCAAGATTATGAAGCTAGGGAAAACCGTCAAGAACATGCAGTCAAAAAAGATGAATTGATAGGGAACATGTAAATAATCAAAGCATTTTAATCAGTGATCAACATTTATTTTTTTCAACTTTCAAGCAAGGAACCAACTCAACCTTTAAAAAAAATAGCCTGCAAATTAATGTTTTTAACTTCACTGCAAAAGGGTATAACAAAACTATTTTTAGTCCATGAACTTCTCGGCTACAGAACTTGTATATGCACAATGTTCCAACTATTTCCTCAAAATATGAGATACAGATAAGGAAAGAAACGATTATTTTGGTTGTAAATACAAAGATGACAAAAAGAAACAGAACCTAACAAAAATGCTGATCAACCCTATCCCTATGGACCATAGTTATATCAATTAAAGCGGAGTACTATATACTAAATGCAAATTGTATTAACAATAGGAAAAACTCATTAAAAACACAAAAGATCACACTGATAGACAATGGCAAACTCAACTTCTAAACGAAAAGATGCAATTTCTGATATTTTAACAAAATAGTACAAAATAATTATTTGAGTGGAAATTGCACCAAGAACAGCACAATTTATAGCTAGAAAAGTAAGCTTATAACAGCTAACATCAAACTTTTTATCCAAGTTTGTTGTGACCTATGGATACAAACACTACAAGAAAAAGCTTTATCAGCGACCGCCTATCAGCGACCGCATACTGTCGCAGATAACCATCAGCGACCGCATGCAGTCGCTGAAAGGCGTCGCACAAAATCTGGTCGCTGAGATGCACATCCGCGACCACTATTAGCGACCGATATATCTGCGACCGCTATGAGCGACCGTAATGACAAATACGGTCGCTAAGCTGAGTCAGCATGGTCCAGGGCCAACGCTGACGTGTTCCACGTGTCAGCGACCGGTATCAGCGACCGCATCCAGTCGCTGGTATACACAAATAGTTATCCGTCGCTATTTACTGATATGGAAAAAAAAAAAAAAATAGAATTTTGCTGTTTTGCAGAAATCCCAAAAACCTGTACCTATTTTGTACCTGTTTTATCCCAACACACATACCCAACAACAACATACACAACAATATAAACATCCATCGTCCACCAACACATACACCAACTAGTATATAAACCATTCAAAACCAATATGATTTTGAATAAATATAATAACATTTCAAAACTTGTTTAAGTAACATACAAACATCCTAAAATGAATATACAAGTACAAACTTATACTATAACTATAAAACTAATCTAAAGCAGGTACGTCAAGCATCACCACCTCCTTGATCACCCTATAATTAACAAAATAATAAAACAAGTTACAAATATATACTAATTATGTTAATATTGGTATATTACGACAATATACAACAAATTGATTTTATACCTCGTCGTCATCCCCGTGTTGTGATGCTGCTGCTGCCGCTACTGCTTCAGCTAACTCCTCAGCACTCAGACCCCCCAGATGTCCGCCCAGTATCTTTAGAAGATCCCGATCTTAACAGATAGCTCTCACACAGTCAGCCGGAGTATGAACAGCTGGATGGCTCGATGACTGTGTAGACTGGGTAGAAGAGCAGCCTGAGCCACTGAAGGATGGGCGTCGTCGTTGTCCTTGACCTTTAATGTAGTTCTTCTTCACAACAGACGCCCTCTCCCACAACTCTTGATCGATAGACGGACGTGGAGTGCCTTCAGGATAGCGCTCATTCAATAAACGCTTATAAGTGTCCTGTCATCATGTTAACAATTAAATAGTTAAAAATAAATTAATTCCGTAAGCATTAATTAAAGATCAAGTTGTTAAAATTTATTACCGCTATCTGGATAGCCTCAGGCAGACCATCACGGGTGGCCACGTACACATCCAGCCAATGGATAGGCTGACCTTGAGACTGAGACTCCTATACAAAAATAACACAATATTACTAAGTAAAAATGGGATATATTTTCTACAATTCTTGATTGAAAACATATTAAAACTTGTAAATACGTACCCTGGCAGTGATATGCTGCAACTGTGAAATACTGTCGCCCTTGTATGTTCCTTTAGCCTTTGTGCCATCGGATACACCTGAGGCTCTGTTGGTGGCGGCAGTCTTTCGTCTTTTCACCAATCTCTCAGCTCTCCATTGGGCACACATCTCAGCCCATATGGACTGGGTGCACCACCAGGGACTATGCTCGTGCATATAATCCTCTCCCTGGCCTGGATGGTCGATGTCGGCATTGTGAATGGCTTTTTGTCGTTCTATATTCAGGTTGTCCTTGGTGCGGACCACGCACTTCTGCCAGAATAATGTCTGAATCACCGAAGCATGCGCGTCCTCCCATCTATACCTTTTCTGCAAATAAAACAACAATAATAACATTACTAAATAATTATCCTTTGAATATTATATTAATATTATATTAATATTATCTGTCATAATTATAAAAAACATACCTGAAATTCTGCCCAAACAGCATCCTTGTGGGCGATAGGTGTGCTCGCCCACGTAATCACAGCTGTAGGCCAATTCTGTAAACACAGCTATGATATGCACTTGACGATTTTATTATCTGAAAAATCACTATAATATACAACATCAATTAGCATATATTTAAGCAATTTACATCTAAGTTATAATACTTATGAACATTTTTCAAACTTTTACTTATATAATACTTAAAAAAAATTCGCCAGAGTCTCCCCTACAATATGGACTAGCCACATGCACGACGGCATGCATATATGGACATTTCTAGGCACCCAAGACACCAACCAATATAATATCAATCAAAACATTACCAATATACAATAAATAGAATCTTAAATGCTTATATAAAATTGATATATGCGGGACGTACGTGATATTCGGAGGAGGGTGAATCTGAATAAGAATCCGATCATCCGGATTAGTAGGGGCCTTGGGCACATGATTAGGCCCCCTACCCAAGTCGCGCTTTTTCTGCGCTGCTTCAGAAGCCATCTGTATATTACAAATTTCAAGATGTTTTGCAGAGTCATATTTGATTACATGTATATATGACAATAAACATGACAGTGATATAAACATGTATATATATGAATATAAAATGACAATAAACAAAAATTGCATTTAAATAGTTTAGTACATAAACATGACAGTGATTTAAACATGTATATATATATATATATATATATATATATATATATGAATATAAAATGACAGTCCATTAAAAAATCTCATATGAAGTGAACTGCACCCAACTCCAAACAAATATACATTCACTTTTTAAACAAAACTAATATAAGAATAACAAGGTAGAACCTCTTCTACAAAAGTACATCAAGAGAACAATAACAATGGTAATGTATCATAAATTGATGACGTGATTTAATTACAACAATATCTGCTTTAATTGATTCCCTCATTTGTTTCAAGTGTCAATGTCTGATTCAGAATCATCTTGTATATGTATTGCAGATTCATAACCATCATCTTCTTCAGATTCAGTGTCAGATTCAGTCAATAACTCTTCCTCCTCAGTATCAATGTCATCTGACACAAGTATTGACTCAAGATTTAATTCATGTGGTTCATCTCCACCATTTAACTGGATTACTTCATTGTCGTCCTCCACATTTATTATAGTTTGACTATGAATTATCCGCTCTTGGTAAATCTCCCCATCAACTAATTCTACACGACTACGCGCAGGAGTATGAATTACAACTTGCCAATTTGTAGGCGGTCTATCCCTTTTCTTAACAGGACTAGGAGTGTAGTATACTTGTACTGTTTGAGTTGGTAAAACAAACGGTTCGTTGGAGTACGCAGACCTATGGAGGTCAATATCGACGATTCCATGTCTGTCAACACGTATCCCTTTTTCTGAATCAAACCAACGGCACTTGAACAAGTGAATATGACCCCCGTACGTGCCCTTGTACGACAACTCTACGATTTCCTCCAACTCCCCATAAAAGGCACGACCAAGCTCATTGTAACAATCTCCTTGGACACACACTCCAGAGTTCGTTGTTCTTTTACCGCGCCCATATGCCTTTGTGTGAAATTCACAACTATTTATTTTGTAACCGTTGCGGCTGACTTGGTCCCTGTCTGGTCCCATAGCTAGGACTTGTACATTAGCCGGAATCGTTGATCCCTCAGTTAAAGCCTACAAAAACTCCATCTTATTAAATGAAGTCATAGTTAACATGGAGTATATATATATATATATATATATATATATATATATATATATATATATATATATATATATACTACGTGCTTAAAAATTGAACTTACTTTGTCCTTTAGCCAAAGTGCAAATTTTTTATCCCGATTGATTTGAATATATTTATCAGTTATGCCGGGATGATTCACTTTTAACTCGTCATCGTACAATCTATACCATGTTATAAACATTAACATATTGGAATAAATTTTCAACTTTAAAGATAAATTATCAAGTTTACATGTGTACCTCACAAATTCGTCAATCTCCTTGCAATTGAGAAGAATGTAAGTATGTGCAGCATGTAATTCTTATTCAGAGAGGAATATGCGCTTCCCTTTTCCATAAGCGCGGCCCGATAGACCAAATACAGAGAGCCGACCATTTAGTTCAACATTTCCCCCATCATCATGTCTCGATACTCGATTGGCCTTTGTCAAGACTTCGTCCGGAAAATAGTCTGAGACAAACGTAGATATCTCATCGAAACTGTATGCCTTGCATATCGACCCCTCGACATAAGCTCTATTCTTCACCTTCCTCTTAAGGTTTCCCATCACCCTCTCGAAAGGGTACATCCATCTATATTGAACTGGACCCCCAACACGAGCTTCATAGGGAAGATGGATTTGCAAATGCTCCATGGAGTCAAAAAATCCAGGTGGGAATATTTTTTCCAGTTTACACGTGATCTCTATGATGTTCTTCTCAAGTACAAACATGTCCTTCTCATTCAATGATTTTGAACACAAGTCTTTGAAGAAACGACTAAGATCCGTCAAAGCATCCCATATTGGTTTATCAAGCAGATCCCGAAATGCTATAGGCATAAGTCTCTCCATGAATACATGACAGTCATGACTCTTCATCCCTTGCAATTTCCCACCCGTAACACACCTTGCAATGTTTGACGCATATCCATCTGGTAGTTTCAGATACTTAAGCCATGTGCACACATCTTCAACTTGCTTTTTGGACAATGTGTACCTTGCATGCGGTTTGACAATCTTACCATTAGGAGATTCATAAAGTTCTAATCCAGGACGCTTACAAATATCTTTCATGTCCAAACGTGCCTTATCGTTATCTTTTGTCTTCCCCGTAACATTCATCACAGTGTTAAACACATTGTCAAACACATTCTTCTCAATATGCATCACATCTAGATTATGACGAATCAAATTACTTGAGCATACTTGTAACCATATGACTTGAGCATACTTGTAAGCATATGATTAACATTTCAGTATACTTGTAAGCATATGACTTGAGCATACTTGAAACCATATGACTTGAGCATATGACTTGAGCATACTAGTAAGCACATAAAGAGCTCGTTAATATTATAAATGTTCGCAACTACCCAACCAATAAAAAAAATTCGCCAGAGTCTCCCCTATAATATGGACTAGCCACATGCACGACGGCATGTATATATAGTCATTTCTAGGCACCCAAGACACAAACCAAGAGAAATATACAAATTCCCAATATAATAAGACTAACACAATAACGATTGAATGCAAATTAAAGCAGTAAAAAGTTCAGGAGTATACTACAAATTCAGAGTTCCAAAAACTCGCACTTTCATTTTTGCAAGCTTTTATCTTTACTTTACACATGAGCTAAATAATTAACTTACTTCTGATTAGAGCACTAGTCTCTTAGTTCTTTAACTTTAGAGTATGAAATTGCTTTTGTTCATTAATATCTGTATGGGTTCGGTGAGAAACTAAGCACGTGTTACTTAGTTTATTTTAGCAGTGAATATCTAACGAAATTGAAGTTAGTTTATTTTAGCAATGGAAAACTTCCTAATGGATAGATCTAAAGAATGAACTACAATCTTCAGAGTGTCTTAATTGCTTGGATAGCTTGGATACAACAGTATATGCTATTATTTTTATTATATTTAGTAATGGAACTAAGTAAATGTTATTTAGTTATATTTTATTTTAATTTAATTATATATATAATGGTATTATATTTAATGTGATATTATATTTTAATTTATATTATATTTATATGATATTATATTTTAATTTTATTATATTACCTCCATCATATTTAATCATATTTGAATATGGGTTTTTGTTTGGATGGTAAAGCTTCAATTTGTTGCTTGAAGGTACCTTTTCAAAAATAGATATGGTTCATTTGTTGCACCTCGATCATTTTGTATATGATAGTTATTTTACTAGATATTTTTAGTAAAGAGTATAGCTTATACCTATTGTTTGTAAATGACACATGTTTATGATCGTGCCTAGTTTTTGTAATGCTAATAAATGTTTCTAAGTCAAATAGTAGGCAACCTTAAAATTTTAAACCAATTTTATCTCTAAATGTGGTTGATTGATTGTTTTACATTTTTGGTGGCAAGCAAGGTCATATCGATAATGAACTGGGCTCATTAATTTTTTGACTTAGTACTATTGACTGCAACAAATTCAATAAACCATTTTCACTTGCAAAGCCACTAACTAGTTGGGCATTTCTACATGCTACAACTCCGCCATACCTAAACACGGAAACAGAACTAGTTGGGCATTTCTGCATAGAGTCTAAATCTCGCAGTACATGAACAAAGGCCTAGTCCCCTACATTTTAATTATCACAAGAAAAGGCTCGATTTTTCTGTTTCCCCAATAAAACAGAATGTTATCGCCACCTCCTAACTGAAAACACCCACACTGTTCTTGTATACTAAAATCACTTCTCCTCCAAATTATTGAAAACATTGCTTTGCTCATTCAAACAGAAACTATCTGAATACAAATTACACAAAGTCATAAATCAAATAAATAGATAATTAGAACTAGGGTAGGTCTGCTAATGTCTTAATCCTAATTTAGTATGTGTACTAAATTAACTCAAGAACTAAAACATTACAGTATGAAGAGAAATTTTTATACTAAAACAACTCTCGGCTTGACAATAAATTAGTACACAATAAATTAGTTACCTGTGGCGGCAGCGATGGCAGTGGACAGTGGCGACGAGGAGCGGCGACGGCGGCGATCAATTTCTCCCTCCCTCCCTCTTCTCTTCTCCCCCTTCTCCCTTTTCTCCCTATTCCGTTCTCCCTCTTTTCTTCTCTCGTCTGCTGAAAGAACGAAAGCCTGAGCCTGAATAAGTTTAAGACGATCAGCGACCGCTACCAGCGACCACATGCGGTCGCTGGTTTTTAATGACGTGGACAAGTTAGCGACCGCCTGCAGTCACTGATATGTATTGGTCGCAAAAAACAAACGCGCCAACTTTTGGCACCAATTTTTTGGGAGGGAAATTCATCTCAGCGACCGATCAGCGACCGCACGCGGTCGCTGATATTAACTAGCGACTAGATTAAATAACGGTCGCTGATGTTGGTCGCTATTAGTATTATCAGCGACTGGACATGCGGTCGCTGATACTATTGGTCGCTGTTAAGCCTTTTTCTTGTAGTGAAAATTATCAAGTCAGTTTCTATAATACCACTCAAATATTAATCAATCTAGATTAATTATAAGAAGTAGGAGCGCGAACAAGAACATAGAACACGAATCTTAAATGCGTATTGCTCCAATACATCCCAATCCATCTCCTCTCCTTGACAAACTTGGGGATCCAGTTGTAACCAAGGACATAGCAGTCACTTGAGTGCAAGTTCTTGAATGTCATGTGAAACTCCATTTCCATGTGATAACCAATACCTTGACGTCAACCCCATCTGGGGTCCAGATTTTTGTAACGTCATCCGTAAGCCCAACATGATTCCAAATATCAATGATATTCTTCTTTACCAAATCTTTAGCCAACATCAACCTACACATATGGTTGCAATCATTTTGTGTCTGAACTTTCTTGATTTTCTATGGATCATCAAACTGTTTAAGTTTTGTTGAAACGCCCAAATACTTCTCCTATTCTTCTTGATGGCTATATACTCTAAAACTCATCAGGTTTTTAGCCACTTGAATATCTCCAGGAGATTTCTTAGGACCCATGTATGCAGGAGGATCAAGAATCTTAAAATTAAACTAAGATTCATCATACAAACTCAACCCAGATTAATTTCTTCTCGGGTTTCTTTCTTTTTCTAGATTCCTTGCATTCCTCACTCAGAATAAGAACAGGAGGGATTTAATGAGTTTTCTCGGTTTGATTACCTATGGTGGAAAAAGAGAAAAAAATAGAGGAGGAAGAAGATGGGAGTTGCTTTTTCGGATTCATCATTGAAGCATAAACTCTAATGAACCTGGTTCTTGGTTAGGGTTTAAGGTTTTAGTAGCAAACTATGAGATATGAAGAACTAGGGGCATATATATATATATATATATATATATATATATATATATATATATATATATATATATATATACGGTCCGAATCTTAAGCTCACCCCTTATCCAACTCACCCGAGCTCACCCCTCCTTTAGCGACGGACCCGGCGACGGTTCGGTCATATAACCGTCGTCTATACTTTAAGCGACGGACAACATATAGCGTCGCTAAAAGTGTAGACGACGGTTGTATGACTGAATCGTCGCCGGGTCCGTCACTAAAGGGAGGTGAGCTCGGGTGAGTTGGATAAAGGGTGAGCTTAAGATCCGGACTCTCTCTCTCTCTCTCTCTCTATATATATATATATATATATATATATATATATATATATATATATATATATATATAGGGAAAATGAGTTTACTTGATTACCAATTAAGAGATCGAAGGGAAATTTCCTTTCCTAAATCAGATACATTAATTATTGAGATTATCTGGAGATCTTATTTGAAATACCTTGCAAAAATCAAATTAGATTTGTAATTAACACTCACCAGAAAATAAATATTAGGAAATTATTGCTCTGGCGCTCTACTCTCTCCGGTCTCTCCAAGTATTACTTGAACCAAATTAAAGTTGAACCGCTCAAGTTATAACTCACTGTTTATTCATTTAATTGACTGGACTGGGCCGACTGGCTTTCCAATTTAGAAGGGTTCTTTACATTTTTATACAACAATTAGAAAGTAATTATAAGATTAGTGCATCCAAAAAATAATTACAAAAAGAGTGCAACACAATAACCATGTCAGATCATTCAGTTTCACAAAAATAAGGAAATGCTGAAATCAAGGAGAAGTTACTGCCATATGCGGAAGTTACCAATTCCTTGCGAAGGTTCTATGATTGAGCAACCCAAACAAATCGATCATCCAAACCGAAGAGAGACTGACAATCCAGCCACGAAATCAATCAGTCTATTCAAAATCACGAAAAAAAGAAGAAGCCGGAGTTGTCGAATCCCGTAAAAAGGAGATCCAAAATCTGCATTTACGAAAAGATCGAAAGATTTGGAAATCGACATTCTGCTGCAGAGACTAAAATGTTTTTAAGAATATTTGGTTACCTTTGTATGAAGGTTTGCCTATCAACTGCACCATATTCAAAATAATTTTATTTTTAAAAGGTTATTTATAAGTAACCAGCACCTACGTAAATAGGAACTCTTAAATGGCATTTCGGATACCATCTGCAGCTTATGTTAAAAAATAATAAAATAATCATACATACATTACCATCACTATAAAATTGATCATTTGAGATACCTGAATGATATTTATTGGTCACTACGTATTGGACAATTGGACACCTGTTTATTGCGCTGTCTAATTGGGGTATATTATACATTGGAACTTTGACATACCATAACTGTATACTTTCAAATTAAAATTCAGAAAACATTATAAATTGGATAAGTAATAATAGAATTTCTGAATATGTTTAATGTGTTAAAATAATCAAAAGGTAAATAGTAACCAACATGATGAAGTTCTGTCACTCACTAATATGCATTTGGTTACCTCTAAAGGAAAGAGTCCAAAAAACCCAATATGAACAAACAAAAAATGTCAAACTAATGGTAATAGAATCAAAGACCAATCACCAGTATCCAAATATATAAGCACTAATAACCAAAACACAATCAGCAAGTTTCCAAAACCAATTTAATCAACCTGTATATTGTCAAAACGTACCTAGTAACCAAATTAAAATATAGCAGTAACCAAACAAAGCAGCAACGACGACCACAAACAAACCAAACGAAGCAGCGGTGTATGGAAAATTAGAAACAGAGCGGCGGCGCACTGAAATCAAAAACTGAGCGGCGGAAACAAGCAAAAGAATGTACCAACGATGAGTGCAGACGAGCGTCGGCAAAGATGGAGCGGACAGCGGTGTCAACGGGAGATCAATACCGACAGGAACCAAAAGAACGCCGGTAGAAATCAAAAAGAGAAGGAGAGAAATTTGGTTTCCAAGTTCCTAAATTAGAAAATAAGAGTTTTCAACTAAAGAAGCCTTCAGTAAAAAAGAGAGAAAAACTACAAAGGGGAAAGACATGCAATTCAAATTGTCATAGATTAAGCAACCAATCGGGAACAGTTACCATTGCAGAACTGATTTGCCACATTAGTAACCCATTAAAACATCCAACTAAATTAAAGGGATACCAAATGCACTAATTTTGTAAATAAAATATTGAAAATGTATTAATTCTGTAAATATTTTCTGGATGCACATTTGTTGTAATTTTTTCTAAAAATATACTAGGAAGTGTAAATAACCCTTTAGAATAAGCTGATGAGTGAATTTTATACCCATAATTGAGTGCATTTGAGCTTAATCTTTTGGATATTTTTAAGTATTTGTATCTATTCAAGCATGTTTTATATTGTTTTGTAGGAATTGAGACAAAAGTTACTTGGATCGATGTTTGGGGTGGCTAGATTCGCGTTTTCGGCTTGCTATTTACATAACAGTCACTTCAGAGCTAATTTGAGTATTTCTTTGGACCTTATTTCGGAAAATGTAAATAATAAAAGTTGTAGATCTACGTCTCCTCTTTCTAGAACATCTTGAATCATCGAAATTGGAGTTCGAACGAAGAAGTTATGGCCATTTTTCCAAAGGACATTGGAGCAGAAAATTTCCAGAATTGTTCTAGAGCCGGGGCGCCCATTTCAGGCCTATGCCCAGCATCGGGGCGCTAGGGGGCAGAATTCCAGCGCCATGCCCAGTGCCGGGGTGCTGGGGAAGAGAGTGGTGAGGCTTGGACGCGTTTTGGGGCGAATTTTGACACCTTTTTGACTCCAAATTTGATTGGGTTTGTTCTTAAGCTAAAAATTAGACTTGTAACCTATAAATACTTGATGTAAGACATAAAATAAGGGAGGATTATGACGGCCCCGAATTCAGGTCCCAAATCACCTCGGATCCGGTTCGATCATTCTATACAACTATTACTATTTGCGGAAGATATAAACATAAATTGTTTATACATTAAACTTACACACTTTTTCCCAAGGTCGAGTGACCTTAACTTAATATGCATTTCATAACTTACTTAACACATAATCTTAAAATACAACACTTATACAATTTAGCTACACATATATCCTAACGCTGGAACTGTCTTTAACCTTTCCTTGTATCCGACGCATTCGCCTTGATCTGCAATATTTTATCATGATATAGCAAGGGTGAGCATGAAAGTTTCCTAGCAAGTTTAAATTCAATAATATAACGATATATCATGATTGAAAGAGTATGAACAATAAGGTGGCTATAATTCATCAATATAATTAAGAACTAGCACGAACAAACTTTTGACTGAACAAGTATTAAACATGAACAAATATATCTAAACCAACGGATAATAAAAGTGATCAGCCTTTCATACCTGACTTATACATGCAATATGTACATAGTACAATTCATGACAACTAGCAATGATTAACCATAAGCTTATCTGAATGAAACACTCTTAGTAGAGTTAAGTAAAAACAAACTTGCCTGAACTTTTGATTACCGCTACGTAATTTATATCGCTTTATCCAAAGACCTAATATTAGTAATATATATCTCCAATATTAGAATAGTATCATCACAATATAATACTATAATATTATATACACAGAATAACCTAAACACATAACACACAACACTTATCCCTGTCAGTCTATAATACACATAAGACTCTGTATCAAGTCAAACTATTACAGTCTGAGTTGAACCCGACACAATTCTAACATCCCGACGATCTAGTCAGACTTTTATCTAGTCTAAGTTCAATTAAACTCTGCCTTAACACCTAACAATTATCTTAGATAATTTAAATATCAGTCAAAATATTTTTCTAAGTCTTATAATAATTTTCAGATAATTATTATCATTTATCATGATTTTTCAATCATTAATACTCGTATTTAAATGAATTAAATACCACATAATTCCTTTATTATTAATATTTATTTATTATTAAATATTAATGATAATCATCACTTAATATTATAATATATCAAAGTATATTTTTTTAATACCTTAAAATCATATTTATATGATTTTTAAACACTTAAATTCATTATCCTATAATTGCTTTTAATATTAAAATATTAATATTTTCATGACAAAATATCAAAAGTTATATTTTATAACTTAAAATATTTTTCTAATACTTAAATTATTTTTATATGATTTTTAAATCATTAATTCTATTTTTTCATAATTTATTTAATATATTTATTAAATAAACTAATTATCATTAATATTGATTAATTAATGAATTTCATCACCAAATATTAAAAGTCACTGAAAATATCTTTAAATATTTTATTATACCATAATATTATTTTTCATGATTTTTCATGAATTAAAACTATTTTTAAATAATTTATTAAATATAATAATTAAATAAATTAATTATCATTTATATTCCAAAAATATTAAATATTTATGAAATATACTCAAAATAATTAAAAACTATTTTTCAAACTTTAAAATAATTTTTCGAAATTTATTTTGTATTTTTTAATAATTAAAAACTATTTTTTATCTATTTTTAATTAATTTTCAGAAAATCAAAAATCAAAATAAATATAAACCGTCGCTAAAGGGCCCTATAGCAACAGACCCGTCGCTATAGGTGTTCTTGGTATTCTTGATGTCTGCCTAGATCTTCATCGCCAATTAACTAGGTGGGTGGTTTGACCCGTGGTAGATCTTTGGTCATTCTGTTTCTGGGCTAGCTAATCGATTAATGTTGTAGTACTAATGTAGTACTACAACCCTAAATTCAGTTTCATGACTAACAAGCATTACATCCGCAAGATCTAAGCTACAGAAAAACATGTCAGAGCTGTTCTTCATTTCTGGGTTTTCCAGAAAATGAAGAACAGACGGTGGTGCTCTCTCTCGATCCTTATAACTTGCGTTCTAGGTTTTGTTTGGGTGGAATATTGGCTCAATACTATAGACAACATATCAGGGTACAATCTTATAGCAGCCGATCATCCTAACAACAAAGAAGTCAACAGATTAGGGCTGGTCAAACCATACTAAAAATCTTGGCTCTTGAAGGTTCTGGGTTTCCCAGAAACCTTCTTAAGGAGAATCGGTCAACGCACTTTGACCTTGATTATAAACGATTCTGTTATGGATTTGAGTGAACTAAAAGCTTCAGTATGTAGTTATAATGTCAGGCTATAACACAAACACAATAGCTTGGCCTAACTATCAAACATATACGAGATCAGACGCTATGAACATGCTTGTCAGACACTGTTGGGAAATCTGGGTTTCCTATATTCACATTTTCGTGGTTGGTCAACGCCTTTTGACTGCCCATATGTTTCGATATACAGACGATCTGGCCATGTTTCGAGTTCTAGATCAAAGACCATACCACATACTACCAGTTATAACTCTTAAAACATAGAAACAATAAACAAGAAATGATCTATGAGCCCTAACATTAGGCTGTCAGGCCATGTTCTAGGGTTCATAGTCAGTTTTGAAAAATCTTGATTTCGTGCATCTTGATGTTATGGATCCATGATCCAACAACCCAGATCACTTACAGACACCTTATAACACATCTTTAAACAACAAAACATATAATCTAACATAAGATCTAAAGATTTCAAATTTTGAAGGTTTATACCTTTCTAGCTTGATCTTTGATTTCTGAATTTGTGATCTGATCTTGGTGAGTTATAAACTGATCATGGCTTAGCTTTTCACTCCCTCTCACACTAGATTTCGAAAAGTTAGAGAGAGAAGGGACTTGGATAAAATGAAAATAAAAGTATGCATTTCTCTCTCTTAATCTAATATACATGGCATGATTCAATATATTTAGTTGCTAGTTGGCATATCTATTTAATATAGTATAGATATAGAGCACATGGGATAACCATTCAGGTGATGACTCACCAAGATTGGCCTTATCTTTTGCTTAAGGGCATTTTGGTCATTTCCTTTTAATTTTAATTCTAAAATGGTCATTTGATCAAACCCTTAGAGTTTAGGTTTTGGTTTTAGGGTTTGAACCCTTTAGGGTTTAGGGTTTAACCCTTGCAATTTAATTTTTAAGATTTCCGAATTTCGGTTTTAAAACTAGAAAATTAATATTTCTAAACTATAATTAGAATTTTCTAATTATTATAAAATTTCTTAATCATAACTTTAATCTTTCTAATTAGGTTTAGTATTTTCTAATTAAAATCGCTAATTTAGCAATTAGGGTCGTAATTGGTCATTTAGAGTTTTAAACCCAGAATTAGATTTTTAATAGAAAACTAATTTTCAAATTTAGAAATTAGATTTCGTAATTATATTAGGGGTTGCTAATTACTAAAGCTTTACCTTAAATAAGCTTATAATCATTTACACTTACGCTATTAAGTTCCCAATTTAGGATTTATACACCGAATTAGGGTTTCAATTCCCGGAACTGAAGTTAGGGTTTTCAGAATCGGTTTCTAGGGTTTCTTATAATTTGTAAGAATTTTCTAACCGAACGTTGACGTTCTTAATATATACCTAGGGTTTGTTACAAATATAATTTATCTAGTCAACCTTTGACCCTTAGCCACATACTGTACACATATACACAGAACATAATCACATATTTCCTTAATCCTGAATAATTCACCTAAATCATCCACAGAATTTTGAAATCCTCAAAATTCCTTCTTAAAAATCTCAAACGCATACACTTATTTTCTGTCTAGGTTCTAATTCTGAACCTTAAATCAATTAATAAAAATTTTAAATTTTTTTTAAATTCTCGGGTTGTCACATTCATCCCTTCTTCTAAAAATTTCGTCCCCGAAATTTACCTTACACCTTACACCATCCTGCTTACACCATACATCATACATTCTCATCATCACATGCTACCCAATACACCTCTCACAGGAGTAAAAATTTTGAAATTTTGCTGAGGAGTCATAGATTATTTGTCTGTCATTTTCGCAAAGGTTTTACGGAAATTCATCCACAAACCGACATAACTTATGAACACAAAGGGTGATTAGCCCGATATGCCCTGTACTGGCCAAGTACTAATTTTATCTGTTCCTCGTCACTGCCACATGCACAAAAATTCTACCTTAGTCTTATTGGATTCCGCACCAAAACAATTTGGTCTGGAAAATTTCTTTCAATGAACACTTAGAGTTTTCATAAACTTTAGTCTAGCTGAATCGAATAGCGTAGACTCATATCAATAATTCAATTCAATCGAATTATTTAGGTGTAGCCAAACCCCGTTGGCAAATTAAACTTTTGAAAATATTTTTGAGAATGACGTCATGATGCCGTACTGTATTAACAGTCCATTTGAGGATACCGTCATTGTATGACTTTGTCATAACACATCATACAATAGTGGAATAACTATTTTAGATCAAATTTAACACTAAGTATTCCTACATTTACAACTCCATCAACTTTTTATCATCTCTGCACCAGGTTACATGGTACATGAGTGATAAATAAAATATATTTTGATATTTCAAATCATTTGCATCTAGCTAAAATAAGTAGCATAGAATATATTTTAAACCGTTTCAAAAATGATTACGAGTCTACATATTTTTTTTAAAAGCACATAGTGCGTATTTAGCTTGATGTCAAAGTTTTGAAGTCTAGCATAGCTAGGATTTTTGGAAAACTTATGCCTCCACTAATAATCATTTACTTAACAATCTATTTGTTCCTATTATCCTCAATATTCCGTTTACACACAACTATACCCAGTTCGTCAAACCACACTTATGAGTTCATTTACTTGCCATAATCATATGAGTTTAAGAACTTGTCCTAGTCAGACCTTTGGCGTCCATTCGCTGAGGGGTTCATAAACATTTCATATAACTATGAATCAAGAATGTCACATAATTATGAATTTTAAGAACTCGTACTTAACCTGATATTCTCTACCTATGACCTATCTATCTATTATACACATGAGAAAGGAATCACCCTCTTAACATGCATATAGCAAATAGCGTGACACAAATATTTCAATAATTATCATTGCCAGAACTAAGTAGTTTTTACACCAAGTACAATTCCCTGCCCATACAAGGAATCATACAACTCAGCTGCCGACATGAGTCCTCAATTGAATCCCCACCTAAAACTAACACCCTTCTCAATACGAATTTCATTTAACTCGTATTCATAATCCTTTCCTGAATCTGTACCAATTCATAGTACAACTGCCACCCAACAAACTTGCTGTAACTTTTCAATCATTCTCTTGATCCTTCTCCATACTATAACCTTATCAGATAACGGGGTGATCTTATCGTATATATTATGATTCGTTTCTATGTCTTGATCGTTTTGTTTTACGATCTTCTATCACTGACCGTTTAGTCTTTTAGACTCTATCTCTTCATCACTACTATTCTACTTTATTATCAGAGTTAGGGAACTCTATATCTTATAACTCGCCGAGATTTATCTTTGAATCTTACCGACCAACTAACTCTATGTGAGTTAGATGTTATCCTAATCACTGCGGTTATTAGTCTCAGGTATTCCTACCTAAGGTTCATAACCTACAGCTCTGATACCAACTGTGACGGCCCGGAATCCAGGTCCCAAATTACCTCGGATCCGGTTCGATCATTCTATACAACTATTACTATTTGCGGAAGATATAAACATAAATTGTTTATACATTAAACTTGTGACGCCCCCAAATTCAGGTACTTGAAACCCGAACTCAGTGCTTCACGATACCATTTCTATGAGCGGAATAATACTAATAATAATAACAATAATATAGATTATCAAATTTAATTTACATATTATCAGAGTTTTCAATCCCAAGTACGAAACCTTCAAACATCCGTTTCATTAAATGATAATTAATATATATCATCATTACCCTAATAAAGTCTAGTTATTACAAAAGATAGCCTTATCATTCATTCAGCGACCTTCCCTTTCCCTTTATTCTTAGAAGAGCCTCCAGGTTGTTCACCTTTATCTGAAAATATTTAAATTTAAGCAAGGATGAGCATTTGAGTGCCCAACAAGTAATAGCAACAATAATAGTTAGTTGAACGAATTAAATATTTTCTTTGAACGATACTTCTACAACGAATCAACAGTTGTAAAGTAAATTGAACCGATAATAAACAACATATCATTTCGATTTCAAATTTTTGAAACTACGTACTCACTATAAATGAGGATCAGTTGACCAACTATGAACATTATTTTCTATTTTCGAAAAGGTTAAACTGAAATTCATCTGTAAACCGTCATTACTTACGGGCACGGGGGGTGATCAGCCCGTTATGCCCTGTATTGATCAATACTACATTAAAGGACAATATTTTCGTCCAGCATTCCCGCCTTAGGCGCATAAAAGTTTTCCATATTTGGGATGTTCATACCAGTCTTGAATCCAAACCAAAACAATTTAGTTGGATAAAGTTTTATCTTGTTCAACAACAAATTTAAATATATGTCTAGCTGGATCAAATAGCTTAGACGACTTTTAATTAAACTTATACATACTGAACACCGATAAGTATGTATCAACATGTGATAAAATATAATGATTATCCAAGTGGGGACACTTGTATAACCATATTTTAGAAATTAACGATCAGAATATATAATTTGATCAATAATAACAGAATAAAGGAACTTGTACAACAATTATAGTTTAATAACTTACTTATATAGAATCATTGCATAAGTATATACAAAAGTTGAAATATTTGAACAATTGAAATGAACAATTTAGATATTATCTTACGCATGTCCGTTGCATAAAGTAAATGCAAAGAGTTAGATACTTGCCTTGTTTGCTGCTTACACAACTTAGATTTATCTTTTCTATCAAGCCCTATCATTAAATAGATCATTTATCTGATTAGAATAACATATCATATCATATAATACTGCTTATTGCAGTCAGCACATTCCCTAATCACATTGGCACATAGGTTTAACAACCATTGAATCACTAATAATCACTTATCTAATCACATTATCTAAGTCCAGATCAATTTCTGAAACATGTCGTTGTACCGACAACTTTATCGGGTAAATATCGAGTCTAAGACTCTGTACTGTAACTTAATATCAGTCATATTATTTTTAAATGAATTATAATAGTTTTTAAACATTTAATATTATTTATCATGAATTTTCAAACCTCGGAATCATTATTAAATGATTTAAAATACTAAATAATTCTATTATCATTAATATCTAATTAATATTAAACTATTAATGAATTCATTTTCAAAATATTAAAGTTATTTATAATAACTCAAAATATTTTTAAAGTATTAATATTACCCTTAAATGATTTTTAAAACATTTAAAATCATTTCTAAATAATTACCATTAATATTAAGGTATTAATGTTCTATTTATCAAAATATTAAAAGTCATTATTCATAACTAAAAATATTTTTAATCCATTTATATCCTTTTAAATGATTTTTAAATTAATAAAACTATTTTTAAACTATTTATTTAATATAATTATTAAATAAATTAACTATTTTTAATAATAAGTTAATAATCGTTAATATTAATTTATTAATGAAATTTATCACAAAATATTAAAAGTCATAAAAAAATAACTTAAAATATTTTATTATATCATAATATAATTTTTAATGATTTTTCCAATATTAAAATTATTTTTAAATAATTTATTTAATATTATAATTAAATAAATTAAATACTTTTAATATTTCAAAAATATTAAATATTTATGAAATATATTTAAAATAATTAAAAACTAATTTTCGAAATTTAAAATAATTTTTTATAATTTATTTTGTATTTTTAATAATTAAAAACTATTTTTTTCTATTTATTAATTAATTTCCAAAAAATAATCTACTGTCTGTCGCTAAAGGCCACCTATAGCGACAGAACCGTCGCTATAGGTGTTCTTGGTGTTCTTCAAGCAAAACCCAGAAATCAAGTCAGAGATCAGGCTAGCTACTTTGACCGAGATTAAATTCGTGTGTGATGTGTTTCTGGGAAACTTGTTGATCAGATCGTATAGTTTTACTGTAAGACTACAAGATCCAGCAACAAAAATATTCATAACACTTATAACCAAGGAGATCTGAGCCTCCAGAAGTGTTGTCAAAGGTTGTTCTTCATTTTTGGATTATCCAGAAATGAAGAACAGTTCGAGCATACACTTTTGGGCTTCCACAACTTGAAATCCGTGCAATCTTTTAGTGATTCAAGAGTCCTAGATTGTAGCAAGCATGCAAGAGAGTAGATCTATTACATAAAATACAAATAATATCAACTTAATCAACCGTTATGATCTTGTCAAACCATGTCAGTCGACATGTTCATATGTTTTCTGGGTTACCCAGAAAACATAGATCATGCTCGACTCGGCTAGTTTGACCAGCCACTGTGTTCAATCCACTTGATTATTTAGTGATATTAAAGCATGGATCCATATTACACATACCCAACTACAACTTAGTTACAAAAACAGAATTAAAACAACAACACACTTACAGATCCAAGACCAACAAAAACTTGTCAGACACGGTTAAAGGATTTCTGGGTTACCCAGAAATCACTTGGTCATGGTCGGTCAACCGACTTTGACCAAGTATAACCTTCAATCCATATATTATTTGGTTCTGATTCTTTTTGCATATCAAAGACCTCATACCAGACTACAAGTACAAGGCTTTAAACTACTAAAAAACATAACAGGTAACGATTAAAGAGGCCTGACATTCGGTTGTCAGACATCAAATAAAATTTTTCCAGATTTTTGAAAACTCTTATTTCGTGAATCTAGATGTTATGGATCCACTAAATACGAACCCAGATCATTTATTAACATAACATACAACACCTTTAAACATAAAAACATGACATTTAACATAAGATCGAAGATCAGATTTCAAGTTTAATGTTCTACCTCTTTCGAACAAATTCTTGATTCTAGCCACTGATTTGGTTATGGGTGATTGTGAGGCTTGATTTATGACTGATATATCTTGATATTTTCGGAGGTGAGAGTTTGAGAGAGTTTAGTTTGAGTGTTGTGAAAAATGTAAGTAACAAATGTTATTTCTCTCTCTTCCAATCTATATATAGAAGTGTATGGTGCATGTATGGCTGAGATATGTGACTTGTTGCTGACATTTTAAGCATGTGAGGTTGGTATGAGTTAGTCACCAACTCACCTAAATGTCAAAACCTATTAATTAGCCAAAATAATACAACTAGGGGCAAAAAGGTCACTGGCCATATGAATTTAAGGGCAACTATGTAATCCTTGCAAACCCTTAGGGTTTGACCCTTAGGGTTTAACCCTAAAGTTTAGCACAAAAAGAATTTCTAAAATTGTAATTAGGGTTTAGAATAAAAAATATATAATGTTAGTTTCTAATTTTTGCAAATTAGTGTTTTTTTAATCGAATTTAATTTGCTAATTACATATACATGAACATTAGGGTTTAAAATTAAATAAACATAATTACCTTAATAATTAAGATTACTAATTTATCAATTAAGGCACCCATTTGATAATTAGGGTTAACAATTTACTAATTAGAATTAACAATTTAATAATTAGGATTAAAAATTTATAATTAGGATTTCTAATCACATTAATCATGATCATTAGGGTTTAAAGTCCGCTAATGAGCATTAAACATCCTAAATTAGCAATTAGGGTTTCCAATTTGACAGCTAGGGTTCCTAAATATCGATTAAGGTTTTAATTTCACCATTAGGGCTTCGAGTCAATACTTAGGGTTTGTCATATAACGCCATAATTGACCAACCATCAACAATACGTACATACAGTACGTATTTATAGCACTGAAAAATAAAAATATAATATTATATTATTATCCTTATACCTTGACAATAATCTAAAATTAGGATTTTGATTCCATATCTGATTTATTCTTCATATTTGACCTAAATAATTAAGGTAAAATAATTAACTTAATAATCTGTACTAAACTCGTATAATAAAATAATTATTCTAATTATTCTAAAAAAAATTACTTCATATATTATTTAAATAATATATGCTTATATTTTCATGGAAATAATTAATAAAACATTTCTACCATAATTTTAATTAGTATAAGAATATACTTTATAATAATCAAAAATTCTAAAATAAAATTATTTGTAAATATTTATGTAATAAATATATTTTTATTTACCACATAAATACACATACACATTATCTTGTACAAATCCTCATCCTTAAATAAAAAAAAATTATACGCAAAATTTCGAATTTATTTATATAGAAAATATCGGGTTGTTACATTCACCTTCCCTTATAAAGATTCCGTCCCCGGAATCACTGTTTTAAAACCTATACATACACGGCACATAGCATACACAATCATTGCAAGTAGATCTCGATCAACTTTGATCGAACTGATCTTTAACTATTCACATAAAGCTTGTCTTTCTGATTAAACGGAAAAATTAGTTTTTAAAAGAACTCAAATTCCTCCTCAAAATTTCTTTATAAAATAATTTAATATATATAGGAAAATCATGCATAAGAAAATAAAAGGCATACGAATAATACTTGGAGTTGCATTGCCAGCTGCTGCTGAATCCTGGGCTGTCATGTTGAAGACCCTTGCAGTAGATTTTGTAGGCTTGCTAGATGATGTTGGTCCTGTGATCTCCAAAGTTCCGCCGCTTTTCCCCATGTTCACACTTTCTGCTTCCTTCCTCCTTTTCTGACAGTCCTTCACCTTATGCTCCTTTGATCCGCACAGAAAACACCCATTAATAGTTCTAGGATTGGGGCAGTTGGGAGAGATATGGCCCTCCTGTCCACACTTAAAACATACAAATTTACCTTTCAGGCATTCCCCCAAATGGTTCTTGCCACAATTCCCACATTGTACTAGCAGCTTCTTCTTTGTACCCTTCTGCTTCACCTGTATACCCCCAAAGTTGTTTCCCTTCCTCTTTTCACTCCTATTTCCACCTTCCCAGATCCCTCAACCTTACCCTTATTCCTTCTTTCTTTGTTGTAAAGGCTCATGGCCTCACTTCCCTCCTCAGCAATAATAGCTTTCTCTATGAGTGCTGCAACTGTAGGGATTTGCAACACTGCCACCTTGTTGTAGAGCCAGGGTTTTAATCCCAGCTCAAACCTTCGTGCTTTTCTAGCCTCCGTATCAACTTGATGCGGAGCAAACCTAGCCAACTCATTAAACTTAGCGGCGTATTTGGACACCGTCATATTTTCCTATTTTAATTCAAGAAATTTTACTTCCATCCTAGCCTGCATACTAGATGAAAAATAGTTTTTGAAAAATAAAGTTTTGAATCTTTCCCAAGCAACTACACCTACACCTACTCCAGCCCTCGCCTGATTTGCTTTCCACCAAAAATTTGCCTCACCCTTCATCATGTAGGTGGCAAAAGCGGTCTTTTGCCCCTCAGCTACCCTAGCTAATACAAACGCCTTTTCAATTTCTTTAACCCAAGTTTGGGCTTCTACAGGGTCAGTTGTACCTCTAAATTCGGGCGGTCCTACAACTTTAAAGTCCTTAAAGTTTGCCAAGCGATTATCCTGCTGGTTCCCTGCGGCTGGCATTCCTTGTTGCATGGCCTGAGCTATGTTTGCGAATTGCTGCATTGGATCTGGTTGTGGTTGTCCTTCAACATTGTTGACAGATTCTTCTGCCCTTTGGTTGCGAGTTCGACGTCTTGGCGGCATTATCTGATTAAATATAATCATAAATTTAACTTTCATTCTAAACCTTATCACATAAGTTTAATACTTTAAACTTGTTTCATCACTCAAACATAAATTCATTTTCATTAAGTCGTAGTAATTTACATAACATAGCACATACTGCTATCCCTTTGTGACTACAAAAGTCGGTATTTACAAACTTGATCATTACAAAAGTTGAGAACATAACCCTACACAGACATACTAAGCACATATTACATTAAACACGCCTACACAACAGAACCTATACTGCCTATTTATTACACCTTTTCCTTGGACAACTTTTCATCTGATGACCTTCTATTCCATAATTAAAACAAACACATTGTGTTGGATTGGGACAATGAGGAGAGAAATGTCCCTTCTGTCCGTAATTGTAGCAAACATATTCCCCTTTTCTGCATACACCTTCATGTTTCTTGTCACAATTTGCACACCTTTTTATTCGATTAATTTTTCCTTCGTTGTTATCAAGATTTCTTATATCACGGTCTTTCATATTTCTTTTCCCCTTCTTGCTCGGAGCTGCGCATGCTTTGTTGCTTTTAGTTCCAATTTGGTCAATTTGGATTTTAAGCTTATCTTGTTCTTCCATTGTTTCTATTAATGCTTTTCGCAGTTGGCTATTTAGCAGCTTTTCTATTTCCCACAACTGTTCCAAAGAGGAAACCTGGTCCCGCAGATTCTGTACTTCGGTTGATGCTTGATCAGCTCCAACTTCAGTGTCTGAATCACTATCGGTTAGTTCTACCATTTCCGGATCTGGTACTACACTTTCCACAATAACCACCTCATCGAGGTTGCTTTCACTCTGAGCCTCTATTGCAGCTATTGGCTTTGATATCGGCTCCTTCTTTACGATCCGAGGGTATCCTAATCCTTTTTCACCTGACATCTACACACATAAATTATCTTGATTAGCATATAGTATATACACATAGCAAATAAGAGTTTTATATAAGTTATCTTTTATTTTGTTTGACGATGAATTTATTCAATTCACCTCTTTTTAAACTCTATATGAGTTATTTATATTTTCAACGTTTTCCTCTGTTCTAAGGTTATAGCCTGAGGTCTGTCCTACCTAAGGTTTCTAACCCTATAGCTCTGATACCATGATGTGACGCCCCCAAATTCAGGTACTTGAAACCCGAACTCAGTGCTTCACGATACCATTTCTATGAGCGGAATAATACTAATAATAATAACAATAATATATATTATCAGAGTTTTCAATCCCAAGTACGAAACCTTCAAACATCCGTTTCATTACATGATAATTAATATATATCATCATTACCCTAATAAAGTCTAGTTATTACAAAAGATAGCCTTATCATTTATTCAGCGACCTTCCCTTTCCCTTTGTTCTTAGAAGAGCCTCCATGTTGTTCACCTTTAGCTGAAAACATTTAAATTTAAGCAAGGATGATCATTTGAGTGCCCAGCAAGTAATAGCAACAATAATAGTTAGCTGAACGAATTAAATATTTTCTTTGAACGATACTTCTACAACGAATCAACAGTTGTAAAGTAAACTGAACCGATAATAACCAACATATCATTTCAATTTCAAATTTTTGAAACTACGTACTGACTATAAATGAGGATCAGTTAACAAACTATGAACATTATTTTCTATTTTCGAAAAGGTTAAACAGAACTTCATCTGTAAACCGTCATTACTTACGGGCACGGGGGGTGATCAGCCCGGTATGCCCTGTATTGATCAATACTACATTAAAGGACGATATTTTCGTCCAGCATTCCCGCCTTAGGCGCATAAAAGTTTCCCATATCTGGGATGTTCATACCAGTCTTGAATCCAAACCAAAACAATTTAGTTGGATAAAGTTTTATCTTGTTCAACAACAACTTTAAATATATGTCTAGCTGGATCAAATAGCTTAGACGACTTTTAATTCAACTTATACATACTGAACACCGATAAGTATGTATCAACATGTGATAAAATATAATGATTATCCAAGTGGGGACACTTGTATAACCATGTTTTAGAAATTAACGATCAGAATATATAATGTGATCAATAATAACAGAATAAAGGAACTTGTACAATAATTATAGTTTAATAACTTCCTTATACAGAATCATTGCATAAGTATATACAAAAGTTGAAGTATTTGAACAATTAAAATGAACAATTCAGATATTATCTTACGCATGTCCGTTGCATAAAGTAAATGCAAAGAGTTAGATACTTGCCTTGTCTGTTGCTTACACAACTTAGATTTATCTTTTCTATCAAGCCCTATCATTAAATAGATCATTTGTCTGATTAGAATAACATATCATATCATATAATACTTCTTATTACAGTCAGCACATTCCCTAATCACTCCCTAATCACATTGGCATATAGGTTTAACAACCATTGAATCACTAATAATCACTTATCTAATCACATTATCTAAGTCCAGATCAATTTTTGAAATATGTCGGTGTACCGACAACTTTATCGGGTAAAAATCGAGTCTAAGACTCTGTACTGTAACTTAATATCAGCCATATTATTTTTAAATGACTTATAATAGTTTTTAAACATTTAATATTATTTATCATGAATTTTCAAACCTCGGAATCATTATTAAATGATTTAAAATACTAAATAATTCTATTATCATTAATATCTAATTAATATTAAACTATTAATGAATTCATTTCTAAAATATTAAAGTTATTTATAATAACTCAAAATATTTTTAAAGTATTAATATTACCCTTAAATGATTTTTAAAACATTTAAAATCATTTCTAAATAATTACCATTAATATTAAGGTATTAATGTTCTATTTATCAAAATATTAAAAGTCATTATTCATAACTAAAAATATTTTTAATTCATTTATATCCTTTTAAATAATTTTTAAATTAATAAAACTATTTTTAAACTATTTATTTAATATAATTTTTAAATAAATTAACTATTTTTAATAATAAGTTAATAATCATTAATATTAATTTATTAATGAAATTTATCACAAAATATTAAAAGTCATAAAAAAATAACTTAAAATATTTTCTTATATCATAATATAATTTTTAATGATTTTTCCAATATTAAAATCATTTTTAAATAATTTATTTAATATTATAATTAAATAAATTAAATACTTTTAATATTTCAAAAATATTAAATATTTATGAAATATATTTAAAATAATCAAAAACTAATTTTCAGAATTTAAAATAATTTTTAATAATTTATTTTGTATTTTTAATAATTAAAAACTATTTTTTTCTATTTATTAATTAATTTCCAAAAAATAATCTACTGTCTGTCGCTAAAGGCCACCTATAGCGACAGAACCGTCGCTATAGGTGTTCTTGGTGTTCTTCAAGCAAAACCCAGAAATCAAGTCAGAGACCGGGCTAGCTACTTTGACCGAGATTAAATTCGTGTGTGATGTGTTTTTGGGAAACTTGTTGATCAGATCGTGTAGTTTTACTGTAAGACTACAAGATCCAGCAACAAAAATATTCATAACACCTATAACCAAGGAAATCTGAGCCTCCAGAAGTATTGTCAGAGACTGTTTTTCATTTCTGGGTTACCCAGAAATGAAGAACAGTTCGAGCATACACTTTTGGGCTTCCACAACTTGAAATTCGTGCAATCTTTTAGTGATTTAAGAGTCCTAGATTGTAGCTAGCATGCAAGAGAGTAGATCTATTACATAAAATACAAATAATATCAACTTAATCAACCGTTATGATCTTGTCAAACCATGTCAGTCGACATGTTCATATGTTTTCTGGGTTACCCAGAAAACATAGATCATGCTCGACTCGGCTAGTTTGACCAGCCACTGTGTTCAATCCACTTGATTATTTAGTGATATTAAAGCATGGATCCATATTACACATACCCAACTACAACTTAGTTACAAAAACAGAATTAAAACAATAAAACACTTACAGATCCAAGACCAACAAAAACTTGTCAGACACGGTTAAAGGATTTCTGGGTTACCCAGAAATCACTTGGTCATGGTCGGTCAACCGACTTTGACCAAGTATAACCTTCAATCCATATATTATTTGGTTCTGATTCTTTTTGCATATCAAAGACCTCATACCAGACTACAAGTACAAGGCTTTAAACTACTAAAAAACATAACAGGTAACGATTAAAGAGGCCTGACATTCGGTTGTCAGACATCAAATAAAATTTTTCCAGATTTTTAAAAATTCTTATTTCGTGAAACTAGATGTTATGGATCCACTAAATACGAACCCAGATCATTTATTAACATAACATACAACACCTTTAAACATAAAAACATGACATTTAACATAAGATCGAAGATCAGATTGCAAGTTTAATGTTCTACCTCTTTCGAACAAATTCTTGATTCTAGCCACTGATTTGGTTATGGGTGATTGTGAGGCTTGATTTATGACTGATATATCTTGATATTTTCGGAGGTGAGAGTTTGAGAGAGTTTAGTTTGAGTGTTGTGAAAAATGTAAGTAACAAATGTTATTTCTCTCTCTTCCAATCTATATATAGAAGTGTATGGTGCATGTATGGCTGAGATATGTGACTTGTTGCTGGCATTTTAAGCATGTGAGGTTGGTATGAGTTAGTCACCAACTCACCTAAATGTCAAAACCTATTAATTAGCCAAAATAATACAACTAGGGGCAAAAAGGTCATTGGCCATATGAATTTAAGGGCAATTGTGTAATCCTTGCAAACCCTTAGGGTTTAACCCTAAGGTTTAGCACAAAAAGAATTTCTAAAATTGCAATTAGGGTTTAGAATAAAATAATAATAATAAAAAATATTAGTTTCTAATTTTTGCAAATTAATGTTTTTTTTAATCGAGTTTAATTTGCTAATTACATATACAGGAACATTAGGGTTTAAAATTAAATAAACATAATTACCTTGCTAATTAAGATCACTAATTTATCAATTAAGGCACCTATTTGATAATTAGGGTTAACAATATACTAATTAGAATTAACAATTTAATAATTAGGATTAAAAATTTGTAATTAGGGTTTCTAATCACATTAATCATGATCATTAGGGTTTAAAGTCCGCTAATGAGTATTAAACATCCTAAATTAGCAATTAGGGTTTCTAGTTTGACAGCTAGGGTTCCTAAATATCGATTAAGATTTTAATTTCACCATTAGGGTTTCGAGTCAATACTTAGGGTTTGTCATATAACGCCATAATTGATCAACCATCAACAATACGTACATACAGTACGTATTTATAGCACTGAAAAATTAAAATATAATATTATATTATTATCCTCATACCTTGACAATAATCCAAAATTAGGGTTTGGATTCCATATCTGATTTATTCTTCATATTTAACCTTAATAATTAAGGTAAAATAATTAACTTCATAATCTGTACTAAACTCATATAATAAAATAATTATTCTAAAAAAAAAATCACTTCATATATTATTTAAATAATATATGCTTATATTTTCATGGAAATAATTAATAAAACATTTCTACCATAATTTTAATTATTATAAGAATATACTTTATAATAATCAAAAATTCTAAAATAAAACTATTTGTAAATATTTATGTAATAAATATATTTTTATTTACCACATAAATACACATACACATTATCTTGTACAAATCCTCATCCTTAAATTAAAAAAAATTTATACGCAAAATTTCAGATTTATTTATATAGAAAATATCGGGTTGTTTCAAAACTTACACACTTTTCCCCAAGGTCGAGTAACCTTAACTTAATACGCATTTCATAACTTACTTAACACATAATCTTAAAATACAACACTTATACAATTTAGCTGCACACATATCCTAACGCTGGAACTGTCTTTAAGCTTTCCTTGTATCCGACGCATTCGCCTTGATCTGTAATATTTTATTCTGATATAGCAAGGGTGAGCATGAAAGTTGCCCAGCAAGTTTAAATTCAATAATATAACGATATATCATGATTGAAAGAGTATGAACAATAAGCTGGCTATAATTCATCAATATAATTGAGAACCAGCACGAACAAACTTTTGACTGAATAAGTATTAAACATGAACAAATATATCTAAACAAACGGGTAATGAAGGTGATCAGCCTTTCATACCTGACTTATACATGCAATATGTACAGAGTACAATTCATGGCAACCAACAATGATTAACCATAAGCTTATCTGAATGAAACACTCTTAGTAGAGTTAAGTAAAAATAAACTTGCCTGAACCGTTGATTACCGCTACGCAATTTATATCGCTTTATCCGAAGGCCTAATATTAGTAACATAGATCTCCAATATTAGAATAGTATCATCACAATATAATACTATAATATATATATATATATATATATATATATATATATATATATATATATATATATACACACACACACAGAATAACCTAAACACATAACACATAACACTTATCCCTGTTAGTCTATAATACACATAAGACTCGGTATCAAGTCAAACTATTGCAGTCTGAGTTGAACCCGACATAATTCTAACATCCCGACGGTCTAGTCGGACTTTTATCGAGTCTAAGTTCAATTAAACTCTGCCTTAACACCTAACAATTATCTCAGATAATTTTAATATCAGTCAAAATATTTTTCTAAGTCTTATAATAATTTTCAGATAATTATTATCATTTATCATAATTTTTCAATCATTAATACTCGTATTTAAATAAATTAAATACCACATAATTCCTTTATCATTAATATTTAATTATTATTAAATATTAATGAAAATCATCACTTAATATTATAATATATCAAAGTATATTTTTTTTAATACCTTAAAATCATATTTATATAATTTTTAAACACTTAAATTCATTATCCTATAATTGCTTTTAATATTAAAATATTAATATTTTCATGACAAAATATCAAAAGTTATATTTTATAACTTAAAATATTTTTCTAACACTTAAATCATTTTTATATAATTTTCAAATCATTAATTCTATTTTTTCATAATTTATTTAATATATTTATTAAATAAACTAATTATCATTAATATTAATTAATTAATGAATTTCATCACCAAATATTAAAAGTCACTGAAAATATCTTTAAATATTTTCTTATACCATAATATTATTTTTCATGAATTAAAACCATTTTTAAATAATTTATTTAATATAATAATTAAATAAATTAAATATCATTTATATTTTAAAAATATTAAATATTTATGAAATATACTCAAAATAATTAAAAACTATTTTTCAGACTTTAAAATAATTTTTCAAAATTTATTTTGTATTTTTTAATAATTAAAAACTATTTTTATCTATTTTTAATTAATTTCCGAAAAATCAGAAATTAAAATAAATATAAACCATCGCTAAAGGGCCCTATAGCGACAGACCCGTCGCTATAGGTGTTCTTGGTGTTCTTGATGTCTTCTCAGATCTTCATCGCCAGTTAACTAGGTGGGTGGTTTGACCCGTGGTAGATCTTTGGTCATTCTGTTTCTGGGCTAGCTAATCGGTTAATGTTGTAGTACTAATGTAGTACTACAACCCTAAATTCAGTGTCATGACTAACAAGCATTACATCCGCAAGATCTAAGCTACAGAAAAACATGTCAGAGCTGTTCTTCATTTCTGGGTTTTCCAGAAAATGAAGAACAGACGATCGTGCTCTCTCTCGATCCTTATAACTTGCGTTCTAGGTTTTGTTTGGGTGAAATATTGGCTCAATACTGTAGACAACATATCAGGGTACAATCTTATAGCAACCGATCATCCTAACAACAAAGAACTCAACATATTAGGGCTGGTCAAACCATACTAAAAATCTCGGCTCTTGAAGGTTCTAGGTTTTCCAGAAACCTTCTTAAGGCGAATTGGTCAACGCACTTTGACCATGATTATAAACGATTCTATTATGGATTTGAGTGAACTAAAAGATTCAGTATGTAGTCTTAATGTCAGTGTAAGACCCCAAATTATTAATAAATAAAATTTAATTTCCTCTATTTATTATTCTGAAATAGTAAGAGTTGATTTGATTAATGTGGTTAGTTATGGGTAAAATGCGCAAATATTTTAAATAAGCAAGTGGTTATAAAATATTCATTGTTGTCAGGGAATATTCTCTTGGTCGTGGAATATTCTTACTGTCGGAGAATATTCGTACGACGGCACAATCTTTTGTGGGCCCCATAACAGAAAGCGATTGGATGAAGAAAACGACAAAAATAAGTTGTTTATAAATAACGGCGTAGTTGTTACCGTTAATACTGTTGGAACACCCGGTGGTTAAAACACGGTAATACGCGTTGTTGCACAGTAGCACACGGTATTGCACCAATTATTGATTCTTACGTAAGAAGGCACTACTCAATAATGGTTACAGTAATTACTGTTCAATATTTTATTTTATTGATTAAATAATTGCTACGTTGATATTTTATAATTGTCACTACGCAGTATTTTTCATTATCGGAGCAATAATTCATATTATCTGAATAATATTATTAGATAACATTATTGACAATGTCTAGAAATTTCTGTCTAAGGAGAGATTTGGGCATCTAATTGTGCGCCAGTAAGGAGAAATCCTTATTGGAAAGCCCCCTCTTTCCTGGGAACGGCCTGGTTGCCAGTACTGTGATTCTGTAATATTATTTGTGTATAATTAATTATTGATTTATATGATGAGGAAAATATTGATTTTATGTGAATATAGATGGAGAAAATTTTTAATGTGACAATTGTTGAAAATTAATATTTTATCTTTTTCTGATAAAATAATTCATTTAAATATATTATTTTAATAATATATTGATGGTGATATTTTTACAATGAATGTGGAATATATGAGTATATGAGGAGGAAGAGTATTTTTGTGGCATTAAATGATTAACACATGTTTTGTGTGTTGGTGGACATAATTCTTAACCGAAAATTTATTATTGATTGTAAAATCGCCCGTTTGTGGATTTCGGTCAATTTCTGTTTGGAATTTAGAAAAACTTTCTTCTGCAAAGTTGTAGAGAATTGAATTTTCTATAAAAACTTGCGAGATTCGAATTTTCTGATAAAAGGGCTATTTATTATGAATTATTGAAGTTCTGAAGTTCCGAAATAATTGATTTTTGGAAGTTTTATTTATTATTTTGAAGAAAAACATTTTTTGGCATTTATGTGGGCTAACATGTGATATAAATGGGCTGAGATCATATGTCTAAAGGTGGACTAAGGAAAATTTGATAAATATATTATTATTATATTAAATTTTCTGCTTTGGTGTTCTAAGCATTTTCCTATAAATAGGGTGCTTAGGTTAGAATTGAAAATCACACCAGAAACACAAGTTTCTCTCTATTTCTCTCTCTATATCGAGCGTATTCTTGTGAGTATTTGATACTTTGAGTGTTGCTATACGGTGCAAGTTTCCTTTAGCACTATATCTAGTATTCCAGTCAGAAGTACCGTCTTTCCGAGGTAAGGATGTTATTTCTTCTTAAATGATATTATTTTCTTCAATATCATTATGCCGAAGTATTGATCTGAACTTTTTATCAAATTTGGAACTTTTCATGTCGGGGTTACTATTCACGAGTTACTATTCACGAGTTACTATTCACCGAAAAATAAAATTTTCTTCTTTTTGTACAAAATATCTATTCTGGATACTAGCTTTGATTGTATCCATGTTTTGATCATTCTTGAATTTTACTCCACTATGATTATTTATGAGGTATTTTTGGACATGGAATAGCTGAAATACGAATCCTTAATATTTAGTATTTTGTTTCACTGGATTCGTTTCCTTTAAAATATTTTTCATCATCCTCAGTCCTAAATGATGATATAATTGAATATCTTTGGCCTGTAGTGCAAAGATTAATGATTTCTGATGAATATCTTTGGCCCGTAATGCAAAGATGAACAGGTGTTTAGATGAACATGACCAACTGGTGAATATCTTTGGCCTGTAATGCGAAGATAAATATTTATTGATGTTAGAGGGATAAAATGTTGATGATGGACTTTTAAATTCATAGATAATAGTAGATTTCATTCTCTACGTAACTCTTCTATGAATTATTATTTTCCGCTGTGAATATGGATTTAAAACTTGTTGTCTATTGTATTCTATTAGATTTTTCCCTGTTGAAGACTAACGATAATTTGTTTTATATTATCTTAGTCATAATGTTCTTTACTGGGCTAGTTGAGCTCCCCCTTTTACTTGTTGTTCCATTTTCTTCTCAGGAGGCGAGAATGTAGCAAGTACTAGTCGGGGTATGGAATGAAGGTTCTAGGAAGTTGTTTTAGTAGTCCTCACCATTTTTTTTGTAAAATATTGTACCAATAATTGTAATGAGGACTTATTTGAGTGTGGATATTGTCTAAATGACAATATTTGTATTTACACTCACAGTTTTTATGTTGTATTAATAAAGTTGTAGTTGTTTCTGTACCATGTATTTTGACGACCTAAAATGGGTGATGTATACCTGTTTTGGGGGCGTCACAGTCAGGCTATAACATAAACACAATAGCTTGGCCTAACTATCAAACATATACGAGATCAGACACTATGAACATGCTTGTCAGACACTGTTGGGAAATCTGGGTTTCCCAGATTCACATTTTCGTGGTCGGTCAACACCTTTTGACTGCCCATATGTTTCGATTTACACACGATCTGGCCATGTTTCGAGTTCCAGATCAAAGACCATACCACATACTACCAGTTATAACTCTTAAAACATACAAACAATAAACAGGAAATGATCTATGAGCCCTGACATTAGGCTGTCAGGCCATGTTCTAGGGTTCATAGTCAGTTTTAAAAAATCTTGATTTCGTGCATCTTGATGTTATTGATCCATGATCCAACAACCCAGATCACTTACAGACACCTTATAACACATCTTTAAACAACAAAACATATAATCTTAACATAAGATCTAAAGATTTCAAATTTTGAAGGTTTATACCTTTCTAGCTTGATCTTCGATTTCTGAATTTGTGATCTGATCTTGGTGAGTTATAAACTGATCATGGCTTAGCTTTTCACTCCCTCTCACACTAGATTTCGAAAAGTTAGAGAGAGAAGGGACTTGGATAAAATGAAAATGAAAGTATGCATTTCTCTCTCTTAATCTAATATACATGGCATGATTCAATGTATTTAGTTGCTAGTTGGCATATCTATTTAATATAGTATAGATATAGAGCACATGGGATAACCATTAGGGTGATGACTCACCAAGATTGGCCTTATCTTTTGTTTAAGGGCATTTTGGTCATTTCCTTTTAATTTTAATTCTAAAATGGTCATTTGATCAAACCCTTAGGGTTTAAGGTTTGGGTTTAGGGTTTAAACCCTTTAGAGTTTAGGGTTTAACCCTTAACTTGCAATTTAATTTCTAAGATTTCTGAATTTCTGTTTTAAAACTAGAAAATTAATATTTCTAAACTATAATTAGAATTTTCTAATTATATTAAAATTTCTTAATCATAACTTTAATCTTTCTAATTAAGATTAGTATTTCCTAATTAAAATCGCTAATTTAGCAATTAGGGTCGTAATTGGTCATTTATGGTTTTAAACCCAGAATTAGGTTTTCTAATAGTAAACTAATTTTCTAATTTAGAAATTAGATTTCGTAATTATATTAGAGTTTGCTAATTACTTAAGCTTTACCCTAAATAAGCTTATAATCATTTACACTTACGCCATTAAGTTCCCAATTTAGGATTTTATACACCGAATTAGGGTTTCAATTCCCGGAACTGAAGTTAGGGTTCCAAGAATCGGTTTGTAGGGTTTCTTATAATTCGTAAGAATTTTTAACCGAACGTTGACGTTCTTAATATATACCTAGGGTTTGTTACAGATATAATTTATCTGGTCAACCCTTGACCCTTAACCACATACTGTACACATATACACAGAACATAATCACGTATTTCCTTAATCCTGAATAATTCACCTAAATCCTCCACATAATTTTGAAATTCTCAAAATTCCTTCTTAAAAATCTCAAACACATACACTTATTTTCTGTCTAGGTTCTAATTTTGAACCTTAAATCAATTAATAAAAGTTTTCTAAATTCTCGGGTTGTCACATGGATGACATAGATTAGACTAGAGATACACTCTATTAGATTAGACATTAACCATAGTTCTTATTAGTTTTGGAGATTGAAGCAACTTGGAGTTCATTGAAGATCAAGAGCAAGAACAAGAGGGGAGCATCAGATTTGCCGACAACAGATTCTATTCTATTCTCTTACTTTTATCTTTTAATGTCTATTCAATTGTGGATTCTTGGTTTTAATTCATTAATAATGAACTAAATTTCTTTTATTAAGATTTCAATTGAACCTTTTATGTCTATAAATTAGTTATTCGATTTATTCCAATTATTTGTGTCAAAGTGAATTGTTTATCTTGCCTTGTATTTATTGATTAATTATTTGGCCAATAATTACCTTGTTACTCTAGAAGGAATTGGAAGAGGAAGTTTAGGGTTAGAACTGGGCATGATAACATGTGACTTAGTTATTTGCATAGTGAATAATTAGGTTTGTGAATTGAATGGAAATATATGTTCACCGCATGTAACACATAAGGAATTGGAATTGAAGGAGTTTAATTCAATTGTTTTGCGTAGGAATATAGCAAGATTAATCTGGATTAAATAGAAGTCAATTGGTCACTTAGAAAAGAACTTTTGACATTTGAGAATTCTTGTTAACAATTCAATAGGCATAATAATTAGGATAATTGGATAATTGATTTATAGTTCATAATTGGGGATATTGAAGTCTTAATCTTTATTTATCTGAATTCAGTCATAAAGCTATTCAGTTTAATTAGTTAATTTAGTTTTCTTAATTAGAAAAATCACGATTTGAGATTGTTTAAATAAAATTAGTTTGGTTAAGAATTAGTAGTTGGTGATTTTTATTAAATAATTCCTCGTGGGAACAATACTCTACTTTTAATTTATTACTTGTTGACCGTGTATACTTGCACGTTTGTTTTGATTGTGAAATCGACCAACAAGTTTTTGGCGCTGCTGCCGGAGACTTAGTTTAATAATTTTGCCAATATTAATTTTTATCAAATTAGTTTTAATTGAAACGTGTTTTTTTCTCTTTAATTCTCTTTAATTTTTTTTTTCTTTCTCTTTTCAGGTACCATGGATGACTTTGCGTATCAATGGCCATACACGAACATGACTCAACCAATGGAAACATGGAGTCCACCATCCACACAGCAAGTAGCAATGGTTTGTGAGTTATGTGCTGAGAGTCATTCTACAGATCAATGTGCCATCAATTTGGAATCAGCTCAGGTCATAGGGAACTATAATTGATCTACCCAACCGTGTCCGAATCAAAAAGTATATAATCCATAGCCAATACAAATTGAGGCAACTTCGAAGACGTTAGAGGTTATCGCAGCCCAACGGAGTCGAAGGATGGCAAAAATGACTCAGCCAAGGGGAGCAGAGAATGATGGACTCGCGATAACATTTTCTGAATTATCAGCACAAATTGAGACACTTTCGAAGAGGGTCAACGCTTTTGAAGCTCATCGTCGTCAAAGTGTGGCGGTAACTTGTGATTATTATGCTGGAAATCATATGAGTCATCAATGCGCCATCAGTTTCGAGCCGGTACAGTATGGTGGTGATTACCCCAATAATTATGTCTATCCCAACACCTATTATCAGGATTGGAGGTATCACCCGGATTTTTCATGGAGCCATACTCATCAAGATCAATTTTATGGTCCAAGTCCAACATACCCACTGGATTTCTCGTGTCCACCTCCACTACAACAGCAAGAACATTCAAATTTGGAGGAAGTTTTGTCCAAGTACCTAGCTTCATGTGAGGAGAGGAGGAGTAATCAAGAGATATTGAGTCAAAATTTAATGAACTAAATGGAACAACTAACCAATACCTCAAATATTTGTCCTTAATACACTTGGCTCTATGACATGGATGCCGGGACTGATGCTGAGCCCGAACTAAATCTGCAACCGGATGTGCCAAATGATATAGATGTTGAAAGAGAAGAAAGACTTGAGGACCAAGAAAAGGAGATCGGCGAAGATCTAACTGTGAGTACCAATGAAGATGAGCCAATTTTGATAGTGCCCCATGTACATTCTCCACCAAAGTTCTATAATCCGGGCAGTTTTGCAAAACCATTCCCAATTGCCAGTCATGTCGTCGGCGAAGCTCTTTGTGACATAAGAGTTAGTACAATTATGGAGTCATGGTGGGGCAAAAAGGAGAAGATAGAGGAAGATTCCATTATGTTTATTAAGCTTCAATGCCCTAATTTGATCATCGACATAATGGAGAAAACACCTAGTTGTTGGACGTTCTTAATGGGGATCCTATATAAAAAGATCATGTTAGGTGACTTAAATTCAATAGCCATTTCAAATGGAAACCTCCCAAAAGAGACATTGTTACTGATGGATGGAGGGTTCCTCAATTTTCGTAGTGGAATTGGATAGAGAATTGAAGAAGTCAGGCTGAGACTATAAAACAAGCGCTTATTAGGAGGCAACCCAAGTTTAATTTTTAATTCTTAGTTTTTATTAGGCTTTATATTAGTAGTTTTAAATTTGCATTTATTTAGGATTTAATAAAATTGCTTCTATCATGGTTTACAGGTTATTCAAGTCCAACTCAAGTGTGGTGCCCAATTCATTTCAATGTGCCTAACCTATTCTCCAGACTTCGCAGACAAGGAGATAAATTGCTATATGTCAGAGAAGTCCTCTTTTTTTTAGTTTTTCATATCTTAGCCATTGAGGACAATGTCTATTTTAAGTTTGGGGGTATTTATCATGTTTAGTATTTACTTGGGCAATGTTTTGATGGAATTTAATTTTGGCCAATGATAAGTGGGTGGTTGATATTGTTAATTCTTGGAGAATTTATGAGCATGCTTAGTCTATATTTTAACTCATTAGTTGGTTTTCACATTACTTGAAAAATTTTTGAAAAATTTTACACATCCATTTGTTTAGCCAGTTGGGATTGACATTTTTTGGCTAAATGCTTATGAAAGATACCATTGCAACTGGAGAAATCTGATTTGAGCATCATTCGAAGTGAAAATTAGGCACTCACATAAGTTTGGGGAAAATATTGGGGTATTTTTGAAAAAAAAAATATTCGAACCTTCTCGAGTTAAATAATTGAAGCATGTGGTGGGTCGAGATGGAGCGCAAAACGCACTCCCCATAAACACAGGCACGAGATGGAGCGTAAAACGCACTTGTTCATGAAAAGTGGAAAGTGAGATGGAGCGTAAAACACACTCACTAAATAGAAAAAAGAAAATATGTATGTTTGAAATACTTGGAAAGGGTTCATATGAGCTTAAAAGTTAAATATCCGGTTGATCCTCAAGAAAAAAAAATGTGCTTTGTCTATTTTAGCGGTGATTGATGTGATAAGAAGTTTTGAGAGTTGTTTTGAAAATCTTTGATGAGTGTTGGTTGATCTTAACTAAATCATGACTAGTTTGAACATATGGATGCACAAACGCACTTAAAGGATCATGAGTAGATGTGAAGCTAATGAAAGTTGTTGAAATTTTAGACATGACATTGTTTTGAAATTTTCTGCCGGTTATCATTTGTTGTAACCTTTGAGGCCATTGTGCGAATTCATATTGATTCATTGTGTGGGTGGATCATTGCTAGAGGATGAATTTTTCTAAATTGTGTTTTTGCTTGAGGACAAGCAAATGTTTAAGTTTGGGGGTATTTGATGAGTGAATTTTATACTCATAATTGAGTGCATTTGAGCTTAATCTTTTGGATGTTTTTAAGTGTTTGTATCTATTCAAGCACGTTTTATGTTGTTTTATAAGAATTGGGACAAAAGTTACTTGGATCGACGTTTGGGGTGGCTAGATTCGTGTTTTTGGCTTGCCATTTACACAGTAGTCACTTAAGAGCCAATTTGAGTATTTCTTGGACCTTATTTCGAAAAACTTAAAGAATTAAAGTTGTAGATCTACGTCTCCTATTTTCGGAACATCTTGAATCATCAAAATCAGAGTTCGGAGGAAGAAGTTATGACCATTTTCCCAAAGAACGTCGGAGCAGAAAATTTCCAGAATTGTTCCAGCGCCGGGGCACCCATTTCAGGCTTATGCCCAGCGCCGAGGCGCTAGGGGGTAGAATTCCAGCATCATGCCCAGTGCCGGGGCGCTGGGGAAAAGAGTGGTGAGGCTTGGACGTGTTTTGGGGCGAATTTTGACACCTTTTTGACTTCAAATTGGATTGGGTTTGTTCCTAAGTTAAAAATTGGACTTGTAACCTATAAATACTTGATGTAAGACATAAAATAAGGGGGGGGGGTGACATAGATTAGACTAGAGATACACTCCATTAGATTAGACATTAACCCTAGTTCTTATTAGTTTTGGAGATTGAAGCAACTTGGAGATCACTGAAGATCAAGAGCAAGAACAAGAGGGGAGCATTAGATTTTCTGACAACAGATTCTATTATCTTCTTTTCTCTTACTTTTATCTTTTAATGTCTATTCAATTATGGATTCTTGGTTTTAATTCATTAATAATGAACTAAATTTCTTTTATTAAGATTTCAATTGAACCTTTTATGTCTATAAATTAGTTATTCGATTTATTCCAATTATTTGTGTCAAAGTGAATTGTTTATCTTGGCTTGTATTTATTGATTAATTATTTGGCCAATAATTATCTTGTTACTCTAGAAGGAATTGGAAGAGAAAGTTTAGGGTTAGAACTGGGCATGATAACATGTGACTTAGTTATTTGCATAGTGAATAATTAGGTTTGTGAATTGAATGGAAATATCTGTTCACCGCATGTAACACATAAGGAATTGGAATTGAAGGAGTTTAATTCAATTGTTTTGTGTAGGAATATAGCAAGATTAATCTGGATTAAATAGAAGTCAATTGGTCACTTAGAAAAGAACTTTTGACATTTGAGAATTCTTGTTAACAATTCAATAGGCATAATAATTAGGATAATTGGATAATTGATTTATAGTTCATAATTGGGGATATTGAAGTCTTAATCTTTATTTAACTGAATTCAGTCATAAAGCTATTCAGTTTAATTAGTTAATTTAGTTTTCTTAATTAGAAAAATCACGATTTGAGATTGTTTAAATAAAATTAGTTTGGTTAAGAATTAGTACTTGGTGATTTTTATTAAATAATTTCTCGTGGGAACGATACTTTACTTTCACTTTATTACTTCATGACCGTGTATACTTGCACGTTTGTTTTGATTGTGAAATCGACCAACATAAGCAAAGACATAATATGTATTTTAAATGCATTTTTTACAAGCATAATTTAGAATTTGATATAAATATACATTGATCTTATATTTTGGATAATAATTTAATACTCCATCTATCTCAAACTAAATGTCCAGTGGTGACTTTTTTGATCAGGTAAACCCTTTTTATAATTAATTATTGTCTATTTCTACCATAATATAGGTGTAAAGATTATAATTAAAACAAAGTATATATAATTTTCTATTAACCACTAAGTTTATAATTTCAAAAATGTATTTATATATGTTTAATTATTAGTTCTAAAAATAATCAATTTGATAACAAAAAAAAGGTCAATTAGGCATTTCAATTGGGACGGAGTGAGTATAACAATTCTAAAATAAATGAATAAATCATATCACAGTTTCAATTTTAAGATTTTACAAATTAAATAATATTAAAATCAAATAGGACTTTTTATGGAATGATGCGAGTAATAAACTAAGAATTATGTTTTTTGTTTTGATCAAATAGTCAAAAGATTGAAATACAATTAATAAATCTAACCGTTTCTGGATAGCTGTCTTTTTCTTTTCTTTTTTGAGTCATTGATCTTAAATTTATCAGCAGAGGGTTTGCCTTTAGCAGAGACGGCCCTAGGTCAGGTCTACCAGGGCGACTACCCAGGGCCCATTTTTTTTTTAAATTATGTATATGTGTATAAAAAAATAAAAAAATAATTATAAAATATAATATAAAAGAAATTAATAAATATGGATAATCAAAATTGACTCTTAGCCATAAAAAGAAGGAAAAACCCTTCGACCCTCTCAGTTCATAACACAATGCAAGCAATTTTTTTTCCCGATGATTCTCCTCTTCTCCAACAAATTTGGAAAATAAATCATCCATCAGCTAGACCAGTGTCTTTCTTTGAAGGTAATTTTTTTTAAAGATACATATAGAATATAGATATATAAATTTTGTAAATTGTAATATATATTTTTGTTAACTTTTTCTTATTTATTATTTAATTCAACAGAAAACTTGGCTGAGATTCTTGTTCTTCATTTTTAATGTAATGTTTACAATTCGGGGTACTCTTTTTCCTTCGTTTGGGGTTTTGTCCCATTAGATTTTTCCCAAACAAATTTTTTAACGAGGCCCCAAAGTGTTCTTAGTTATCTTTTGTAAATTCTTATAATTTTAATAAAATTAATTAGTTGATAATTTATTTATTTTTTTGTTTAATTTGTATAAAGGGGCACACTTGAATTTTTTTGCCATGGGCCTTATAAAACCCAGGACCGGCTCTGGCCTTCAGTATTTAGTCTCAGTCCTTCCATTCCTTTTAAGCTTGATCCAACACTTAAACTTGTTACGTTGTTCAATATTAAAATTGTAATTTGTTACAAAAATGAAAAAAATTACAATAGTGAGAATTAAAATGATAATCCTTTTTTAAAAAAATGAACAAATAATTAAAAAGAGGGCCAATTACAACTATAGCTAGTTCCTGTAATGACTCGATAAATCATGTAATATTATAATTGGGTTTATGAATATTTATTTATAAAATGAAGTTTTATTGATAATATTCCGTGTTATGTGTTTAAAGGTCGAATTATGGCCTAGATTATGTGTGCACTGGTGAATATATGTGTTGTCGATTCGTGGTAGGAAAATAAAATTTTTCTGAGAAAAGACGTAAAAACACTATTCAAAGCTAAAAATGCTTTGACGTTCTTTTAATTTTTTTGAATTACGTCCTAGCGTTTATATAAAGAGGAAATATGGAATATCAAATAAAATTTGAAAATGAAAAACGTAGTTTTTCGGGTAATCGAATGAATTAGGAAAAACCTTAAAGTTAAAACCTAAGGATTAAAACTTAATATGAGTATAATATGAAATATTATACATGTATAATACGAAATATTATAAAAGTAAAATATGAGAATAATACGGAAATAATAAAAAAATTATACGGTAAGAATACAAAAAAGTGAAAGATAAACTTTTTGGCTAACTAAATAGTTGAAGTAACCAAACTACGTAAAGAAAACCTAGTTACATTAACTAAATGTAAAGAAAACCTAGTTACGCTAACTAAATTCTAACTCAATCTATGCGAAGAAGAATCGACCAATTGTAGCGAAGGATGATGTCATGTTGGATTATTATGTAAGCGGTGATGTCACAAAGGATGATGACACAATCGATGATGTTATGGATTGTTAGAAAAAAACTATTTTGCCTTAAATCTTGCTAGCCAATAAATAGGAGCTCATTCCTTCACAATCCTTAACATTTCCTATAATCTAAAAGAAGAATCCCTTGTAATATTGAGAGAGAGAGAGAGGGAGAGAGAAAGAGAGAGAGAGAGAGAGAGAGAGAGAGAGAAGAGGTGCTCTGATTGGGAGGAGAAAAAAAGAAGAAGATTAGCAAGCTAATCATCTAGGAAGCCATCTTAAGTAAAGAAGAAGAGAACCAAGAAAGGTACTCATGAACTTTTAATTCATAAGCTATAGAAAGCTTTGTCTGATAGTGATTATATGTTTAATCATGTGTATATATGTATGAAAAATGAAAGTAGGAAGATAACTTAAACCTTAACCTTTAAAAATAACTTTTAAGCTTTATAGGTATATATTGTTTGCTTGTTGTGGTTGTGGTTGTGTTGTTGAGGATCATGAAGGATCCGGGAAGTAATAAGGTGGTATATGGTGGAGAATAGGTGTATAAACCATGTTATTATGGATAAAAATGAACGGGATTGAATTATATCAATAATACAAATAAAAATATGAATAACTGTGTCGTCTCAATTATTGATTTAATAATATAAAATATTGTGTAGATGATACTGTGACAATAATTGAATCAATAATATGAGATACTATGCAGCAACTACTGTTACAATAATTGAGTATAACTGAGTGACTTCTTACATAAGCATCAATAATCAGAGATACTGTACAATACCGTGTGCTACTGTGTAACCACGCGTATTACTGTACTTTTATCACCGGGTATTTCAACAGTTAACGGTAAAAGTTTTGCTGTTATTTTTATAAAAAAGTTATTTCTGTCACTTTCTATATCCGACACTAATTCTGTTATGGGGTCCACCAATGATTGTGTCGTCGTACGAATATTCCCTGATAAAATGAATATTTCCCGACTAAACGAATATTTTATGATAACTTGCTTACTTTGTAAAATTTGTAAGTATTACCCACAACTATAACATTATATCAAATCCACACCTTATTATTTAAAATAATAGTTAGAGAAAATTAAATCTTTATTCATAAAAGTTGGGGTCTTATAGTTATGCTTGTGGATCAATGAATCATCAGGCTAGGAATTGTTCGACAAAAAGGGCAAATGGAGGAAGCGGAAGTAAGGGGAGCGAACAACGTTAGCCAAAATTTTAAAGTAAGATAATACCTTTGGATAAGTTAGGATATAGTGACCATAATGCCGAAGTAGCTGCGTGGAAACTCAAAGTTTTGGGGTAGTCTTATAAGGGTGATTTCGGGGACAGAATCTTTATAAGAAGGGAAGAATGCAATGACCCGATAAATTATGTAATATTATAATTTGGTTTATGAATTTTTATTTATAAAATGAAGTTTTATTGATAATATTATGTGTTATGTGTTTAAAGTATGAATTATGACCTAGATTATGTGTGCGCTGGTGAATATATGTGTTGTCGATTCGTGGTAGGAAAATAAAAATTTTCTGAGAAAAGACGTAAAAAAACTATTCACGCTAAAAACACTTTTATGGTTTTTTGATTTTTCGAATTATGCCATAGCGTTTATATGAAGAAGAAAGATGGAATATCAAATAAAATTTGAAAATGAAAAACACTATTTTTTGGGTAATCGAATGAATAAGGAAAAACCTTAGGGTTAAAACCTAATACAAGAATTATTCAATAATAATACGAGTATAATACCAAATATTCTATGTGTATAATACATAATATTATACGAGTAAAATATGAGAATAATACGACAATAATACAAAAATTATATGAAATATCATACGTATATAATATAAAATATACATAAATGAGCCCAAGACCTAACGACTTAAGTTTTTAGGTTAGGTTGGGTTCCAAACATATGTGTTAAAGTTCTCCCACAACAATTGGTATTAGAACTATAAAATATTATTCATGGGCTAGAAGGCATCTTTAAAAGACACACAATGGGTGATAATTCTCGACGAAAAGGGTTGGTGCTTCCCTAAAATTGAGAATTGGTTCCAAGAGTGGTTATCAGAGAAGTGTATCCGTGGTAATTGAAAATAAAATGTTCTATTTTTTAAAACAAGGTCCTCGGTAACACGACATAAAGACTCCTCATTCTTATTTATATTTAATTCTTATTGATGAAATTTCATTTTACAGAGTGACCTAAACTAAAATTGAACTAAATGAGAAATAAAGTGAAGTTTAAGGAAGTAGTGTGCTTGTATTATAAAAAATAATGAGATGGATTGGATAAATATCCAGACCTTTATATTCTATATATAGAAAAATGGTTCTTTTCATGATATAATTGGAGTTTCTTATAACTAAAAAAATTGATGTCTTTTTGGAAAAAGAGGTGATTGAAGAGTAGATGTTCAAATGAGTGGGAGCTCTTGATGTGATAAACTCACTTGTGAGGAAGAGATAAGATATAAGTTGGAGCAGTGGCTGTGACACCCCCAAATTTGGGTTACCTGACCCCTGAGTTTGGTGTTCACGATCCACAATATAATAACATCTAACTACCTATTTATATAGAAATAGTAATACATATCACATTAACATATATTGTTAATACATAAGTCCCAGGTCCACTAACCTTAACATTACAGACATACCCCTTAGATATACAAAAAAAGGTTTACAATGCAACATAATAATAATACTGTGCATTATACTAATTTATCACTATGCCTTTTCCATTATTCTTCTTCGCAGCACCTTCTGCAACTTCGTCCCTAGCTGAAAAGTTTTATTTAGCAAGGGTGAGCAACAAATATGCTCCGCAAGTTAAGCATACAATAAATGTATAAGAATCAATACGAACAGACTATCTAATTTGATAGAATGATACCAAAGTTCGGGGAAATTTGAAATAGCTGAACAAATCTTCAATTTCTAACAAGTCTTTTCACAATCTATACAACACAATAATTTGATAATGAAAGAGTACAACGCTTTCAAAATTTTTATGATATTTTAATGAATAATCAAGAATCAATTCTAAGCATTGACAAAGTGGAATGTTTTCTAGAGTTATGCTGAGTGATCACACAAGATCTAGAACTTCTCTTCTCGGGTATCTATCAAAGATTTACTTTGATATATATGCAGATGTATCAGATAACCATAAAGATTAAATCATACCCCTCTGTAAGTATAACAAGTGATCATCTTTATTATACCCTATATTATGCATAATATTTAGAATGCGCACAACGGCCGAATATACGACCAAAAATTCTACCCATTTTATAATAAAAGGTTGTTCTTCTCAGTCTTACAAACAGAAGTTGTATTACAATAACGAAATATGATGATTTCAATTTCTAATCTATAATTTTCTCTTCTCAAACCTATCAAGTTTACTTTATCGATCTAGCCGAAATAATTGGCATTGATCTATCAATAATAATTGAATAATCTTCTCGCTTCTATCAAGTTCTAACAAATGTTCGTTTAACCAGAATAATTAGCTAAGATATTTCTCAACGTAATTCGACAATAAACATGAATTATCTGTACTGTCAATACTAGCTTCTACAGATATGAATGTCCAACAACAGTAATTTTACAAATAAATATTTTTCAAATCAGTAATTCAATTTGAATTATTAAACATGCACTAACTGCGAATAATTAACAATAAATTATTGGACGTGGTCTAATTAGCAATAATTAACCACCAATAATAATTGAAAAATATTAACTCAAGGTTGAGTTAGAAAACTTGCCTTCTCCGTGGATTACAGCTACACAAAATACTTATTTGCGTTCGTAAGACCTATAATCAATAATATCGGTCTCACAATTAGCACCATAATTTATAACACATAGCACTGTAATTCACAGTCAATCTTCTCCTAGACACATTACCACATAGCCACATCAGTGTTTATAACCTATATAAACACTTATCAAGTCTAACTAGTTCGGTCTGGTTGAACTTCAGTCTCATCTCGGTGTTCTGGTCACCCTATTCGACAGTTAACACATTTATTGTCAAATAAACTCGGTCTCTAAGCTTTAATATTATTTTAGATAATTCAAATATCATTTATAATATATTTCGGAAGCTTTTAATAATTTATAAGCAATTATTATAATTTATAATAATTTTTCAAACACTAAAATTATTTTTAAATGATTTAATTATTAAATAATCTTATCATCATTAATATTTAATAATATTAAAATATTAATGACATACTTGTCAAAATATTAATGTTATTAATAATAAATTAAAATATTTTTAAATCAACAATATTCCACTTAAATGTTTTTTTAAAATAATTAAAATTATTTTTAAATCATCACCATTAATATCTAAATATTAATGAAATTATTATTCAAATATTAAAAGTCATTAATTATAACTTAAAATATTTTTAAATTATTTTTCTCATTTTTAAATGATTTTTAAATTAATAAAATTATTTTTCATTCATTTATTTAATATAATAATTAAATAAATCTAATATCATTAATATTAATTTATTAATGAGAATTCTCCAAAAATATTGAAATTTATATTTTATAATTCTAAATATTTTCTAACACTTTATTCTTATTTAAAATAATTTTTAAATCAATAAAATCATTTTTAACTTATTTATTTAATTTAATAATTAAATAAATCTAATATCATTAATATTAATTTATTAATGAAAATTCTTCAAATATATTAAAAGTTACATTTTATAACTCAAAAATATTTTTAGATACGTTATTCTTATTTAAAATAATTTTTCATAATATTAAATTATTTTTCTCTAATTTATTTAATGTACTAATTAAATAAATTAAATACCTTTAATATTTAAATAATTATTAATATTAAAGAAAAATATTCCAATTGGTCAAAAATTATTTTTTCAGAATTTAAAATAATTTTTATAATTTATTTCTATTTTTAAATAATTTTTGGAAATTCAAAAAATAATTATATTAAAAACTGTCGCTATAGGGCTCTAGCGACACAAAGCGTCGTTGTTGGTGTTCTTGAGCTCAAGAACACTGACAGCTTCATTATCAGCCTGTCATGTTTGACCAACTGAAATGTTCGGTTTAAAATCGTTTCTGGGCTAACTTAAGGTTCAATATCGTAATACACATATAATACTACAACTATAAATCATTAACAGAGTCATAACGTAACAACACAGCAAGATCAGGCCTTTCAAAATGATTGTCAGATAGCTCCTGGGCTTTCTGGGTAACCCAGGCTCAATATATTCTTAGTTCTGATCGTTGAATAAGTTATGGTATGGTCCAAATATATAGTACTAGTGTCAAGGTACAGTTACATAACAACATCCCAGTTAAACAACATCCAAATCGCCAGATTTATTCCGGTCAAACTATGTCAGAACGTTTGTTCTAACTGTTTCTGGGTTTTCCAGAAAAATCAAAACGTGATCAAATGGTCAAGTTTGACCGTCCTCTACATTTGATCTGTTGATAATTTAAGGTGTTTAAAGGCTGGAATCTATAGTCCACCTTACTGGCTACAATCTGAATACAACAAAAACAATAAAACATTTACAATCTGACCGATCTACTCGCTTCAAAATCTTGTCAGACGCTATATTACACTTTCTGGGTTACCCAGAAAGTTCATGGTCAACGTCGGTCAACTCACTTTGACCATGAATAGCGTGCAATCTGGACATGTAATGGCTGTTATTCCACTTCCAGGTTACAGTCCTCATGTCAGACTACTGATCCAAAACATCAAACAAGAAAAATCAAAAACAGACACGGATCTGTGGCTCCTGACATTAGCTTGTCAGACCACAAATCGTGTTCTTGACAGTTTTGGAAAAACTTGATTTTAAAGCATTTTGATGCTATGGATCTATGTTATATCAACATAGATCATCATTAAACATCATCTAGTAAAGATCTAAACACAAAAACACAAAATCTTTCTTAGCAACTTGGATTAAAAATAAAAATTAGGTTTTTACCTTTCTAATTCAATCTTTGATTCTTGCTCTCCAAATCTGATCTAGGTGATCAAGTGGGTGTTTATGGAACTTATTTGCCTAAGAATTTCGGATGCAAGGAGAGAGAGAGTTGGTGAGAGCTAGTTGGCCAAATGAGCAAGTTTTGTGATTTTCTCTCTCTTGAATCTATATATATTACTTAGATGTTGCAAAATCTGATGTTATAGACTGATTTGCTAGAGTTTAATGAGTCACCAAGTCAATGTAGTGGTTCACCAACTAAAGGTGTTGGTGAATTTTGCAAGTTACCATTTAAATAAATGAAAATTGGTATTTTAGTCATTAGCAAATTTATTTTAATGGCAATCTTGACAAATGCACAAACCCTTAGGGTTTAACCCTAAGGTCTTAACCCTTAGGTTTTAAATACTCCAATTTTAGAATTTTTTAATTAGGGTTTAAAAATAGAAAATTAAGAATTTTTGAAAATGTAATTAGGGTTTTAAATAGAAATTAATATTTCTAAAATATAATTAGGGTTTCCTAATTATATTAACATTTACTAATCACATTAGGCTTGCTAATTAGGATTAGGATTTCCTAATTAGGGTTTAGAATTCCCAAATTTAAAATTAGGGTTTTTCGACTTTCGATTAGGGTTTTTAACTCTACGTTAGAGTTTCTAATCCTGATATTAGGGTTTCTAATTCCTCATTAGGGTTTACTAATTTTAAACCTTATCCGATCAATCATTGATTGATAATTCTATTTAGTACAGACACATATTTCATAATATAATTAATTAAATTATAATTTCTTGTGAATCCCTATCCAGACTTAGGGTTAGGGTTTCTATTCTTTGTTAAGCACAACTCTACTCTAAATTTATTAGTCAATACACAAATTAACTCATTCTCTAAATTCGTATCACAGATACTTGTCACTAAATTGATAATTAATAATAAAATTAATTAAAAAAATTTATTCGTAAAATTTGGATTATTCGAAATCCCGGGTTATCACATTCACCACTTCTTAAAAGGATTCCGTCCTCAGAATCACCGCTTTCTTATTCTGTAAAATCTTTTAAAGTTGTATCATCAATTCATTTTATCAACACAATATTCATTTGTGTTTTAAATTCTATTCCGTGACTTAGATCTATAAAAGAAACCAATTCACAGTAATATCTAACCACGAGTACTAGCGTTTTTAAATTTCTAAATAAAATCGTTATCTGCTGCCACCTCCTGAGTAGCCACTGCATCTTGCGCTGTCATGTTGAATGTATGGGCCGTTGGTCTTCCTGGCTGTGTAGGTCCTCGAATCGCCAAGGTTTTGCTACTGGGTCCCTTGTTAGCAATCCACTTCTTCTTATTCCTTTTTGAACAATTCCAGACCAGATGATCGGTCGATCCACATGCAAAACAACCTTGAATCTTCTTCGGACTGGGACAATTGGGTGACATGTGTCCCTCTTACCCACAATTGAAATAGACTCCTCTTTCCTTCAAACAACCTCCTTGATGACGCTACCCGCAAACTAGACACGGCGTACCCTTCCTCCTATTCTCTTTTAGATTATTTCCTAAATTAACAATATCATCCCTCTTACGTTTATTAAAATCCCTGCCTCCATTACCACCTATCATATTATTTCCTTCAGCCTCCTTTCTTTGTTCTTAACAATTCTTCAATACAGCTTCCATTTCTTCTTCAGCGATATTAGCTTTTTCTAATAAAGTTGAAAATGAATTAATTTGCAGCACATCTAACTTCTAGAGTACCAACGATTTCAATCCGTTCTTAAAACATCATGCTTTAAGCTCCTCAGTGTCCACTCGATGTGGAACAAATTTAGCTAATTCGTTGAACTTGACAAAATATTCTGCCACTGACATATTCTTCTGCTTCAGATTCAAAAATTGCTCTTCCATATTTTTCTTTAGACCTCCCTTCCTTAGCGGCATTATCTGATAAAAATCTTACATTATTTCTCCTTTACTACACAGATTCTTATTAATAACATAATAAGAATTAAAAATTTCTCATATAATGGCATATTTATTCAAATAGTTCATAGCACATTTAGTACTTAACACATATTACTATCCCTTTTTAAATCATATCAGGATTAACAACACAACTTTACCCAAAAAGTTGCAATTCTCCATTCACACATAACTATTCCCAGTTCATCAAACTTACCACACCTAGGGGTTCAGGAACTTGCCACAATTATACGAGTGTATGAACTTATCCTAGTCAGACCTTTGGCGTCCATTCGCTGAGGGGTTCAAAATATTTCATATAATTATGAGTCATGAACTTACCATAAGTATGAGTTTTAAAACTCAAAAATTAATCTTAATCTTATATTTATATAAAAAATAAAGATTTCATTCATACAAACATATATATTTACATATGTTAACACATCGTTCTAGATACACTATCAAAAGATACAATTTCTTAAACTTTAAACTATCTACAGTCCACTCCCTTCACCAGTCTTCTTCGTACTGGGGCACTTGTTACATTCGGCTTAGGACAATATAGGAAAATATGTCCTTCTTGCTTTTAGTGGAAACACACATTCTTCCACATCATGCATTCTTTCACGTGAGTCTTTCTACACTTGCTGCAGACTTGCTTCTTCTTCGGGTTTGAATTTTCAAAATTATCGCTGTCGTTGTTCCTCTTTCTCTTTTTCTTGCCTTTCTGCTGCTTAATTATTTCTTCGGGTGATCCACCACCTTCAGTCTTCATCCTTTCCAACTGTGCCTTCAGCTCGTTCCGTTCTTCAGTCATTTCGCGTAACGCTCGCTCCATCTTCCATAACTCCTCCAAGAGAAATACCTTACTCCGGAGTTCTTGTACTTCTGCAGATTCTTAATCTTGATCTCCAACTTTGGTCTTATTCTTTTTCTCCACCTTAGCTTCTTTGGACTCTGCCTCCTCATCATCACTCAGATACATCTCGGGATAATTGTCATGATCGCTCCCCAGATTTACCAGAGGTTCATCTCTTTCCACCTCTTCAACTAACTCGCTTTGCGCTGGCACCCCGGCTACTGGCATTGGTGCAACAGCAGCTAGCATCTGCGCATTCATTTCATATTCTCCGGACATCCAACCATCAGTTTAAATAACTTGATTAGTACTTCACCAGTACGAACTTCTCACACACGATGTCCACACATCTTTCTATTGATGCGCTTCGGCAATCCCTCACTTAGTACTCTAAATGAGTATTCTAGATTTCGCTTATGGTTATAATCCTAGGGTTTTCCCCACCCCACTTAAGGTTTATAACCTACAGCTCTGCTACCAACTTGTGACGCCTTGGTCACTACAACTTTGATACCAACCTGTGACACCCCCAAATTCGGGTTACCTGACCCCTGAGTTTGGTGTTCACGAACCACAATATAATAACATCTAACTACCCATTTATATAAAAATAGTAATACATATCACATTAACATATATTGTTAAAACATAAGTCCCATGTCCACTAGCCTTAACATTACAGACATACCCCTTAGATATACAAAAAAAGGTTTACAATGCAACATAATAATAATACTGTGCATTATACTAATTTATCACTATGCCTTTTCCTTTATTCTTCTTCGCAGCACCTTCTGAAACTTCGTCCCTAGTTGAAAAGTTTTATTTAGCAAGGGTGAGCAACAAATATGCTCCGCAAGTTAAGACATACAATAAATGTATAAGAATCAATACGAATAGACTATCTAATTTGATAGAATGATACCAAAGTTCGGGAAACTTTGAAATAGCTGAACAAATCTCCTATTTCTAACAAGTCTTTTCACAATCTATATAACACAATAATTTGATAATGAAAGAGTACAACGCTTTCAAAATTTCTACGATATTCTAATGAATAATCAAGAATCAATTCTACACATTAACAAAGTGGAATATTTTTCAGAGTTATGCTGAGTGATCACATAAGATTTAGAACTTCTCTTCTCGGGTATCTATCAAAGATTTACTTTGATATATGCGCAGGTGTATCAGATAACCATAAAGATTAAATCATACCCCTCTGCAAGTATAACAAGTGATTAGCTTTATTATACCCTATATTATGCATAATATTTAGAATGCGCGCAATGGCCGAATATACAACCAAAAATTCTACCCCTTTTATAATAAAAGGTTGTTCTTCTCAGTCTTACAAACAGAAGTTGTGACGCCCCCAAAATAGGTTCATTCCACCCAACCCATTCTAAGTCGCCAAATATATGGTACAGAAAATAATTATAACTTTATTATTACAATTGTCGTGCAAAATACGACAATACATATACTGAGAGTTTAAATACAAATATTGTCTTTTAGACAATATCCACACTCAAATAAGTCATCATTACAATTATTGATACACTATTTTATAAAATAGTGAGGACTACTAAGACAATTATCTTGAACCATCATTCCATACCCCGACTAGTACCCGCTACATTCTCGCCTCCTGAGAAGAAAAATGGAACAAAAAGGAAAAGGGTGAGCTCAACTAGCCGAGTTAAGAATATTATGACTAATATAGAACAAATTATCGTTAGTCCTCAACAGAGAAAAATCTGATAGAATACAATAGACAACAAGTTTTAGATCAACAACTGCAGCGAAAATAACAATTCATTAAAAGAGTTAAGTAGAGAATGAAATCTACTATCATCTATGAATTTAAAAGTCCATCATCGATATTTTATCCCTGTAACATCAATCAATATACATCTTGAATCAAATAGTCATCTTTGCACTACCACTACAAGAAAAAGAGCCATCTGCGACCAATAATATCAGCGACCGCCGTATCCGGTCGCTGATAATAGTAACAGCGACTGCTATCTGCGACCGATAGGATTCTAGTCGCTAGTTCATATCAGCGACCGCATGCAGTCGTTGTTCGGTCGCTGATATGAATTTCCCTCCTAAAATTTGGTGCGAAACTTTGGCGGGGCGACCACTCTCTGTCAGCGACCACGGTCGGTCACTAATATGTCCATGTCATTAAATATTAGCGACCGCATGCGGTCGCTGATGGCGGTCGCTGATTCTCATGAACTTAATCAAGTTCAGCAGTTCGCTCGATCAGTACTGAAGAAAAAAAAGAGGGGGAGACACTGACGAGAGGGAGAAGAGGGAGTAGGAGGAGAAGAGAAGAGAAGAGGGAGGAAAACTACCGCTACCGCCGACGCCTTCACCACCGACATCACCGGCTGACGCCTTCACCACCGCCGGTAACCCCTTTAATTAATCCCTAAATTAAACTATTTTTCTGTTATTTTTGATTGAATGGGCATGATTTGTTTTTCTGAAGATGTGAATGTGTTGATGTTCTGCTTCTAGATGCCATTTTCTTGAATTTTTTGGGTTTAATTTGAGTTTGACTGAAAATCCAAATGGGTTTGACTGAAAATCCAGTTTAATTTATAGTGTCTTGTTCAAAATGGGTAGAACCCTAATGGGTATGAAACTTTTGGGATAATCAATGAATTTAAAAAAGAGAGATTCTTTTATGAGTTGATTGATACCTATATGTATATATATACACACATACATCATATATGTATAATTTTGTAAGTATATACACACACTTCACACCACAAGAATAATTTGGGAACATGCATGATTAGGTTTCATGTTTTAATATGAGATTATCTAAAGTTGGATAATTTTTTATTACTGAATAACAGTTGTTGAAATTTGGAAAAATTTTGAATATAACATTACTGCTGAATATATTGTTGCTGAAATTTAGATAAATTGTTGTTGATATTGCTGAAATTGGGACAATTTTTGGGCTTCTTATTGTTGTTACTAATATTGGATTCTCCTAAATTATGCCCTGAAATTGGTCAAGTATGCATGCCCTCGTGCATGTGGATAATTCATATTATAGGGGAGACTCTGCCGAAATTTTTTCATATATAAGTCAAATGGCTATATAACTTGAACATCAGGGCTTAACCCAAAACCTTGGTTGTAATATATGATCATACTTATATCAATCCAATAACTTGAACATGAGTATGACATAAAACATAACTACGAATTAAGTTTATCCATAATTCAATCAAGAAGAAGGTTCAAAGAAGTTTATCCATAATTCACAGTCGAGAAGACATACTTGTCTAAATCTTCATATATAAGTCAAATGGCCATATATGCATTCGTATTCACAAGGGCTAATAGTATGCCTTCTTCTGCAATCTTGATATACGCATCGTTATAGTTTCTAGAACACATTTCAAATTCCATTGGTTGTTCTTTAAACTTGACCATCAAGATATTTTCATCACCTAATGTCCTATCATATGCAGACCATGCATGATGCAATGATTCATATTCTACCCCTAGGAATCTATTGTCTTTAGGTTGTTTTGGAATGTATCCTTGTTCAATTCCCGAATAATCATATATGATGCACACTCATGTTATATATGTACATATACATGTATATGTATTTATAAGCATCATAAATGGGCTTGAGCTGAATTGTAAATCTCTAACAAGGGAATACAATAATTCATGTCAACATAGGTACCGTGGAATCATGGACCTCTATTCAGACCGTAGTTGGATGGCACGACGAAAGTCAAGTGCCCAGATAGGTGCTACAGCTGAATTTAGAGCTGGTTGCCAAGTGTTTTTAGATTATGCGTATAGTCACCCGGAATGTATGAATGGTAAGTCGCAGATACGATGTCCATGTTTGAAGTGTAAGAATATAAATTATATGGACAGAGACGTGATAAACTATCATTTAGTTGTTTCTGGGTTCATGAGAAATTACGAAGAATGCTAGTGGGCACATGGACAGAGAAGAGGTGGTGGCATCACAGGAGTACACAATTCGGGCAGTAGTACTCATCGTATGAATGAAATGGTTCATGATATTGCAGGGCCAGATTTTGATTGGGAACAAGGCAGAGAACAACCTATGAATTCTAATGCCAAAGACTTCTTTAAGTTGTTAGATGAGGGTAGCGAGCCATTGTGGCATGGTTGCACCAAACACACTACATTGTCTGCAGTGGCGACATTACTTAACATCAAGGTTGATCACAACATGAGCCATGAGTGTTTTGAGTCGCTCTTGAAGGCCATTAAGAGTATGTTGCCTGACGGTGAGAAATTGCCTGATAACTATTACTTTTGTAAGAAAATGGTGAAGAAGTTGGGTCTTGAATACCAAAAGATCGATGCATGTCCCAAAGATTGCATGTTGTTTTATAAGGAAAATGAACAGATGACAAGGTGAATGTTTTGCAGTCATGATCGGTTTAGGCCTAATAAAGAGGGTGTGACTACAAAAAAATCAAGTATACCGTTTAAGATTCTAAGGTATTTTCCAATAACACATCGGCTAAAAAGATTGTACATGTCTTCAAGAACAGCTGAACATATGAGTTGGCATGCGAAATCTCCAGCTAAAGATGGAGAACTAAATCATCCTGCAGATGGGAAGGCTTGGAAAGATTTCAACTTAGCACATCCTGGATTTGCATTGGAACCTAGAAATGTGAGGCTTGGATTGTCCACCGATGGTTTCAATCCGTTTGGCCACTCAGCTGTTTCGTACTCATGTTGGCCTGTGATTGTTACTCCGTACAACTTGCCTCCTTGGATGTGTATGAAACAGCCATACTTGTTTCTTTCACTCGTGGTTCCTGGTCCTAAGAGTCCTGGAAAGAACTTAGATGTTTACTTGAGACCTCTTATAGACGAGTTGAAGGTATTGTGGGAGGATGGAGTACAGACTTGGGATGTTGCAACGAAAACAAATTTCAACCTTAGGGCAGCGGTTATGTGGACTATAAGTGACTTCCCAGCTTATGGTATGTTAGCTGGATGGAGTACACATGGGAAGTTGGCTTGTCCGTATTGTATGGAGCATACAAAGTCGTTTAATCTATCAAAAGGTCAAAAGCCTTGTTGGTTTGACTGTCATCGTTGGTTCTTACCGGTAGATCACCCATTTCGAAGAAATAGAGAACACTACAGGAAAGGGAAAGTAGACAATGATATGCCTACACCGTGATTTTCGGGAACGGAGATGCGAGATCGTGTGATGAGATTGCCGGTTATCCCATTTGGTAAGGTTGATGCCACAAATATAATCAATGGGTTTGGCGAATCTCATAACTGGGTTCGAAGAAGTATCTTTTGGGAATTGCCTTATTGGTCTACAAATTTGATTCGTCATAATCTAGATGTGATGCATATTGAGAAGTTCAGCAAGGGTGATGGGAAACCTTAAGAGAAGTTGGGGGTCCAGTTCAATATAGATGGATGTACCCTTTCGAAAGGGTGATGGGAAACCTTAAGAGAAAGGTTAAGAATAGAGCTTATGTCGAGGGGTCGATATGCGAGGCATACAGTTTCGATGAGATATCTACGTTTGTCTCAGACTATTTTTCGGACGAAGGGATCAACGATTCCGGCTAATGTACAAGTCCTAGCTATGGGACCAGACAGGGACCAAGTCACCCGCAATGGTTACAAAATAAATGGTTGTGAATTTCACACAAAGGCATATGGGCACGGTAAAAGAACAACGAACTCTGGAGTGTGTGTCCAAGGAGATTGTTACAATGAGCTTGGTCGTGCCTTTTATGGGGAGTTGGAGGAAATCGTAGAGTTGTCGTACAAGGGCAAGTACGGGGGTCATATTGACTTGTTCAAGTGCCATTGGTTTGATTCAGAAAAAGGGATACGTGTTGACAGACATGGAATCGTCGATATTGACCTCCATAGGTCTGCGTACTCCAACGAACCGTTTGTATTACCAACTCAAACAATACAAGTATACTACACTCCTAGTCCAGTTAGGAAAAGGGATAGACCGCCTACAGATTGGCAAGTTGTAATTCATACTCCCGTGCGTAGTCGTGTCTAAGTAATAGACGGGGATTTCTACCAAGAGGAAATGCTTCAGAGACCTCCTATAATAAATATAGAGGACAACAATGATGTAATCCAGTTAGAGGGTGGAGATGAACCTGATGAATTGAATCCCGAGACAGTTATTGTTCAAGATGACAGTGATATTGAGGAAGAGTCATTGACTGACACTGACACAGAATCTGAAGAAGATGGTTATGAATCTCCGATACTTGTACAAAATGATTCTGACTCATCAGACAACGATTTTCATTAAAATGTATGTTTAGTTTTAATTGTACAAAATATATGTTTATGTTCATGTTCATGTTCATGTTTAGTTCATAATTATGTACCTTTCATTTATGTTCTCTATATAGGAATGTTCTCTATATCCTTAACTATATCATTTGTAGTTGTTGTAGTTAACTATTTTGCAGTCATGTTTATGTACCTTTCACTTATGGTAATCGTAGTTAACTATTTCATACAATTAATTGTCATTCATAATTTCGTACTAACATCCTAATTTTTTTTATTTATAGATGTCTTCTGAACCTGTTGCACCAAAGCGCGGGTTGGGTCGGGGCCCTAATCATGTGCCGAAGGCCCCGGCTAATCCGAATGATCGCATTCTTATACAGATCCGTCCTCCTCCAGAAAGCACGTAAGTTAAACATCGTGTATATATAAGGGTTTAATATTTCCATTGTTATAAATATATTTTAATGTAAATTATTGTATATTGTAGTGATTTTCAAGATAGTAAAATTGTGAAGTGCATTTCACAATTATGCTTACAGAACTGGCCTACGCCAGTGATTACATGGGCGAGCACACCTCTCGCCCATAAGGATGCAGTTTGGACTGAATTTCAGGTATATTTATTTAATCACTCTGATAGATAATACATAGTTAATCAACTAATAGTTTAGTAATGTTGGATTATGGTAATATAATAGTTTTAATATTATTATTGTTGTTTTATTTGCAGAAGCGGTATAGATGGGACGACGCACATGCATCAGTTATTCAGGCACTGTTCTGGCAGAAGTGCGCCGTCCGGACTAAAGATAATCTAAACAAAGAACGACAGAAAGCCCTGCACAATGCTGAGATTGACCATCCAGGACAGGGTGAGCAGTATATGCATGAGCATTGCCCCTGGTGGTGCGCGCATCCCATATGGGTGCAGATGTGTGAGCAGTGGAGAGCTGAGAGCTGGGTCAAGAGATGTAAGACTGCCGCCTCGAACAGATCCTCAGGTGTATCTGAAGGCGAAAAGGCAAAAGGCACGTACAAGGGCGGCAGTATATCTCAGCTGCAACATATTGCTGCTAGGGTACGTATGTATAACAAGCTTATTGGCTTAGTTATTTGTCTTTATGTTTACAGTCATGTTTTGTAGCTAAAATATCATATGTTTACATATTAATATGAGAACATAAACTGTAGGAGTCTGAGTCTCAAGGTCAACCTATCAATTGGTTGGATGTGTATGTGGCCACCCGTGATGGTCTGCCTGATGCTGTTCAGATAGCGATAATAAGTTAACTTTAAACATATTATAGTCATGTTTTTTAGTATTTCGTATTTATTTTTAACTATTTATTTGTTGACCTTCTGACAGGACACTTATAAGGGCTTAATGAACGAGCGCTATCCTGAAGGCACCCCGCGTCCGGCGATTGCTCAAGAATTGTGGGAGAGGGCGTCCGTCGTGAAGAAAAATTATGTTAAAGGCCAAGGACAAAGACGACGCCCGACCATCAATGGCACAGGCAGCTCTGCTACCCAGTCTACACAGTCATCAGGTCATCCAGCCTATCATACTCCTACTGACTGTGTGAGAGCGATCTGTCAAAATCGTGATCTTCTTCTTATACTGGGTGGGCATCTGCATTCTCTGAATCCTGATGACTTGGCGAAGGCAGTGGCGGAAGCAGCAGCATCACAGCATCAGGGTGGCGACCAGGTACTTTTAATGTTTCATTACGTACATTGTCTATTATTTAGCTTTCCCCAAGTCATAGCAGTATCAACACATGTAACATATATGTTTTATTCTTTTGTTAATTACAGGGTACTAATTTGAATGATCCATGAAGAGCTAGACCAGTCATGCATGTTAGATTTGTAAAGCCTTGTTAGACTTATTTTTTAGATTTTTAAAGCCTTGTAATGTTTTAAACTACTTATCTTTGGATTGTATTGGTTTACGATTCTATTATATGGATGTTTACGATTGTATTGTGTTGTGTTGATTTAGATTCATTCTTTGGACTGTATGTATGGATGGATGTTTATCATATAGTAGTTATCATGGATGGATGGATGCTTATATATACTGCTGTGTGTTGGGATAAAAAGCAGGTACAAAGCAGGTTATTTTTGGGAAATCAATAAAACAGGAAAAATATTTAAAAAAAAAACAAAGTCAGCGACCGCACGCGGTCGCTGATACAGTATTAGCGACCGAGTAAGGTGCTTCTACTTCAGCGACCGCCTGCGGTCGCTATTACCGGTCGCTGACACGTGTGCCACATCACGTCTGACACATGACTCAGCATGAGTCAGAATAGCGACAGCTGAGGTCGCTGATTGCGATCGCTAAAAATGCGGTCGCTATTCTTGGTCGCTGATGTCATTTTAGCGACAAGATTTTCTGCGACTACGATTAGCGACTGCATCCGGTCGCTGATACCCATCTGCGACTATATGCGGTCGCAGATGTGCGGTCGCTGATAAGCCTTTTTGTTGTAGTGTACAGGCCAAAGATATTAATCAGTTGGTCATGTTCATCTCAACACCTGTTCATCTTTGCACTACGGGCCAAAGATATTCATCAAGAAATCATTCATCTTTGCACTACATGCCAAATATATTCAGTAATATCATCATTTAGGACTGAGGATGATGAAAAATATATTTTAAAGAAAACGAATCCAGTGAGACAAAAGAACAAATAGTAAGGATTCGTACTTCGGTTATCCATGTTTAAAAGTACTCCATAATAACTATTGTGGAGCAAAATTCAGAAATGAAGATCAAAACATAGATCCAATCAAAGATAGGAACCAAAACAGACAATCTTGGACACAGAAAAGAAAATTTAATTTTTCTGTGAATAGTATCGTATTTGTGAATAGTGTCGTATACGTGAATAGTGACGTATACGTGAATAGTAACTCCGACACTAAAAGATAGAAATCTCACAAGAAAGATCATCATACTTCGTGAATAGTACTCGTGAATAGTAACTCATGAATAATAACCCCGACATGAAAAAATAAGAATTTTACAAGAAAAAGCTTACCAATATTTCGGTATAATGATATAAAAAGAAATAATATCATTTATAAAAAAAATATCCCTTACCTCGAAAAGACAGTACTTCTGACTGGAATACTGGATATAGTGCTGAAGGGAACTTGCACCGTATAACAACACTCAAAGTATCAAAATACACACAAGAATACACTCGATAATATAGAGAGAGAAAGAGAGAAAAAACTTCAGTTTCTGGTGTGATTTTTAATTCTAACCTAAGCACCCTATTTATAGGAAAATACTTAGAACACCAAAGCAGAAAATTTAATAAAATATTATTATTTATATTACAAATTCCTACGCCCACTTTTACCAACTAATTTCAGCCACCTAGAACATGTTAATGATGCCCACAAATATTTCAAAAACGTTTTTCTTTTAAAACAAATTTAAAACTTTTAACAAATAATTATTTCGGAACTTCAGAACTTCAATAATTCATAATAAATAGCCCTTTTATCAGAAAAATTAGAACCTCATGTCCTTACCATTGGAAATTCCATTCTCTACAACTTTGCAGAAGAAAATTTTTCTAAATTTCAAATAGAAATTGACCGAAATTCACAAACGGATGATTTTACAAGCTATAATCAAATTTCAGTCAAGAAATGGGGTCCACAAACATGAAAACATGTTTTAATCATTTAATACAACAAAAATACTCTTCCTCATATACTCATATATCTCACATTCATTGTAAAAATATCACCATTATTATATTATTAAAATATAATAATATATTTAAATAAATTATTTTATCAAAAAAAATAAAAAATTAATTTTTCAACAATTGTCACTTTAAAATTTTCTCCATCTATATTCACATAAAATGAATATTTTTCTCATCATATAAATCAATAAATAATTATTCACAAATAATATTACAGAATCACAATACTGACAACCAGACAGTTCCTAGGAAAGAGAGGGCTTTCTAATAAGGATTTCTCCTTACTGGCGTGCAATTAGATGACCAAACCTCTCCTTAGACAGAACTTTCTAGACATTGCCAATATTGCTATCTAATAATATTATTCAAATAATATGAATTATTGATCCGATAATAAAAATACTGTGTAGTGACAATTATTGAAACAACAATAATATAAAATATCAACGTAGCAATTATTGAATCAATAAAATAAAATATTAAACAGTAATTACTGTAACAATTATTGAGTGGTGTCTTCTTACGTAATAATCAATAATTGGTGCAATACCGTATGTTACTGTGCAACATCGCGTCTTACTGTATTTTAACCACCGGATATTCCAACAGTATTAACGGTAACAACTACGCCGTTATTTATAAACAACTTATACTTGTCGTTTTCTTCATCCAATCGCTTTCCGTTATGGGGCCCACAAAAGGCTGCGCCGTCATACGAATATTCCCCGACAAAAAATGAATATTTTATAACCACTTGCTTATTTAAAAATATTTGCGCATTTTACCCATAACTAACCACATTAATCAAATCAACCCCTTACTATTTCAAAATAATAAATAGAGAAATTCAATTTTATTTATAAAAAGTTGGGGTCTTACAGAAGTTGTATTACAATAACAAAATATGATGATTTCAATTTCTAATCTCTACTTTTCTCTTCTCGAACCTATCAGGTTTACTTTATTGATCTAGCCAAAATAATTGGCATTGATCTATTAATAATAATTGAATTATCTTCTCACTTCTATCAAGTTCTAACAAATGTTCGTTTAGCAAGAATAATTAGCTAAGACATTTCTCAACATAATTCGACAATAAATATGAATTATATGTACTGTCAATACTAGCTTCTACATATATGAATGTCCAACAACAGTAATTCTATAAATATATATTTTCCGAATCAGTAATTCAATTTGAATTATTAAACATGCACTAACTGCGAATAATCAACAATAAATTATTGGACGTGGTTTAATTAGCAATAATTAACCACCAATAATAATTGAACAATATTAACACAAGATTGAGTTAGAAACTTGCCTTCTCTGTGGATTACAGCTACACAAAATACTTATCTGCGTTCGTAAGAACTATAATCAATAATATCGGTCTCACAATTAGCACCATAATTTATAACACATAGCACTGTAATTCACAGTCAATCTTCTCGTAGACACATTACCACATAGCCACATCAGTGTTTATAACCTATATAAACGCCTATCCAGTTTAACTAGTTAAGTCTAGTTGAACTTCGGTCTCATCTCGGTGTTCTGGTCACCCTATTCGACAGTTAACACATTTATTGTCAAATAAACTCGGTCTCTAAGCTTCAATATTATTTTAGATAATTCAAATATCATTTATAATATTTTTCGGAAGCTTTTAATAATTTATAAACAATTATTATAATTTACAATAATTTTTCAAACACTTAAATTATTTTTAAATGATTTAATTATTAAATAATCTTATCATCATTAATATTTAATAATATTAAAATATTAATGACATACTTGTCAAAATATTAAATTTATTAATAATAACTTAAAATATTTTTAAATCAACAATATTCCACTTAAATGTTTTTTTTAAATAATTAAAATTATTTTTAAATCATCACCATTAATATCTAAATATTAATGAAATTAATATTCAAATATTAAAAGTCATTAATTATAACTTAAAATAGTTTTAAATCATTTTTCTCATTTTTAAATGATTTTTAAATCAATAAAATCTTTTTTAATTCATTTATTTAATATAACAATTAAATAAATCTAATATCATTAATATTAATTTATTAATGATAATTCTCCAAAAATATTGAAATTTATATTTTATAATTCTAAATATTTTCTAACACTTTATTCTTATTTAAAATAATTTTTAAATCAATAAAATCATTTTTAACTTATTTATTTAATTTAATAATTATATAAATCTAATATCATTAATATTAATTTATTAATGAAAATTCTTCAAAAATATTAAAAGTTACATTTTATAACTCAAAAATTTTTTTAGATACATTATTCTTATTTAACATGATTTTTCATAATATTAAATCATTTTTCTCTAATTTATTTAATATACTAATTAAATAAATTAAATACCTTTAATATTTAAATAATTATAAATATTAAAGAAAAATATTCCAATTGGTCAAAAAGTATTTTTCAGAATTTAAAAAAAATTAAAACCATTTTTAATAATTTTTATAATTTATTTCTATTTTTAAATAATTTTTGGAAATTCATAAAATAATTATATTAAAAATTGTCGATATAGGGCTTTAGCGACACAAAGCGTCGCTGTTAGTGTTCTTGAGCTCAAGAACACTGACAGCTTCGTTATCAGCCTGTCATGTTTGACCAGCTGAAATGTTCGGTTTAAAATCGTTTATGGGCTAACTTAATGTTCAATATCATAGTACACATATAATACTACAACTATAAATCATTAACAGAGTCATAACGTAACAACACAACAAGATCAGGCCCTTCAAAATGATTGTCAGATAGCTCCTGGGCTTTCTTGGTAACCCAGAAACCTAGGCAGCTTCAGGGTACTACTTTGGGGCTCAATATATTCTTAGTTCTGATCGTCGAATCAGTTATGTTATGGTCCAAATATATAGTACTAGTGTCAAGGTACAGTTACATAACAACATCCCAGTTAAACAACATCCTAATCGCCAGATTTATTCCGGTCAAACTATGTCAGAACGTTTGTTCTAACTGTTTCTGGGTTTTCCAGAAAAATCAAAACGTGATCAAATGGTCAAGTTTGACCGTCCTCTACATTTGATCTGTTGATAATTTAAGGTGTTTAAAGGCTAGAATCTATAGTCTACCTTACTGGCTACAATCTGAATACAACAAAAACAATAAAACATTTACAATCTGACCGATCTACTCACTACAAAATCTTGTCAGACACTATATTACACTTTCTGGGTTACCCAGAAAGTTCATGGTCAACGTCGGTCAACTCACTTTGACCATGAATAGCGTGTAATCTGGACATGTAATGGCTGTGATTCTACTTCCAGATTACAGTCCTCATGTCAAACTACCGATCCAAAACATCAAACAAGAAAAATCAAAAACAGACACGGATCTGTGGCTCCTGACATTAGCTTGTCAGACCACAAATCGTGTTCTTGACAGTTTTGGAAAAACTTGATTGTAAAGCATTTTGATGCTATGGATCTATTTTATGTCAACATAGATCATCATTAAACATCATCTAGCAAAGATCTAAACACATAAACACAAAATCTTTCTTAGCAACTTGGATCAAAAATAAAAACTAGGTTTTTATCTTTCTAATTCAATCTTTGATTCTTGCTCTCCAAATCTGATCTAGGTGATCAAGTGGGTGTTTATGGAACTGATTTGCCTAAGAATTTCGGATGCAAGGAGAGAGAGAGTTGGTGAGAGCTAGTTGGCCAAATGAGCAAGTTTTATGTTTCTCTCTCTCTCTTGAATCTATATATATTACTTAGATGTTGCAAGATCTGATGTTACAGACTGATTTGCTGGAGTTTAATGAGTCACCAAGTCAATGTAGTAGTTCACCAACTAAAGGTGTTGGTGAATTTTGCAAGTTACCATTTAAATAAATGAAAATTGGTATTTTAGTCATTAGCAAAGTGATTTTAATAGCAATATTGACAAATGCACAAACCCTTAGGGTTTAACCCCAAGGTTCTAACCCTTAGGTTTTAAATACTCCAATTCTAGAATTTTCTAATTAGGGTTTAAAAATAGAATATTAAGAAGTTTTGAAAATGTAATTAGGGTTTTAAATAGAAATTAATATTTCTAAAATATAATTAGGGTTTCCTAATTATATTAACATTTACTAATCGCATTAGGCTTGCTAATTAGGATTAGGATTTCCTAATTAGGATTTAGGATTTCTGAATTTAAAATTAGGGTTTCTCGGCTTTCGATTAGGGTTTCTAACTCTGAGTTAGGGTTTCTAATCGCGAGATTAGGGTTTCTAATCCCTTATTAGGGTTTACTAATTTTAAACCTTATCCGATCAATCATTGATCGATAATTCTAATTAGTACAGACACGTATTTAATAATATAATTATTTAAATTATAATTTCTAGCGAATCCTTATTCGGACTTAGTATTAGGGTTTATATTCTTTGTTAAGCACAACTCTACTCTAAATTTATTAGTCAATACACAAATTAACTCATTCTCTAAACTTGTATCACTGATACTTGTCACTAAATTGATAATTAATAATAATATTAATTAAAAAAAATTTATTCATAAAATTTGGATTATTCGAAATCCCGGGTTATCACAGTGGCGGAACCAGAACATTTATAGAGGGGGGTCAAACTACATCAGTAAATTTTTTTATTAACGCTTGGAGTGCTTCTTTCAAATTCATTTTGCTCAATTATAATATTTCACAACATCCTATTCCAACCCTTGTCAACTTTTGAGTTGTGAATCTAATGACTTTATATATATATATATATATATATATATATATATATATATATATATATATATATATATATATATATCTTTCCCGAACTGTGAGACTGTTTGTGAGGACCCCAAACTCGGTTCTTCACGATACCATTTCTATGAGCGGAATAGTACTAATAATAATAACAATAATATAAAAGATCAACTTAATTTACATAATTATCAGAGTCTAGCTCCCAAGTATGTAACCTTTAAACATTCATTACAACCCATGATAGATAATATATATCATAATTGTCTTAATATCATCAAACTATTACATAACATAATTCGTTCATTCAGCAACCTTCCCTTTTCCTTTGTTCTTAGCAGAGCTCTCTATTCGTTCGCACTTAGCTGAAAAAATTTAAATTTAACCAAGGATGAGCATTTGAGTGCCCAGCAAGTAATAACAATTATATATATATAAGCTGAAAGGATTTAAATGTTTTCTTTGTACTATTCTTCTACAACCAATCAATAGTTGTGAAGTATTCTGAATTGATAATAATAACATAATAACTCTCTTTCAAAATTTTGAAATTACATAATGACTATAACTGGGGTTATGGTGACATGCCATGAACATTGTTTTCATTTTCGAAAAGGTTAAACAGAAATTCATCTGTAAACCGACATAACTTACGGGCACGGGGGTGCTCAGCCCGTTATGCCCTGCATTGATCAATACTACATTACAAGAACGATAGGATCGTTCACTCTGTTCCACCTTGGGTGCATAAAAAGTTTTCCCGTGTAGGGATGTTCATATTTGTCTGGATTCCAAATCAAAGGTTTTATCTCGTTTCAACAATAATCTATAATTCAACATATATGTATATCAAAGGTGTATCAACATGTGATTAAATACAATGATTATCCAAGTGGGGACACTTGTATAATCATTTGTAGAAATTAACGAACAGAATATATATCTGAATTACCATATACTAACATGTTGATAAACAATGGGCGTATATAATATAGGTTTAACAATCTGTACAATAATAGTATAATTCTGAAACATTCTTACACTTGTCCAATTGCATAAATTTCTGAAACATGTCGGTCTACCGACAGCTTTATCGGGTAATTATCGAGTCTAAGAATCTATTCTGCAACTCAATATCTGTACATATCAGTCATATTATTTTTAAATGACTTAATATAACTTTAAAACATTTATTATGATTTATAATAAATTTTTAAACATTGGAATCATATTTAAATGATTTAAATACTAATCAATTCTATTATCATTAATATCTAATTAATATTAAACTATTAATGAAATCATTTTCAAAATATTAAAGTTATTTATAATAACTTGAAATACTTTTAAAATATTAAAATTACCCTTAAATGATTTTTAAAACATTTAAAATCATTTCTAAATAATTACCATTATTGTCAAAGTATTAATGTTCTATATATCAAAATATTAAAAGTCATTATTCACAACTTAAAATATTTTTAATTCATTTCTATCCCTTTTAAATAATTTTTAAATTAATAAAACCATTTATAAACTATTTATTTAATATAATTATTAAATAAATTTAATATCATTAGTAATAACTTAATAATCATTAATATTTAATTATTAATAAAATTATCCTTTAAATATTAAAATATTTTTAAACACTTTATTTTCATTTAAAATGATTTTTATAATATTAAAATCATTTTTAAACTATATTATTTAATATAATTATTAAATAACTTTAATATCATTAATAGTAATTAATTAATGAAATTTAACTTTAAATATTAAAAGTTATATTTTATAACTTAAAATATTTTTAAATACCTTATTATTATTTAAAATGATTTTTAATATAATAAAATCATTTTTAATTAATTTATTTAATTCATTTAGTAAATAAATTAATTACCATTAATATTTAAATATTAATGAAATTTATCACAAAATATTAAAAGTCATTAAAAATAACTTAAAATATTTTCTTATATCATAATATAATTTTTAATGATTTTTTCAATATTAAAATTATTTTTAAATAATTTATTTAATATTACAATTAAATAAATTAAATACTTTTAATATTCCAAAAATATTAAATATTTATGAAATATATGTAAAATAATTAAAAACTAATTTTCGGAATTTAAAATAATTTTTAATAATTTATTTTGTATTTTTAATAATTAAAAACTAATTTTTCTATTTATTTAATTAATTTTAAAAATAAACTGTCGCTAAAGACTGCCTATAACAACAGAACCGTCGCTATAGGTGTTCTTCGTGTTCTTCATGAAACCCAGAATGCATAGTCAGTTAACGAGGGTGCTACTTTGACCAAGCTTAACAATCAGATCATGATGTTTCTCGTCTATCTATTGATCACAGTGTGTAGAACTAATGCAATACTATACGATTCAACGACAAACACGAATAAACAACATAAAAGGAAAGAGATCGGAGCTTCCACATATCATGTCAGGCGTGTTCTTGAGTTTCTGGGCTGCCCAAAAACTCAAGCAGTTTCAAGGGTTCCTTTTTGGGCCTTGATTACTCCGGTGTCTGGTCATGTTTTAAGTGTTGTTATGATAACAGATTGTAGTACATATGTGATAGAACAGAATAATAACACTAAATCAACCTAAATACAACACATGAGTAAGATCAAAGCTGGTCAACCCATGCCAGAAAATGTGTTCTTCACGAATCTGGGTTTTTCCCAGAAATTCATAAGGCTGGTGGTCAACCCTAGTTTGACAACCCATATTTTTGATCAGGTAAAGGATCTGGTTGTTACCTGGGTTTTACTGTGTAGTATTCATGATAATCTACAAGTATATAACATCAACATAGCAAAATAACTTAAACACAGCAAGATCCATGGACTTCAAAATGGTTGTCAGACTTTTCTGGGTAATCTGGGTTACCCAGATTCGTTCGGTCATGGTCGGTCAACGACCTTTGACCCTTAATAACTTTCAATATACTGATGCTATGGTCTTGATTCAAGTTTCATATGAAAGATCTCATGACATACTACAACTTAAAACATTTAAACAACAAAAACACTTAACAACCAAAGATCTATGAGCTCTGACATTTAACTGTCAGACCCAAAAACCACATTTTTCAGATTTTGAAAAATTTTAATTTCGAGCACTTAGGTGTTATGGATCTGACATGTGTCAACCCAGATCACTTAAATAGACTACAAACAACACGTTTTAACATAAAATCCTAACATCTAACATAGGATCAAAAGTCAGATTTTCGAATAGGGTTTTATACCTTCTTGATCGATTTTGATTTCTGGCTTCCTGATCTGTTAATGATTTTCGTGGGGCTTGGTTTTGTGACTGGTACACTTCAATATTTCGTGGGTTTTAGTACGAGGAGCTCTTGGATATGTGTTTGTGCAAAATGGCTAAAAATTGATCTTTTTCTCTCTCTTGATCTATTTATAGAACACATGTGCAATGTATTTGGCTTATTAAATGGCTGATGGCTGAGATTTAAGGCACATGGGGTGATCTAAGTTGTTCAACAACTCCAATTTTAGCAAGATTTGCAAGCAAGCCTCAATTATGCAATAAGGGCAAAATGGTCCTTTCGCTTATATTTTTAATGGCATTTGTGTAATCTTGGCACAAACCCTTAGGGTTTAGGGTTTGAGCCATCTTAGAGTTTAAAAAAATAATTTCCTAGAATTTCTAATTTAGGGTTTGTAAAAATAAAATAATAAATTTTAGTTTCTGAAATACAAAATTAAGGCTTCTTAATTAATTAGGTTTTTAATTACTTAACACCTTACTAATTAGGTTTATGATACACTAATTAGCATTAAGCTTTCCAAACCAACAATTAGGGTTTGCAATTTAAATAAATTAGGGTTTATAGAATAAATATTAGGGTTTCTAGAAATTAATATTTCTAATTATTAATTAGGGTATACCTAATTAATCAAAAAGTCATATAATACCTAGCATGCTTGCACAATATAACATTGTTATATAACAGTGTCGAACTCATCTTGAGTTTTAAATTAGGGTTTTCATTTATCAATAAGTTAATTATTGATTTAAGGTTTCTAATTTACGAAATTAGGGTTTTAATTTACAATTAATGTCTCCTATATTTAGGGTTTTTCCTAATTAATCACAACATCATATAATACACATATAAAACAGTCTCGTACTCTAATTTGGATCTCAAATTAGGGCTTAACATTATTACTAGGGTTTTAAAATTAAACACTATAATTGACCAACCATTATCAATACGGAAATACAGTACATAATCATAGCACTGAAAAATCAAAATATAATTAATATTATATTATTATTCTCATACCTTGACAATAATCTAAAATTAGGGTTTGGATTCCATATCTGATTTATTTTTCATATTTGACCTTAATAATTTAGGTAAAACAATTAACTTAATAGCCTGTACTAAAATTCATATAATAAAATAATTATTATATTTATTCTAAAAATCACTCCATATATTATTTAAATAATATATGATTATATTTTCATGAAAAATAGTTAATAAAAATATTTCTACTATAAATTAATTATTATAAGAATATACTTTATAAAAATCAATAATTCTAAAATAAAACTATTTGTAAATATTTATGTAATAAATATATTTTTATTTACCACATACATACACATACACGTTATCTTGTACAAATCCTCATCCTTAAATAAATAAATAAAATTATACGCAAAATTTCTTATTTATTTATGTAGAAAATATCGGGTTGTTACACTGTTAATCAGACTTTGAAATTTTTAGTCAACTGATTAGCTACTTTTATAGATAAATTATAAATTATAATATTATATATTCAAAACCTTATATTGTGGTTCATGGGATTAATTAGCTTAAAAGAATGAATTCCAGAACAAAAACAAAAAAAAATAGAAGAAGACAAATTTAATAATCTTAATAGGATAGAACTATGATGAACTTATGGCCACTATAGTAGGATCCAATAAAAATTATTTTATTTCTTTAACTTTTTATTTTTAATTAGTTTAGAGAAAGAATTGTTACTAGTTTTTTTTGCTCCACTTTGATGATAAAGTAAAAATAAAAAAATCAAAGGAGAAAATGAAATACATAATAAAAAGGAGGGAAAAGGAAAACAAACAACCCCCGAAAATTCTAGGGTGGGGGGTCATATGACCCCCCTAGACCCCCCTGGTTCTTCCCATGAGTTGGAGTCCCACTTCAAAGAAATAATGAAGAGGGTGAAGAATTAATATACATGAATGAGCCCAAGACCTAATGACTTAAGCTTTTGGATCATGTTGGATTCTAAACATGCGCATTAATGCTTTGTGTACGTGCACGCATCTCGCGCGGATTCTCTACCGGTTCTCCCACGACATTATTTTCATCATTAATCTACGCTATGAAAATCTTCTCACAAATGGAAAACATCTTCAAAACGAAGAATGCAAATTTCATAATATATAATAATGAAACCCTCTCAAAAACACTCGTCTCATTAAGAAAACAGGTTCCACACAAAAGGAAAAGCAAACTCCACAAGACTAAAGAATAATTACCAAACAACAACAACAACAACAACAACAACCTAGGGGAGGGTCTCTCCAGAAAGGAGAACCTTTTGGAGAGTCCCTCCCCACAACAATGAAGTACGTGAGTGTATTTTAACATCAACTTAGCATAAAACTTTTAAACCAACCAACATTTTTATTTATAAAAATAAAAATATAAAATTGTATATTTTGTATTTTATAGGACATACAGTTGTATTTTAACAGTCACTAAGCATATAATAGTTATTTTTTTAAAAAAAAATTGTGATTATTGTCGAACTGCTAGTGAATTAATATACCTATTATTAAGTATAGTTCTTTAGTATGGTTTATAAATTTTGACATAAAAATAAAAAAATGAAGACTACACTTACCTTTTTACTTTAACATATATATATATATATATATATATATATATATATATATATATATATATATATATATATATATATATATATATATGTGTGTGTGTGTGTGTGTGTGTGTGTGTGTGTGTGTTAATTTTGGGAATATTTGAGATAAATATTAATATACTTTTACAAATTGCTTTGAGCCATGGGATTTGAATACACCAAAAAAATTTATTTTTAACAAACATACAGTGGCGAAGCCACATAGATTTTGTGGGGTCAATCGACCCCACTGAAAAAAAATTACTTTATAATGTAAGGTAATTTTTAAAAAATTTAAGTATTATATATAAATTGACTCCACTAAAATTTTATAAATTTTCTATTATACGGGATCAAATTGAAAATTTGTAACTTTGTCAATCAAATTTTAATCATATATGACTCGTATCCTCTCAATATATGTATCTCTCTATAATATTTTAAACTAAATAATAATCTAATTTATATTATTTTTGAAAATAAATAATGAATTACTTACTTATGAACAGTTGTGATTAAAAAAGTCTATTATGAGTCAATATAGTGTATATATACCATATATTATTACTCATTATATTTTCATTGTAATATAGTATATATATATATATATATATATATATATATATATATATATATATATATATATATATATATATATATATATACTCGAAAGTATAAAGTATTAAAAAAATTGGCTCAGGGGCGCTGCCCCCGCACTCCTGCCAAATTATTTATAATTCAGTAATAATTTATACCCCACTAATGAAAGTTTCTGGCTTCGCCACTACAAACATAGTGCTTAACTATTTTTAAGGACCAAAGATAATTTTATCTCAAAATTTGATGAACAATTTTACAAATTAACAATGGAATGACTTCATAATTAAAAGTTATAGGCGTAACAGAGGGTATTAAAGTGTTAGAAATAGTATCGATATGGTTTAAGCCACTAGATTAAGACTAAGGTCTTATAACCTTTATACCTTGTTTGTTAGTTTGAAAAATTGAGGAAAGGATAAGAACCTAAAATAAATATTAATTTTTTTTCTTAGAAATCCCTTGTTTTAAAAGTTTTTTTTTTTGTTAAGAAAGCTTCAGAAAGGCAAAGAAAATTAGATCCAGTTTCCTGATAAACCCTCCTTGGCAAAACAATAGGAAAACTAAGGATTGGAAATAAGCTTAGTAAAAAAAAAATTCCTAAATTTCCCTTTAACATTAACATTAGAGAACAAATTTGGACATCTATCATATGCATAATGACACTTTCTTGAGTAATCTTATAAAAAATTTCTATCATTTCCTATTCTATCATTTTCAGATTTCAAAATTCTTAGCATTCCTTACTCCCACAACTTGCAAACAAGGTGTTAGGCCACATGTTAGATTCTCATTTAGGTGAGTTCATTTATTTCTTTATGTAAAGTGTGTTTATTCTTTATGTGAAGCTTGTTTGGTTTGAAAATTTATTTTTCCTCCAATATGTGAGGTTTGATTGATTCTTGATATTCTAATATATAGTGATCATATACTTAATTATGAGATTATATATTGTAGTCCTCAAAAGTGGGGAAAAATTGTTAAAAATCACTCCAGTTTTGAAATCCACAAGATAGACTAAGGATATCCAAATAAAAATACTAAACATTTGTTGCGGAAGGCGGTCTCGAGGGAAATAACCGCCACTAAATGGATAACTAAGCCTTTAGTCGGCATTATAGTGGCACTAAAGCACCTTGTCACGACCTTAGAGAATTCTAAGCCCCGCCGTGTCGCCTTAGACAACAATCTCCCTAGAAAGTTGCTAAGTAAGTTTTCCACCAAGTAAACACCACAAGAACTAGAAATGAAACTTACTAAGGAACAAGATAGCACTTAAGAAATAATGATCTATATTGTACACAAGAAAACTTTACAACAGAACTTTAGATAATGCTTTTGCTAGGATGGTTTGCCAAATAAGGCCACCCTCCTATTTATAGGAATCTCCCCTCCTTAAGGATGATTCTAGATCCTAATATTACAAGTATATTCCTAGAAGGTTCTAGGTATAAGATTCTAGATATGTACATGTCCTACATCTTTCTACCAAAATCTAGACAATTCTAGGAAAATATAGAATATACAAGAAAGGTGAGGAGTATTCTTAAGGCCTTCCCACACAAGGCTCCAATAACGCGTTGCATAAATATCTAATACTATCATTGTGCTTGCCTGGTAGAACCTTGACCAAAATCAAGCGGGGCTTGACATTTTCCCCCGCCTAAGTCGTCGACGTCCTTGCCGAGTCATAGTGAAAAACCTTAATTTTGTATTCGAATTGTCATAAAGCTTTTTTAGGCTCCCATCTAGTTTCACTCTCCAACAAGCCCTTCAATTTCACCAAGGACTCGTAGCTCGGAGGGTGATGCTTCTTCCTTATGACACGGTCAGCTAAGATGTTTTCTGCCTCTTTGTCAAAGGAAGTAGTAACGACTGGGGTTGTGCGAGTCGATTCATCTCGCTTTGGGCCTTCCTCGTTAACATGATATTGGCTTGAAATAGTTCACATGGAAGACCAGATGCAGCTTGAGCCTGGGTGGTAACTCCACCATATAGGAAGCCTTACTAACTTTAGCAAGGATAAAAAATGGTCCCTCGTACCACTGAAGCAACCCATTTTACAGCCCACATAATTTCTTTTGTTGCTCGACATTTAGCTTTAGAAGTACTAACTCCCCAATGTTATACTCCATGTGTCGCCTCCTCATGTCAGCCCATTTCTTCATTTTCTTAGTAGCATTATCAAGGTAGGATCAGGCGATGTCAGCTTGCTCGTGCCATGACTTAGCTGCCTTAAACACTACTGGGCATTTCCTTTGGTACTTCATCACCAAGGTTTCTGGAGTAAGAGGTTGTTGGCCTAGCGCCAACTTAAATGGGCTCTTGTTGGTAGCTTCGCTTCATTGTAAATTATAAGAGAGCTGGGCTACATCAAGCAACTTCGCTCAATCCCTTTGATTGACACTAACAAAGTGCTTCAAATATAGCTCCAACCATGACACCCCGAATCCAGGTACTGTAATCCCACAAATCTGGTGCTCACGATTAATCACAATCACATCTAATTACCCATAATATAGGATTATAAACTTCGTGAATAATAATCTTTATAAAAGGTTACATAATTAAATGAAATCCCTTGTCAACTAACCTTAATTATTACATCATAATAACAGAATAATAAAAACATAAATAAGTCTATTATATAAGCAACTCAAATAAAAGACATTCCAATCATCATCTACTTATGCATCTTGCCCTTGCCTTTGCTTGTAGACGGCTCCTCAGGTTTTTCGACCTTATCTGAAATGTTTTATGCAAGAGTGAGCAAGACAATTTACCCACAAGTCGAATAATATACAATAACAATGTATAAATGAAAAAATGAATGAGCTTCAACTGAATAATATATTCTTTACTAGAAACAACCAACTTTAAGTCAAAAACTATGAGTTCAATGGAATATTCGACTTTTAAATCAAATCTTAGTTATCAAGATCAAAAGTGTATACCGAGGGTCACAAGACTACGAACTATAGCCCAGGTTATCAAGTATTTCTACCATAGCCTTTAATAGTCTAGAGACTACGGACCATCCATCTCATACTCTAAGTGATCAGCCCTTCGTACTATGTATTGTGCATAAACATATCATCTCTTTAACATAGCTCAGAATTATAGTTTCCGATAACATATACCCCTAATATAAGGTTGTTCATCTCATCTTTTGCATTAGGATCCGCACCAAAGATAAATTGGTTTGGAATAACTTCAAAAGAATTTTAGATCTTTAGAAGCTTCATCAATCATGGACTTGTTGAATCAAAAAGGTTCGACAGTCATTTAAAGGTTAGGAAACTTGTCTTGCGCGTTTGGTACAAAATTACATAACACTTCCTTTAAATATCATACACATTTCAGTCACATAAATACATCGATTAGTCATGGCACAATACTCACTAATCGCTTACATTAACCCCATCCTATGTCTCATTGATTATCACATTACACCATCTCATATGTTACAACATGTTATTATATCTTGGTACATGTTAAATACTTTACTACAATCATTAGAATAGTTTAAACGAACATTCCCTGAACTACACATTTAACAACTCATCACTGGGTTTGTTCTGCCACCAGCACGACTGCACCTTAACTACTCTTGGCACCAGTGCCAAAAGCAGCGCGACAGCGCTCGACTCCTGATTCAATTTTCTAGCATGCGAGTTAAGACTTTGCTATCCTTACCAAAACCAAATTCTCTTCATCCAAAATCCAAATTTGTTGGTTTTGACTCAAAAAATTCATTAAACATAAAAGAATGCAACTACAGAGTGATTACAACAACTCAGAAACTTTCAACAAACCAATTGAAAGACTCAAATTCCATGTTCATGCTAGTTTTTGATATTTTGACATGTTATACGAAATCATCCACCCCAAATTTGTTTTCAATCCATTTTAATTCATTCTAGTTGTATTATTTTTGTACTTCAGAGTAATACAATATTTAACAATCAATTTATAACTTTAAGCATGGAATCACAACCGATTAAGCCTCTAAAACAGACCATAATATACACAATAAACTAAAAGTCCATTTCTTCCTCTTATAAGCATAAATTCAGACTTGTTTTGGTTTGATTTCACTTGCAAAATAGAATAATTAGATTCTTTAACACCCAATATCACATAATCAAGCCTTTCATTATCACATACAATCTTAGCAATTCTCAGCTACATATAAATTAAGAAAATACGAATAAGGAGTTTTAAAGTTGCTCATTACCTCTTGAATCTTCTTTAGCCTTGATAGATGATGGAAATTACTTGATTAATCCCATGATTTCTCAAATTTCCACTGAGAAGTCTCTTACTCCCTAAATCAGTTTTTCTAAAATGAACTGACCAATAAGTTTTAACGTGATTTTTTTTTGGTTGATCAGTTACTACAAAACAAGAGGACTCAGTAGTTAAAATATGGAGAGTCTAAGCAATGTTTGGTAGAGCTCCAATAGGCTCCATGGTTTATTTTCATTTTTTCCCCCTAAAATATGCTATGTCGATGCCATGAGGTTTTTGATTCCTAAATGTGTTTCTACCCTTTGCTTATTTCGCTAAGTTAATTTATTTAAAGAGTTAGTTTTAAGAAAGGACCGACATACATGTCGACAATTTAAAAAGATTGATTTTAATGATTGAGCCAAATTGGACAGAGTCGCCAGTTGGTATGAGTTCAAAAGGATGTACTAACTCATCCGAATTTTGAAAGGTTTTCGCAATATGACCCAATATGTGAATCCGTTTAATTGGTCTAGAGCCCAAGATTTATATAGTTCAGGGGCTTGCTTAAGAGAAAGGAAGGTGTTTGGCACCCCCCGACTTCCATGAAACATGGTTATCGCGACTATTTCATTCCTCAATCATGAAGTGTGTGTGTGTGTGTGTGTGTGTGTGTGTGTGTGTGTAAAAAGCTTTAATTTTGTAAAGGTGTTTGAGTGCTTTATTTTGAAAGTAGTGTTGTGCCTCTTTGGACCTATGTATGTAGGGTTTAATTTAAAGAAAAGTTCATTTTTTTCAGATAAAGCATATAAAAGTGATATTTTTAAAAAGATGGTTTTCGAACCCTTCGCCAAACAGGAATCGAGGCCCTTTGATACTTCTAATTTTATTCTAGAAGCGACTTAAATTGATTTTAATTGAAATACGAAGCATCTTTGATGGATAAATCAAAACTATTAACTACAAGGGTCGGGCCCCTTATGGACATGGAAGTCATTGAAGTAAGCCCGAGCACCCATAAACCATGATTTCACTATTTCGGGGCCTTAAATCTGGATATCGTTTTAAGGACCAAGATTACATGTACAATGGATTGCAAGCTGACTGTACAACTTAAACAAGTCCATCACGGGAACCAGATCAAAATCCATTGATTGAATCTTTGACCGTATGATTCTTAGGCTCATACGATATCATTTAATAGCTTGCACGATGTATATTTTAACATATCATATACATATATCTCCTAACTCCGCTAAACAAGGGATTTATCGATTAAATCCTTGCACACAAGTAGTTAAGCTGCCCGTTTCCTCTAGATAATGATCTAGGTCGCGTGGTAGCAAAATATTTACAAAACTTAAAAATAAACTAGATCTACCTAAATTTGTGCCTATCTAGCTCAATGGGTCAAGCTATAAAGCTTTTGGACTGGTTAAATGCTAGATTAGGCTAGATCTAGTCAAAATACTACAAACATGTGACGCCCCCAATATAGGTATACACAACCCATTCTGAGTCGCAAGATACACGGTATAGAATTCAAATACAAACTTTATTTATACAACTATTGAACTGTCGTGCAAAATACGACAACACATAAGTTATGAGTTTTAATACAAATATTGTTACGTATATAATACGACAATATTTATACTCAAATTATTACAATGCCATATAAAGTACAGCAACAAATATTTCAAGTCTCCAAAGGGACGCGAGAAGATTTATGTCCTCCTTATTCTAATGGAGTGCATTTTTTGATGCTTCCAAAGTTGGGTTCTCATCACCCTATTGTTGTTCACAAAAATCAATTAGTAAGTGACGTATAATATACGACACACCCATCTTAGGTCCTCAATACAATTATATATTGCATGTCATGAAGTTTTATAATATATTGAGAAATTTCCACAGTCTCAGATAAACCATCACACTATTCCCTTGTTATCCCCGCTCGACCCAGCTACACTCTTAATACCTGAAAGGAATTGTGAAGCAAAAGGGTGAGCACAAATAGCCCAATAAAGAATATTATGACTAAGATAATTAATTTATCAATAGCCTTCATCAGTAATAAATCAGATATTTAGAACATATGATAGGTGATAAAAAATTTCAACCATAATCGCAGCGGAATTAACAATCCATTAGAAGAGTCAAGTAGAACATAATGTCTACTATCTCCTCTAAATTAAAAGTCCATCATTAATATTTCATTCATGTAATACTCATCAACAATTCTTTGTTGTATCCAAGACAAAGAGAACTCTCATCACTTGTATTCACCTAAACCACAAAAGATTATAGTTAAATTCACAATTTATATTTATAATCAGGTAAATCAACAATCCATCTTTGCGCTACGAGCCAAAGACATACAACTGTAAAACCAGTAATCAACAGTCCATCTTTGCACGTAAGCCAAATATATACAACTGTAAAACCAATAATCAATAGTCCATATTTGCACGTAAGCCAAAGATATACAAACTTCATTTATTCTTAACCTTCAACAGTGTAAAAACTGATAGAATACAATAGACAACAAGTTTAACTGCAGCGGAACAAGCAATCGATTAGAAGAGTCAAGTAGAGCATGATGTCTACTATCTTCTATGATTTAAAAGTTCATCATCAATATTTTATCTCTGTAAAACATTTAAATAAATAATCCACATCACCGAATTATTTATGCACTACGGGCCAAGGATATTCGTTAGTATCACATCCACGAATTATCCATGCACTACGGGCTAAGGATATTCATTATTATTATCAGTGATAATGATCATGCCAAACAACTGTCCATTAATGCACTACGGGCCAATGAGAACTTTTACCACATCAATTGTAACATTACAGGACATGATTATACCGATACATAATTCTTGGTCATAATCATACCAATCAACAGTCCATCTATGCACTACAGGCTAAAGATGACTTTCATCATAATATAAGCATGAGGATGATGACAATGATATAAGAATCAATCAAATGAGATCAAGGATAAATATTAAAGATTTTAATTTATCCAGAGTTTAAGAATGTCCAAATTGTCAACATGATAACTACTTTGTGGAGTAAAATTCAAGAATAATATTCATGCATCAAAAATAATTTGGACAGAAAAGAAATCAATTTTTATCGTGAATAATACCCCAGGTGAATAGGACATGAGTGAATAGTACCCCGTGAATAGTACTTTGTGAATAGTATCCCGTGAATAGTACCATATGAATAGTATCATATGTATGAATAGTGCCCATAAATAGTACTCCGGCATGGAAAGCTTAAAATTTAACAAAAATATTCAGAAAAATATTTCAGTGGAACGATACTAGATGAAGTACAAATTTCAAGGATATTCTACTAATTTCAAGGAATATAAAAGCAATACTTATCAAAACAAGTGTATAATTAGGAATATAAAACGAAATAATATTACTTACATACTACAGAGTTTGGAAGAAAATATTATTTCTTACGAATATTGAACAAAAATAATGTCCCTTACCTTAAAAGGAGAGTAATTTTGACTGGTATAGATTGGTATAGCGGAGATATTCTTGAAAAAACTTGCACTATTTGCTACACTCAAAGTTTCCTTAAACTCAAAAGAAATACGTTCAATATTATAGAAGAATAATTTTCTGATTCTGGTGTGATTTTTATTTCTAAACTGAGCATCCTATTTATAGGAGAATGACATGATACTATTTAGAAAAATAATCATGAACTGCACAGGAAATTCTTCACGGGCGCAGTCACGGGAATTCTAAATTTTTTTTAATTTTACTATGCAACACTATGCAAATACTATGCAGTACTCTGCAATACTATACAGTACTATGCAAACACTATGCAATACTTTATGCAATACTATACAGTACTATGCAAATAATATGCAGTACTCTGCAACACTATACAGTACTATGCAAATAATATGCAGTACTCTGCAATACTATGCAGTACTATACAAACACTATGCAGTACTATGCAATATAATAAAATATAATATATTCTATTTATAAAAAGTTTTTTTGTTTTATATAAAAAGTTTTCTAATTTATTACTATTATAATAATAATAAAACCAAAACTGAGATAACTTTCTACCGACAATTTTGAAAAATGAGTAAGTAGAGGTCCATATGAATAGCCAAATTTACAACAAATACTTTATAGAAAACCCCTCTATTTATCTCAATTTACTTGGCTTGACTAAACACATTTTTAATAACATTTATTCATCATTAATATTATAACTCGTAATATTAACAACCATATCATTCCTAGGAAAGAGGGGCTTTTCGATATGGACTTCTCCTTATTGGCACACAATTAGATGACCAAACCCCTTTCCTCGACAGAACATTCTAGACATTGTCAATAATGCAAATAATAATATGAATAAATGTGTCGTCTCATTTATTGATTTAATAATCTATCTAATAAAATACAAATAATTTTGAATTTTTCGCTCACACAATAAATTATCTGGGCCGTTCAAAATTTGAGATAAATCCCACCTTCCATACAGTGCCGGAGGCACGGGACCCAGCTAGTATAAAATATTGTGTAGATGATACTGTTACAATAATTGAATCAATAATATGAGATACTATGCATCAACTATTGTTGCAATAATTGAATAAACTGAGTGACTTCTCATGTAAGCATCAATAATTTAAAGATACTGTGCAATATCGTGTGCTACTGTGCAACCACGCGTATTACTGTATTTTTATCACTGGGTATTTCAACAGTTTAACGGTAAAAATCTTGTTGTTATTTTTATAAAAAGGTTATTTCTGTCGCTTTCTAAATCCGACAGTTATTCTGTTGTGGGATCCACCAATGATTGTGCCGTCGTACGGATATTCCCCGACAAAAAAATATTTCTTGACCAAACGAATATTTTATGACATCTTGCTTACTTTTATAAAATTTTCACATATCACCCTTAACTTTAACCTTTTATCCATTTAACCATTTACTAAATAGAATAATAATTATAAGAAAATTGAATACTTTCATTTCATAAAATTCGGGGTCTTAAAATCTCCCCTCCTTATGAAATTTCGCCTTCGAAATTTACGTACCTGGTAGTTCGAAGAGATGAGAATACCTTGCTTTCTTTTCGGATTCTACCTTCTCGATTATTTCCTCTGTATCATGATTTCCCCATTGCTTATCTCTTGGATTTTAAATATCATTTCAGAATACAGCTTCAAAACATAGGTTAATTAACATATCACAATTTGTCAACTTAAGTAAGAAAATTCAGCTTAGGTAGGACACACATTAGCGAAGGATATTACTTGTCTCTCCCTTCCTAGTTCTAAACCCGGATCTCCGCCAGAGACCATAAACCTAAGCTCTGATACCATTTCTGACGGCCCCAATATAGGTATACACAATCCATTTTGAGTCGCCAAATACACGGTACAAAATTTAAATACAAACTTCATTTATACAACAGTTGAATTATCGTGCAAAATACGACAACACATAAGCTGTGATTTTCAATATAAATATTTTTACGTATATAATATGACAATATTCATACTCAAATTATTACAATGCCATATAAAGTACATCAGCAAATATTTCAAGTCTCCAAAGGGATATGAGAAGATTTATGGCCTCCTCATTCTAATGGAGTGCATTTTTTGACGCTTCCAAAGTTGGGTTCTCATCACCCTATTATTGTTCACCAAAATCAATTATTAAGTGACGTATAATATATAACACACCCATCTTAGGTCCTCAATACAATTATATATTGCATGTCATGCAGCTTTATAATATATTGAGAAAGTTTCACAGTCTCAGACCATCACACTATTTCTCTATTATCCCTGCTCGACCCAGCTACACTCTTAATACCTGAAAGGAATTGTGAAACAAAAGGGTGAGCACAGATAGCCTGGTAAAGAATATTATAACTAAGATAATTAATTTATCAATAGCCTTCATCAGCAATAAATCAGATATTTAGAACATATAGTAGATGATAAAAGTTTTCAACCATAATCGCAGCGGAATCAACAATCCATTAGAAGAGTCAAGTAGAACATAATGTTTACTATCTCCTCTAAATTAAAAGTTCATCGTTAATATTTCATTCATGTAATACTCATCAACAGTTCTTTGTTGTACCCAAGACAAAGAAAACTCTCATCACTTGTCTTCACCTGAACCACCAAAGATTATAGTTAAATTTATAACTCATATTTATAATCAGGTAAATCAACAATCCATCTTTGCACTACGAGCCAAAGACATACAACTGTAAAACCAATAATCAACAGTCCATCTTTGCACGTAAGCTAAAAATATACAACTGTAAAACCAATAATCAACGGTTCATCTTTGCACGTAAGCCAAAGATATACAACTGTAAAACCAATAATCAACAGACCATCTTTTCACGTAAGCCAATGATATTCAACTGTAAAACCAATTACCAATAATCCATCTTTGTACGTAAGCCAAAGATGATTTTTACCACATTATTTGTCTGTAAAATAAGTAATCCATATCACCGAATTATTCATGCACTGCGGGCCAATGATATTCGTTAGTATCACATCCACGAATTATCCATGCACTACGGGCCAAGGATATTCGTTATTATCACATCCACGAATTATCAATGCACTACGAGCCAACGATATTTGTTAGTATCACATCCACAAATTATCCATGCACTACGGGTCAAGGATATTCGTTATTATCACATCCACGAATTATCCATGCACTATGGGCCAGGGATATTCGTTATTATCAGCAGTGGTCATAATCATACCAAACAACTGTCCATCAATGCACTACGGGCCAATGAGGACTTTTACCACATCATTTGTAACATTACAGGTCATGATTATACTGATACATAATTCTTGGTCATAATCATACCAATCAACAGTCTATCTATGCACTACGGGCCAAAGATGACTTTCATTACAATATAAACATGAGGTTGATGACAATGATATAAGAATTTAAGTAAGTGAGAGCAAGAATAAATTTTAAAGATTTATAATTCAATTTATCCAAAGTTCAAGAATGTCCAAATTGTCAACATGATAACTGCTTTGTGGAGTAAAATTCAAGAATAATATTCATGTATCAAAAATAATTTGGACAGAAAAGAAATCAATTTTTGTCGTGAATAGTGCCCCAGGTGAATAGTATCCCATAAATAGTACTTCGTGAATAGTGTCGTACGTATGAATAGTACCGTACATATGAATAGTGTCGTACGTATAAATAGTGTCATACGTATGAATAGTGCCGCATATATGAATAGTACCTATGAATAGTACTTCGACATGAAAAGATTAAAATTTAACAAGAATGTTCAGAAAAATATTTCAGTAGAACGATACTAGATGAAACGCAAATTTCAAGGATATTCTACTAATTTTAATGAGTATAGAAGCAATACTTATCAACATGAGTGTAGAATTAAGAATATAAAACGAAATAATATTACTTACATACTACAGAGTATGGAAGAAAATATTATTTCTTACGAATATTGAAAAAAAAAATATCCCTTACGATTGTTGAACGAAAATAATATCTCTTTTGAATATTGAACGAAGGTAATATTCTTTACGAATATTGAACGAAAATAATATTCCTTACGAATATTGAACGAAAATAAAATTCCTTACGAATATGAAAATAATATCGTAAGCGAATATGAAATAAATAATACCCCTTACCTTAAAAGGAGTGTACTTCTGACTGGTATAGTAGAGATATTCTTAAAGAAAAACTTGCACTATTTGATACACTCAAAGTTTCCTTAAACTCAAAAAAAAATACTCTCAATATTATAGAAGAAGAATTCTCTGATTATGATGTGATTTTCATTTCTAAACTGAGCATCCTATTTATAGGAGAATGGCAGGATACTATTTAGAAAAATAATCACGGACTGTATAGGAAATTCTTCACAGGCGCAGTCACAGGGATTCTAAAAAAAATTGATTTTACTATACTGCACTATGCAGTACTCTGCAACACTATGCAAATACTATGCAGTACTATGCAAATACTATGTAGTACTTTATGCAACACTATGAAGTACTATGCAAACACTATACAGTACTATACAAACACTATGTAGTACTATGAAAACACTATGCAGTACTCTACAAAACTATGCAGTACTATGCAAGCACTATGCAATACAATGCAATATAATAAAATATAATATATTCTATTTATAAAAAGTTTTTTATTTTTTATAAAAAGTTTTCTATTTTATTACTATTGTAATATTAATAAAACCAAAACTGAGATAACTTTCTACCAATAATTTTGAAAAATGAGTAAGTGGTGGTCCATATAATAGCCAAATTTACAACAAATACTTCATAAAAAACCCTTTTATTTATATTAAGTCACTTAGTTTCACTAAACACATTTTTAATAACATTTATTCGTCATTAATATTATAACTCATAATATTAACGACCAGATAACTCGTAGTATTTTTAAAAAAGACTAAAGGAAGTTGAAAAATTATGAAAAAAAATACTTCTTATGTATGAAATATATGTATATGTGTTTAGACAAATGATAGAAAAATAATAAGTTGATTTGGTATTTTCGTGAAAAGAATATGGAATCTAGCTTGCTGGATTGAATAATTTACGAATCCAGTTTGCTGGATTGAAAAATCTGATTAATCCAACTTGTTGGATTGAAAAGCAGTTTACTGAATTGAAAATATGTTGAATCTAGGTTGCTGGATTGCAATCTAGTTGCTGGATTTGGAATCCAATTTGCTGGATTGCAGTTTGGTTTGCTGGATTGACTATTTAGAAGCTGAATTTGGAATCCAGGTTGTTGGATTTGGAATCTAGTGTTCTAGATTGGCAATTTGGTTGCTGGATTTAGAATTCAGGTTGCTGGATTAGTATTTGACTTAATAGATGTTAAAGAATAACTTATGAAATGAAACAATAAGTGTTAAATCATAATGTATATAATATAGTGATTAAAGAATTATCAAAGGATAATAATAATGCTAATGTTGTAAGGTGTTATCTAATATTTAATTATGTGATTAAGTGTTAGATAATTAAGTGATAAAGTAGTTGTATTATGATACAAAGTATGATATACTGATTGAAAGACCAATCTTATTAATGATAGGTCTTCCAAAAGAAGTTAACTTAAATTGCATGCAGTAGTTAACGAATCAGACAAGTTTCCTAACTCAACCTTGAGTTAATACTTTCAAATATTATCGTGGTTAATTATTATTGATTAGACCACGTCTAAGAGTTTATTATTGATTATTCGCAGTTAGTGCATGTTTATTAATTCAAATTAAATTAGTGATTATGAGAATATACTTGGAGAATATCTGTTGTTGGATACTTACATCTGTAGAAGCTGTTATTGATAATACAGATAATTCCTGTCTATTATCAAATTGTGTTGAGAAATGTCTTAGCTAGTTGTTCTGGCTAGACAAATTTTTACTAGAACTTGATAGGTTCGAGAAGAGAATTCAATTATTATTGATAGATCGATGCTAATTATTTCGGCTATATCGAGAAAGTGATTAGATATTAAAATCATTGTATTTCGTTGTTATAAATCAAACTCTGATTATAAGACTGAGAAGGACAACCTTTTATACAAAGGAAACATTTTTGGTCATATATTCGGCCTTTGCACGCGTGTAAGTATTATGCATAATATAGGGTTAAAGGAGTTGGCCACTCTAAGTACTTGTAGAGGGGTATAATTTAATCTATATGGTTATCTAATACACCTGGGTATATCAAAGTTAAATCTTTAATAGTTACTCGAGAAGAGAAGTTCAAGATCCAATGGATCACTCAGCATAAATTTGAAAAACATTCCACTTTGTTATTGCGTAGAATTGATTCTTAATTATTCATTCGAATATCGTAGAAACTTTGAAAGCATTGTACTCTTTCATTATCAGATTTTTGTGTTGCATAGAATGCGAGAAGACTTGTTAGAGATAACGAATTGTTCAGCTATTTCAAAGTTCCCCGAACTTTGGTGTTATTCTATTGAAATATATAGTCTATTATTCTTATTTCTTATACATCTATTGTATGTCTTAACTTGCGGGGTAAATTTGTTGCTCACCCTTGCTAAATAAAATATTTCAACTAGGAACAAACAGGCCAGCAGGTCTAAGAAGAACAAAGGCAAAGGTATAATGCTGGAGTAGTATATGATGAACATTATTATTATGTTGTATTTGTAAACCCTTTTCATATATCTAAAGGATATGTTTGCAATGTTAAGGTTGGATAACCTGGGACGAATGTATTAACAACATCTGTTAATGTTATATGTATTGCTATTTATAAATGATTGGGTAGTTAGATGTTATTTATATTGTGGATCGTAAGCACCAAACTCGGGGGGTCAGATAACCCGGATTTGGGGGCGTCACAAGTTGGTATCAAAGCTGTAGGTTATAAACCTTAAGTGGGGTGGGCAAACCCTAGGATTATAACTATAAGCGAGATATAGAAAACTCATTTATAGTTCTAAGTGAGGGATTAATGAAGCGCATCAATAGAAAGATATGTGGGCACATAGTGTGAGAATTTTGTACTAGTGAAGTACTAATCAAGTTGTTTAAACTGATTGTAGGATGTCAGGAGATGATGAAATGAGTAAGAAGGTGCTAGCAGCTGTTGCACCAGTGACAGTAGCCGAGGTGCCAGCGCAGAGTGAGTCAGTTGAAGAGGTGGGAGAAGGTGAACCCATGATGAATCTGGGGAGTGATCATGATGATTATCCCGAGATGTATCTGAATGAAGATGAGGAGACGGAGTCCGAAGAAGCTAAGGTGGAGAAAGAGAATAAGACCAAAGTTGGAGAAAAAGATCAAGAATATGCAGAAGTTCAAGAACTAAGGAGTAAAGTATTTCTCTTGGACGAGTTGTGGAAGACTGAGCGAGCACTACGCGAGATGACCGAAGAACGAAACGACTTGAAGGTGCAAGTGGAAAGAATGAAGGCTGAAGGTGGTGGATCGTCTTAAGGAACCGTCAAGAAGCAAAAGGGCAAGAATAAGAGAAAGAGGGACAACGACAATGATAATTTTGAAAATTCAAACCGGAAGAAGAAGCAAGTTTGTGGTAAGTGTGGAAAGACTCACTTGGGAGAGTGCATGATGTGGAAGAACGTGTGTTTCAACTGTAAGCAGGAATGACATATTTCTTTACATTGTCCTAAGCCAAATATGAGGAAGTATTTTTCATGTGGGAGAACGGGTCACGGATTCAACAAGTGTCCCAGCAAGAAGAAGACTGGTAAAGGGAGTGGACGGTAGAAAACTTAGATATAAGCGGTGGTATCTTTTGGTAGTAGGTTTTGATATTAAAGGTTGTAATACTAAAAACGATGTGTGAACATATGTAAATATATATATATATATATATATATATATATATATATATATATGTTTGTATGAATGAAATCTTTATTTTCTATATGAATATAAGATTAAGATAAATTTGTATGTTCTTAAAACTCATACTTATGGTAAGTTCATGACTCATAATTATATGAAATGTTTCTGAACCCCTCAGTAAATGGACGCCAATGGTCTGACTAGGATAAGTTCATACACTCGTATAATTGTGGCAAGTTCCTGAACTCATAAGTGTGATAAGTTTGACGAACTGAGAATAACTAAGTATGAATGGAGAATTACAATTTTTTGTGTAAAGTTTGAGAATTATAACTTTTTGTGTAAAGTTGTGTTGTTAATCCTAATATTATTTAAAAAAGGATAGTAGTATGTGTTAAGTACTAAATGTACTATGTGCTATTTGAATAAATATGCGATTATGTGAGCAATTTGTTGTTAAATTCTTATTGTGTTAATTAATAAGAATTTGTGTAGAGAAAGAGAATTAATGTAAGGTTTTTATTTAAATCAGATAATGCCGCCTAGACGACAGAATCGAAATCAAAGAGAAGAGCAGTCAGTGAATAATGAAGCAGGTCAAGCGGACTCTATGCTGAATTTTGTGGATATGTTAGCCCAAGCTATGGGAAACAGGGCGCCAGCAGCAAGAGCAAGAGCGAGAGAATAGCCAGCCAACAGATTGGTGAATTTTAAGGATTTTAAAGCGGTAAGACCGCCAAAATTTAAGGGAACCACAAATCCCATTGAAGCCCAAACCTGGGTGAAGGAGATGGAGAAAGCATTCATTATTACGAGGGTAACGGAGGAACAAAAGACAGTTTTTGCAACATAATTGATGAAGGGAGAAGCCGATTACTGGTGGGAGACTAATCAGGCGAGAGATGGTACAGCTGTGGTGACTTGGACAAGATTTAAGGAGTTATTCTTTAAGAACTACTTTTCACCGAGTATGCAATCCAAGATGGAAGTCAAATTTTTAGAACTGAAGTAGGAGAATATGTCAGTTTCGGAGTATGCTGCCAAATTTAACGAGTTGGCGAGATTTGCACCTCATCAGGTGGACACAGGGGCGAGAAAAGTGAGAAGATTTGAGAATGGACTGAAGCCAGGGATATTTAACAAGGTAGCAGTATTGCAGATCAATACATTTGTGGCTTTAATGGAAAAAGCATTAATTACTGAAGGAGGGAGCGAAGCTGCATCTCGATTTCAACAAGAGAAGAAGAAGAAGACAAATGATGGAGGAAGCAGTGGTGGTAGTAACTCGAACAAGAGAAAGTGGAGCGAGAATACTCAGTCAGGTAATAAGACAGAAGAGAATATGAAAGGGAGGGAACCGTGTGCGACTTGTGGAAAGAATCATTCTGGAGTTTGTCTGAAGAAGAAGGGAGTCTATTATAACTGTGGTCAAGAGGGACACATATCACCCAATTGTCCAAATCCAAAGAAGATATAAGGTTATTTTGCGTGTGGATCGACATATCATCTGGTTCGAAACTATCCGAAGAGAAATGGGAAAAAGGAAAGTGTCAACAAGGGACCCGGTAGCGAAACCTTGGCGATTTGAGGACCTGCACAGCCAGGAAGATCGATGGCCCATGCATTTAACATGACGGTGCAAGATGCAGTGGCTGTCCAAGAAGTGGCGGCAGGTAATGATTTCGTTTAGAAATTAAATTACGCGAGAAATATTGGATAGATATTGTTGTGAATTATTTTCTTTGATAGATTCAAGTCACATGTTAGAATATGAGACACAAAATAATATTGTGTTGATAAAAGTGAATTGATGATACAACTTTAAAAGATTGTAGAGAGTAAAAAAGCGGTGATTTCAAGGACGGAATCCTTATAAGGAGGGGAGAATGTGAAGACTTGGAATTTTTAAATAATTCAAATTTTTACGAATAAATTTTTTTTAAAGAAAATTCTTGAACCATATGAGTGATTATGTAAATTAAGTAAGATAGTTAACTTATTTAATTTAAGTTAACTAACATGAATACTTAATCAATTTGATTAAGGATGAGTAAGATAACTTATGTTAAAAATTAACATAGCTTGAATATTAGCCTTGATTATTAAATTAAAAAGATTTGTAATCTTTAGGTAATTAATTATTGATATGAATATGTAAGTGTTTATAACTTGTTAAGCTAATTAGGGCTATTAAGTTAATACACTATTGGAATATGTTATGACTTATGTGAGTTATGTACGTGATTGAGTAAATAAACATTATATAATGTGTATACATTTATTTTGTATATAAAGAGAATTAAGAATAAAGTTATGTAACATAATACATATATTAGGTATGAAAATTAATAACCTAATGGGTTATAAAATAAGAGAATGATGGTATTTAAAAATATATACTAACACTAAGAGATTTATTTTATATATATCTCAACTAATTAATTTTATAACCTAAGAATAGCAAGTCTAATTGGGTTATGAAATTAAAGATACATGAGTAAGAATTTAAATTACAAATGAGTGAGTGGAAACCCTAATTAGATAATTAGGGTAAGATAAAACTAAAGTGTTGGAACCATGGTTATTTACATGACCCAATTAATTAATGGAAAGCCCAAAAGAATTAAATGAGTGGCCCAACTTTTAGCCCAATTGAGAGGGGGTATGTTGGACCTTTTGTATACTAAATAAGAGATAAAAAAGAAAGCAAAATTGGGAGAATAATTGGCCACTTGACCGGGTATTAGAGAGGGGAAAAGGAGGGGAAGAATGAAATGATTTACTTACTTTATTTGGTCACCAACTCTGCTTAGGTGTCAAACCTTAGATGGAGACAACAATTTTAGTTAATTTGTAAGAAATAACTTACATAATGAGAGAGAGAGAGAGAGGATACAAGTATATGGTGAGAATGTATAGATATATGCCATATATCTATACTTTTTATTTTTGTTAGCAAAACATATATAACTTTTCATCTCATTTTATTTCCTAAGCTAGCTAGAAAGAAAGAAAGAGCAAAAGCAACTAAGAGAGAGAGAGAGCCTAGGAGTTCGGATAAGAGAAGAAGAAAGAGAGGGAGAGTTTTGCTACTTTTCATAATTACTAATCAAGTTTTAGGAAGAAAGAGAAGAAGGAAAAGATAAGGTATAACAAAATTTCTATTTATGTAGTCTAATTCCTTTTTGGTTTGATTTGATTTTTGATAATATGAAGTTTTAATTTTGAGGTTTAAAATCTTAGATCTATGTATATATAAGTTTTTCATGTTTAGACCTAACCCTTTTGGGGATCAAAAGTTAGATCTAAAGTATGAAATGGAAGCTAGGTTTTTCAAAATGTAGAAAATCATAATTTTCTTAGCCTTGATGGTGTTTAATCTTGTGTTTGATGATTTTTTTATGAAATAAATCATGTATCATGGTAGAATCCTGAGTATATGAGGTATTAGTAAGTGTTGTGATGAGTTATGTTAGTTATTATGTGAAAACATGAAAGTTTTCTTAGATGACACCAAGAGATAAAAATCAAATTTTTGTGAAAACGAAACACGAATTTCAAATGACCATATCTCCTATTATATTTCAAATTTTTGAATGTGGTTAAGTCCTAGAGTTAGATCTATGAGTTTTATAACATCTCCAAGTAGAATCACTAGAAAATGTGTTGTAGATTTTCGAGAGGACTGAGTTTAGCAAAGCAGTCAAAAATAGAAAAATGACAAAAGTAAACTACCCAAAATTTTGTAGGGGTTATTTTAGCCACTTAATTTATGAGAAAAATTATGGCCTTTTGGGATATGAAAATATATGGTATTGAGTACCTCCTGTCAAAAAATGACCAAGTTATGACCATTTCAAATTTTATGATTTTCTGACGAAAATGGCTATAACCGGAGTTCTATAACTCCGATGGCAACAAAATTTAAACTGGAGGCTCACGTTAACACGTATAAGATTGTTCATAGAGATGGGAAATTCTTGAGTTGAGCATGATGGTGATAAATACTTAAGCTACACACTAAAAATGATTTTTGAAAAATACTAAAGGAAGGTGAAAAATTATGAAAAAATACTTTTTGTGTATGAAATATATGTATATGTGTTTGGACAAAGCAGAGAAAAATAATAAGTTGATTTGGTGTCTTCGTGAAAAGAATATGGAATTCAGCTTGCTGGATTGAATAATTTACGAATCCAGTTTGCTGGATTGAAAAATCTGATGACTCCAGCTTGTTGGATTGAAAAGCAGTTTACTGAATTAAAAATATGTTGAATCCAGCTTGCTGCATTGCAATCTAGTTGCTAGATTTGGAATCCAGTTTGCTGGATTACAGTTTGGTTTGTTGGATTGGCTATCTAGATGCTGGATTTGGAATCCAGGTTGTTGGATTTGGAATCTAGTATGCTAGATTGGCAATTTGGTTGCTGGATTTAGAATTCAGGTTGCTAGATTAGTATTTGACTTAATAGATATGTTAAAGAATAACTTATGAAATAAAAAGGTAAATGTTAAATCATAATGTATATGATATAGTGATTAAAGAATTATCAAAGGATGATAATAATGCTAATGTTGTAAGGTGTTATCTAATATTTAATTATGTGATTAAGTGTTAGATAATTAAGTGATAAAGTAATTGTATTATGATACAAAGTATGATATGCTGATTGAAAGACCAATCTTATTAATGATAGGTCTTCCAAAAGAAATTAACTTAAATTGCATACCAGTAGTAAACGAATCAGGCAAGTTTCCTAACTCAACCTTGAGTTAATACTTTCAAATATTATGGTGGTTAATTATTGTTGATTAGACCACGTCTGAGAATGTATTGTTGATTATTCGTAGTTAGTGCATGTTTATTAATTCAAATTGAATTAGTGATTCTGAGAATATACTTGGAGAATATCTGTTGTTGGATACTTACATCCGTAGAAGCTATTATTGATAGTACGGATAATTCCTTTCTATTGTCAAATTGTGTTGAGAAATATCTTAGCTAGTTGTTCTGGCTAGACGAATTTTTACTAGAACTTGATAGGTTCGAGAAGAGAATTCAATTATTATTGACAGATCGATGCCAATTATTTCGGCTAGATCGAGAAAGTGATTAGATATTAAAATTATTGTATTTCGTTGATATAAATCAAACTCTGATTATAAGACTGAGAAGGACAACCTTTTATATAAAGGGAACATTTTTGGTCATATATTCGGCCTTTGTGTGTGTGTAAGTATTATGCATAATATAGGGTACAAGGAGTTGGCCACTCTAAGTACTTGCATAGGGGTATAATTTAATCTATATGGTTATCTAATACACCTGTGTATATCGAAGTCAAATCTTTGATAGTTACTCGAGAAGAGAAGTTCAAGATCCAATGGATCACTTAGCATAAATTTGGAAAACATTCCACTTTGTTATTGCGTAGAATTGATTCTTGATTATTCATTCGAATATCGTAGAAATTTTGAAAGCATTGTAATCTTTCATTATCAGATTATTGTGTTGCATAGAATGCGAGAAGACTTGTTAGAGATAACGAATTGTTCAGTTATTTCAAAGTTTCCCGAACTTTGGTGTTATTCTATTGAAATATACAGTTTGTTATTCTTGTTTCTTAAACATCTATTGTATGTATTAACTTGCGGGACAAATTTGTTGCTCACCCTTGCTAAATAAAATATTTTATCTAGGAACGAAGAGGCCAGCGGGTCTAAGAAGAACAAAGGCAAAGGCATAATATTTGTGACGCCCCCAAAATAGGTATACATCACCCATTCTGAGTCACCAAATATATGTTATAGAAACAAATACAACTTCATTATAATAATTATCGTGCAAAATACGACAACACAAATACTGTGAGTTTAAATACAAATATTGTCTTCTAGACAATATCCACACTCAAATAAGTCCTCATTATAATTATTGAAACACTATTTTACAAAATAGTGAGGACTGCTAACACAACTGACTGGAAACATCACTCCATACCCCGACTAGTTCCGGCTATATTCTAGCCTCCTGAGAAAAATGGAACAAAAAGAAAAATGGTGAGCTCAACTAGCCTAGTAAAGAATATTATGACTAAGATAATAAACAACAACTTATCATTAGTCTTCAACGGGAAAAAATCTGATAAAATATAATAGACAATAAGTTTTAGATCAACAACTGCAGCGAAAATAGCAAACCATTAGAAGAGTCAAGTAGAGAATGAATTCTACTATCTTCTAAGATTTAAAAGTCCATTAACGATATTTTATCCCTGTAACATCAATCAATAATCATCTTTAATCAAATATTCATCTTTGCACTACAGGCCAAAGATATTCATTTGTAACACCAGTCGGTTATGTTCATCTCAACACCTGTTCATCATTCATCAGTTAATCATTCATCTTTGCACTACAGGCCAAAGATATTCAGTAATATCATCATTTAGGACTGAGGATGATGAAAAATTATCTTAAAGAAAACGAATCCAATGAGACAGAAGGACAAATATTAGGGATTCGTATTATAGCTTATCCAAGTGCAATAAAACTCCATAATAACCAATTGTGGAGGAGAATTCAAAAATAAAGATCAAAACATGGATACAATTAAAAATAGTAACCATAATAGACATCTTAGATAATTTTTTTTATTTTTCGGTGAATAGTGCCGTATTCGTGAATAGTGCCATATACGTGAATAATGTCGTATACGTGAATAGTAACTCCGACACAAAAAGTTCCAAATTAGATAAAAAGTTCAGATCAATATTTCGGCATAATGATATTGAAAGAATAATATCATTAGGAAGAAAATAACATCCCTTACCTCAAACGAACAGTACTTCTGATCAAAATATCGTATATGAGGCTTAATGAAACTTGTGCTGAATAGCAACTCTCAAAGTATCAAAATACTCACAAAATACGCTCAAGAATATAGAGAGAGAAAGAGAGAAAACTTATGAATTCTGGTGTGATTTTCAATTCTAACTTAGCTCTCTATTTATAGGAAAATATTAGCACGCCGAAATAGACTTGACCTGCTACCTGATGGCTTTACCTGCTACTATTCCACCCACTAAAAATCAATCATCTTCCCCAACAACCAAAAGTGGGGCCCACCTATTTCTAGAATTTTCTACCAAAATCATTTATAAACCTAATTTCCGAATCAGTCACCTCTTAAAATTCATAACAAATCATTCGTTCATTTTTAACGGTTCAAAATTTGTCAGTACCTTGTATCTGGCGACCCAAGATGGGTGATGTACACCTATTTTGGGGGCATCACATTAAAAGTCCACCAACAATGTTTTATCCCTGTAATATCAATCAACAGTTCCTGTCCACAATCATGTGAATAACTTATAAACATAATTGTGGTTCTAAATTTCTCTTCGCACTCAGAACGAAGATAATTTTCATCACCTGCCTATACCTGAAACATCAAAGATCGTGATTATGCTAAATCACAGTTCCTGTTCATAATCATACTAATAAATTTATCTTTTCAGTACGGGCCAAAGATATTCATCAACAGTTCATTTTTGCACTACAAGCCCAAGATATTCAACAAGTTATCTTTGCACTACGGGCCAAAGATATTGCTATGGGCCAAAGATATTAATATCTCAAAGAAATATATAATCATTTTAGAATTTATATAAATAATAATTATAACCATGTTGATCAATTCACCTTTGCACTTAAGCTAAAGATATCCAATTATAAATTCAATGGTCGTGATCATACCAGTCAATAATTCATCTTTGCACTACTGGCCAAAGAAAATTCATAGTCATGATCATACCAATAATCTTCCCATCTTTAATTACACTCATGTGAAAGAGAAATTTCATCACTAGGATTATAAAAATGTTATATATGATAATAAAAACAATATGATAAAAACATAGATTTAATTTTAAGAGTAAGATTCATAAATCAACGATAATTTGGTCCGAAAAAGAAACTAATTTTGTCGTAAATAGTATCTCGTAAATAGTAACTCGTGAATAGTAACTCGTGAATAATAACCCATGAATAGTAAATTATAAATAGTAACCTATGCATAGTACCTCGTATTCATATATAGTACCGTATACTTAAGCAGTACCGTATACGTGAATAGTAACCCTGATATGAAAATATAAAATTTTCACAATAAAAATCATACCAATATTCCGGTATAATGATATTAAAGGAAATAATATCATTTTCTTAAAAAATAACATCACTTACCATCCCTTACAATCCCTTACCTCAAAAGAATAGTACTTCTGACTGGAATATCGAATATAATGCTGAAGAAAACTTCCACCGTATAGCAACACTTAAAGTATCTAAATACTCACAAAAATACGCTCGATATTATGGAGAGAGAAAACTTCAGATTCTGGTGTGTTTTTCAATTCTAACCTAAGCACCCTATTTATAAGAAAATGCTTAGAACATCAAAGCAGAAAATTTAATAAAATAATATTATTTATATAAAAAATCATATGCACACTTTGAAATCTAAATTTAGCATTTTACACCAACTAGTGGGGCCCACCAACACACAAAATATTTTTTTATCATTTAATGCAACAAAATCAATTTGGACCCAATATTTTAGAACTTCAATAATTCATAATAAATAACTCTTTTATCAGGAAAATTCAAATCTTATGTCCATTCCATAGAAAATTTAATTCTTTACAACTTTGTAAAAGAATATTTTTCCAAATTCCAAACAGAAAGTGATCGAAATCCACATACGGATGATTTTTCAAGCTATAATCAAATTTCAGTCAACCTATCAACATATTTAACATGTGTTTAGCATTTATTGTAATAAAAATACTCTTCCTCCTCATTTACTCATATATCGTACATTCATTGTAAAAATATCACCGTTATTATATTATTATATTATCACATTATACATTTATAATGTAATATAATAATATAGATAAAATGTCAATTTTCAACAATTGTAACTTTTCTAAAAATTCTTCCATTCATTACTAATAAAACACCTCAGCATTAATTCATTCATTTATATCCACATAAAATAAATATTTTCTTATCATTTTTATCACTAATTAATTATTTACAAATAATCTTATAGAATCACAATAATGACAACCAGGTCGTTCCCAAGAAAGAGGGGGCCTTCCAGTAAAGATTTCTCATTACTGGCGCGCAATTAAATAACCTCTCCTAGACAGAACTTCCTTAGACATTACCAATAATGCTATCTAATAATATTATTCAAATAATATAAATTATTGATATGAAAACTTGAAATACTGTGCAATGACAATTATTGAATCAACAATATAAAATATGAACACATCAAATATTTGATCAATAAAATAAAATATTGAACCGTAATTACTGTAACAATTATTGAGTAAAGACTTCTTACGTAAGAATCAATAATTAGCGCAATACCGTGTGCTACTGTGCAACACAGCGTATTACTGTATTTTAATTACCGGGTATTCTAACAGTGTTAACTATAACAATTACACCGTTATTTTTAGAAAACTCATTCTTGTCGTTTTCTTCACCCGATAATTTTTTATTACGGGGCCCACAAATAGCTGAGTCGTCGTACGAATATTCCCCGACAGCAAGAATATTTCACGACCAAACGAATATTTCCCGACAACAATGAGCATTTTATAGCCACTTGATTATTTTGAAAAATTTACATATATCATCCTTAACTTTAAACTTTTATCAATTTAACTATTTACTAAATAGAAAAATTGAATACTTTTATTTCATAAAAATTGGGGTCTTACAAATTTCTACCTTTTCGTGTCAGGGTTACTATTCACGTATACAACACTATTGGCGTATACGACACTATTCATAAAAAAAATAAAATTTCTTCTTCTTTGTCCAAGACGTCTATTATGGTTACTATCTTTGATTGTATCCTTGTTTTGATCTTCATTCTTAAATTTTATTCAGCTATGGTTTATTATGGAGTATTTTTGAACTTGGATAAACCGAAGTATGAATCCCTAATCTTTGATCTTTTATCTCAATGGATTCGTTTCTTTTAAAATATTTTTCATCATCCTCGGTTCTAAATGGTGATATAATTAAATATCTTTGGCCTGTAGTGCAAAGATGAATGATTATCTGATGAATATCTTTGGCCCGTAGTGCAAAGATGGACAGGTGTTGAGATGAACATGACCAACTGGTGATACAAATGAATATCTTTGGCCTATAGTGCAAAGATGAATATTTAATTCAAGTTGTATATTGATTGATATTTCAGGGATAAAATATTGATGATGGACTTTTAAATTCATAGATGATAGTAGATTTCATTCTCTACTTTACTATTCTAATGAATTATTATTTCCGCTGTGAATATTGATCTAAAACTTATTGTCTATTATATTTTATCCAATTTATTAAAGGCTAACGATAATTTGTTCTATATTATCTTAGTCATAATATTCTTTACTGGGCTAGTTGAGCTCGCCCTTTTCTTTTTTGTTCTACTTTTCTTCCTAGGAGGCGAATATAGCGGGAACTAGTCGGGGTGTAGAGTGATGGGTCCAGAAAGTTGTTTTAGCAGTCCTCACTATTTTGTAAAATAGTGTATCAATAATTATAATGAGGACTTATTTGAGTTTGAATACTGTCTAAATGACAATATTTGTATTTAAACTCATAGCAAATATGTTTTCGTATTTTACAGGACAATTGTAATAATAAAGTTGTAGTTATTTCTCTACCATGTATTTGGCGACTCAGAATGGGTTGTATAGACCTATTTTGGGGGCGTCATAGTTGGTATCAGAGCTTAGGAATATGGTCTCTTACGGAGATTGGGGAATAGAACTAGGAGGGGAAAAACGAGTAAATCCTTCGTTAGTGTGTCCTACCTAAGCTTATTTGGTATTTAATTGGTCAGACAGAATATAAGGATAATATGTGGCATGTTAATTTGTTTAATTAACCCTTGTTTTATAGTAGTATTTGAGAATGGCAGCTGAGAATGTTAACAATTGAGTGAATGAGACCGTGGAGACACCTTTAATCACCAACCAGGGGAACGTGCAACAGGAAGGCAATATTCCTCCTGTAAACAACACTACCGAACAAACGATGAATGCTGGGATGTTTAAAAGCTATTTATAGTTCATACAAAATCAGACTAGAGAGACTCGTGTACAGAATAAGGGTGAAAATGATAGCAACGCACGGCTTGTCACAGTCAAGCAGTTCAAAGAGTTGGGACCACCAGAATTTTTGGGAAAGCTAAATCCGATCAAGGCAGAAACGTGGGTTAAGCAAATTACCAAGATATTTAATGTCTTGGGATGCACGAAGGAACAGAAGGTTCCATTCGCCACCTTTATATTTCGTGGTGAGGCATACTACTAGTGGGAATCTGTGAAGCATACCCAGCCAGCTGCACTCAATATGTCTTGGGAAATATTTCAAAAACTGTTCAATGACAAGTACTTTCCTGAAAGTATTCGTCATATGAAGGAGGTAGAGTTTATCAGACTAGAACAAAACAACATGACTATGTCCCTAGTATGAGGCTAAGTTTGCGGAGTTATCCAGGTTTGCACCTCATTTGGTAGAGAATGAGGAACGTATGACGTCAGCACCAACATTAACTGTGTCTAGGGGAGAAGAACGGCCATCGGTGGTATGTTATAAATGCGGGAAAGAGGGACACATCAGCCCAAACTGTCCACAACAATTCAAGGTATGTTATAACTATGGAAAAGAAGATCATATAGCTAGAGATTGTTCTGTAGTGAAACCAAGTCTAGCGGGGATGGTGACTCCAAAGACTGTCCTGGACAAGTCAAAGTCAGCTGTTCCTGGAAGAGCGCTTGTCGTGACTGTCCAAAACGCGAGGAACCCGAATGAGGTGATCACGGGTAAGCTAATCATAAACTCTTGCGAAGTTTATACCTTACTAGATACCTATTCTACCCATTCTTTTATCTCTCTTGCTTGTGCTCAACGTTTGAACTTGACTCTGGAGAAATTAAACTTTGACTTATTTGTTGAGACTCCGTTAGGAGAAACTTTCATTACATCCATTGTTTATAAATCTTGCTTGATCCAAGTTGGCACCATCACATTACCTGTTGATCTTATCTATTTAAAGATACTTGCGTTTGATGTGATTTTAGGGATTGATTGGTTAACCACTCATCATGCCGAAATTGATTATTTTTGTAAGGCTGTTAGTTTTCATATTCCTAACTAACCTGTTATGTGAATTCAAGAAACCAAACCACTAAAGTCAATCACTATCATATCAAGCCATAAAACCATTCGTTGATTAAAAAATGGATGTCAAACTTTCTTAGTCCATGTCATGGACTTGAAAAAAAAATACGTTAGATTTGAATAATATTTCTATTGTTAGTGAATTTCCTGACGTATTTCTAGAAGAACTTCCCGGTCTACCCCAGAGCGTGAAGTTGAATTCTTTATTATCCTTGAACTTGGTACCAAACCCATTTCTAAAACCTCATATCGAATGACTCCTATTGAACTTCAAGAGTTAAAAACCGAACTACAGGAGTTGGTACCCGAGCCTCTTGCTAGTGACTTCCTTTTTGGAATGCACCAAAGCCAGACTCTCCGTAGGGGACCCCATATTCGTGCGGGTGGTAAACTGATAGGTGCCATTGTGACGTGCTATCCAAGATTGGGATATGAGTCACAGTTGAGAGCAACCTAAGTTCGTATTTAAAATACGTAGTTTTTTAGGCTTAGCTGATTATTATCAGAGATTCGTGGGAGGATTTTCTTGAATCGCTACTCCATTAACTCAGCTGACTCGAAAAGATACAAAATTCGAATAGAGCGAGGAATGTGAGAAGGGCTTCTAAGAACTCAAGAGAAGACTCATTTCAGCACATGTTCTGACCATACCATCCTACAAAAGCGAACGTGGTAGCTGACACATTAAGTAAAGATCGTATGCGGGTACGAGTGCGATGTTGTCAAACACAAAGATGCATTTTGTATAACTTACAAATGATGGAGATAGAGTTAAAGACTCTAGGGACCCACGTGATGATGTTAAATATACGCGTAGAATTGACTTTAATCGATAAAGTTAAGGCTACTGAAGCTACAGACCCAGAGCAGATGAATATGAAGACGAAAGTACAAGAATGTGTTATTCCAGAAGCAAGAATCGATGAAGAGAGGAAATCTCAACCCTCGATTTATTAGTCCATTTGAAATCCTCAATCGAGTAGGAACTGTAGCCTATAGACTCGTTTTACAGCTAAGTATGTCTCATGTTCAAAATGTTTTTCATATATATGTGCTTTGTAAATATATGAAAGACCTAAACCACATTATTGAGTTAGAACCAGACGAGATAACCGAAGATTTAACGTACGAGGAGGTACCTGTTAAGATTATGGATAGGAAGGAGCATGTCCTACGCACAAAGGTTATACCATAAGTCAAAGTTTTGTGAAGGAACCATGCTATTGAGAAAATGACCTGGGAGTTGGAATCAGAAATAAAAATGAGGTATCCTTACCTTTTCGAAACACCAGCTACGTACGTCAATTTCGAAGACGAAATTTCATAAGGAGGGGAGGTTATTGTTAGGTTTGTAATATTCATGAACGCAATCAAATTGCACAAATTAAACGAAAACGTGAAAAAACAGAGTTTTAAAATTTTACAAACCATATACTTGGATCATCCTTTATGCACAATTATTATTTAAACGAAAAGATAAAGAATGAGAATCATACCCTTGAAGATTCGAGCTTCCTCAGATAAAAGTTCACCTCCAATCCTTTTCGCGTTCAACTTAAATCCACCGGGTTTGGTCCCTTCCTTTGATCAACGTTAGCCACCCAAGTGTTTGACCTCTAGAGGTGATCCACCAAGGAAGAAGAATTAATTCAAGAAGAAGGTGGTTGGCTAAACCCTAGTTTTCTATCTCTATAGAAAAAGAATGTACTCTCCAACAATTGGAATCACGTATGTTATGAAAAAGTCAACAACCACTCGCTCATAATAAGACTTCTCTTATTTATAAATGTGAGCAACCCTCCTTAACAATTCAGGAATTGGGTTTTATTTTAATTAATTAAAATCCTTTAATTAATTAAGCTCCCAATCTTATTCGGAATATATGAGAGTACTTTTATTAATTAATTCTCAAACTCCTTTAGGAATTAAACAATAATAATAGTAATAATAATAATAAGACTCCTCTTATTAATTTATATTTAATATTTCTAAAGTATTAAATAATAAATATTAAGCTATTTAATTTATTCTATCACTATAGATTAAATTAAATATACTTAACTTATTATTACGATTATGCCATTAACTTCTTAATTAATTATTCTTCTTTTTATGGTGTGACCTTTTAGGTTCTCCATATTAAACCGATTGTAAATAAATCAATTAGAATAATTCTAATCTTATTTAAATAAATAAATTAAATTATTAATTTATTTAAATAAATAATATTTATTCTACAATATGGATAAGCCTCCCTAGCGATTAACGACTTTCTAAATAATATAGATTTTAACATTAATTATAAAAGAACCTTTGAGTAAATAGTTACCGTATAATTCAATCCTTCTACCATACAATGTTCCAATTAAATATAAGACATGGAATTACTGTCAAGTCTTATTTTATTTAATTATATTTATTTCAACTCTTAAATGCACAACACCAAATAATGTAAATTAAAAACTCCTTTCTAATTTCGTTATGCCTTGGCCAAGGACTACTGGGTTGTCATTTATCGAATCACATAGGATATTTTTCTTCTTTTACTAGAAGCGGTAGATTCTTTATTGATCATATATTATCTTCATGTACAACTTATTATGCCCAAGCATACCCTTTGATATACCCTAAGGGTCTTAAGGAATAAGTCAAAGTATAACTCATCATACACAAGATACTATGTTGATCTCAAGTCCAAGGATCACTTGTACTACTATCACTACATGAATTCCTATTGACAGACAAGTAAAACTCCATTAGATATTCCATAGCGAGTCACGTTCAGTGAACTTATTCTCTAATAAGCACCTACATACTTGCTTTAGTGTCTCCACACAAATGATCATGAGATCAATCATCCTCATCCAATGAGCAAGCAACGTATGTACCAATCTATTCGGATTTACTAATCCCTAATTTAGTAATCCAACGATTGGAAACTATTTTAGTTTTAAGCTTTCTAAGAATTTAGATCTCATTAGAATGATCATCATCATTATTCTAAGGCATTGCTTAAAACTATGGGTTTATCACATATTATAAAACAGCATCATGTAGATAACTAAAAGCCTTTAATAAATTAATATTTTTTTATTAATAAATGAATAAGATTGTTACAAAGTATATGCTTTATCATCAAACATGATTGGCTTGCGTGCATACTACTTTTAATCTCTCACTTGCACCAAAGCCAATCGTCATGGTATCTCATACCCTTCTTCTCTAAGTGACGATTATCCTGTTGTTGGATAAGCTTTAGTTAATGGATATGTAATGTTGTTCTTGATAGTTCACTATCTCTATAGTGATTTTCCATCTTTTAATGATTCCTATAATCAAATGAAAGTGTCAAAACACATGTTTAGATCCAAGATTAGACTTAGGAACTATTCCTAGTTCTGTAATAAACTTTTCATCCAAACAATCAACTTGTAGCTTTATTTATAACTATATACTTTGTCTTTATCACTAAACTAGCAACTCTTTACTGTTCGAAACCTTTCCAATTCACTGCATCACCGTTCAAGATAACGCTTTACCTTAAAGTGTATTTTCCATCGTCTTGGTCTGTCTGAAAAAACTCGAGTCTATTAAGCCCTCTAGTTTTAATTCAGACCCACCATAAATCTGATCACATCCTTAGAGCCGGTTAAGTACTTTAAGATATTTTTCACTATCTTATAATGATCTTCTCCAGAATATGACTGATCCACATCAGGTCTCGTATATTTTATTGTATACATGATTGTCACTCATGTGATCTCTCTTTTCAGGAGTCTATGGGAACTATTAAGAGAGATACACTCCGTGACTCATCAACATGAGACATCTCTTGGAGTTTGACATGCTAAACGACTTTAGCATCAAATGAATATACGTTTCTTGGGTTAAGTCTAACATTCTCTTAAATCTATTTATATAGATTTGTATCTTTACTTAAGATACTCTTCCCAAATCATTCATGGAGGAATGTTTAGACAACTTTATCTTTACTGATTGTAGCATTAGTATGTTATTCCTTATCTGTAATATATCAACATATAATACTAGAAATGTCACGACACTCCCACTGACCCTTTTGTACACACTAGGTTCATTCTTATTTGTGATAAAATCAAACTCTTTTGATTTGTTTCATCAAAACGAATGTTCAATTTTGAGAAGCTTGTTTCAATCCATTTCTCTGAGTGTCTACAACTCTTACCTCATCGTATGTAACTGGATCATCATCTTCTATGATGTGTACCTAATCATCATCATCTATGATGAATCCATACCTCTCAAGTATCTTCAGTACTATTCCAAATTTATAATTCGGTTATGGTACAATAGGTCTATCTACATGTTCCTCTTATTTGACTTATAGTAATTTTGTGGTTCTTGAATTCTTTAAGATCTATTATCATCCCACTAGCTCCTTCAATGATAAACATCTTTATCTTAGAAGGCAGCATGTTTTGCAACAAAAACCTTTTGCTATGTAGGATTATAGAACATATACCCTAAACTTACTTTAGGATGTCCCACAAATTTGTACTTGTCAAATCTTGTCCCAAGCTTATCCTTTGAAACCTTTTCACATAAGCTGGACAACCCCTTATCTTAACATACTTAAGATTAAGAATCCTCCTTATCCATAACTCTTATAGAGTCTTGGGGTGGGATTTTGAGGTTACCTTTTTATAGATATGCAGCCATTTCTAGGACATGATCCCAGAGGGATACTGTAATGTCGGTAAAATCATTATAGACTGCACTATGTCCAATAAGGTACAATTTTTCCATTCAGATACATCAATCAATTATTGCGTATCAGGAGGCGTCCATTGTGAGAAAACCATTTGAGATGACGTAGAAACTCATTGCACAAGTATTCCTTCGTTGATCCGATCAAAGAATCCTAATACTTTGCCAATTTGTTTCACTTCTGAATTTTTTGAACCTTTCAAATAATTCACACTTGTATTTCAGCAAATACACACATTCAACTCTTTGAATGATCATCTCCTTTTATTATACTAATTTGTTCAATATGCAAAATTATTTTCACGTAAGTCAAGTATACAAAATCCATTAAGTAATATTTCAGTTCTAAACAAAACATTATTATTATAAATAGAACAACAATTGTTCTTAAATATAATACCAAAGATTTTATTGTCCAACAACAAAATGGAAATAATGTTTCTAACAAGAACTAGAATACAATAACAACTTATTGACTTAATAGATTTGTCCATAGGCATTGCTAAACTATAAGTTTCTATGGCTAATGTAGCAACTTTTGATTCATTTACCAGACATAGGATTACTTATCTTTGTTTAGCTTTCTACTTCTGCTTGGTCCCTTCATAAATCTATATTTATGATAACCAAAGCCAGTATCCAATACCCAAGTAGAATGTTGACTTAAATAAAAATTTATTTTAAATCATGAACAAATTTATATTTGTAACCGAAACTTCACTAAGCTTCTTTTGGTTAGCCTCTGCAAGATGCTTCTTGCAGTTTCTTTCTAGTGTCCAAGCTTATTGCAGTGGAAGCAAACTCTTTTGCTATCCGTATCAGTTTTGTTCTTATTATCCTTTATTTTTGCCTTTTCTATTTACCTTCTTAGAATCGTTCTTCTTTTTAAAAGATCCTTTGACCCCTATCAGTAAGACTTGATCTTTCTTGGTTGAAAAGTGACTCTCATCATTTTTTAATATGTTAAGCAAATCAGCGAAGCTGATATCTAGCTTGTTCATATGAAAAATTCACAACAATTGTGAAAAGGAGTCCGTGAATGAGTGCCAGATCAAATATTGGCTCAACTATCTATCCATGACAAAAACTCGTTGTCCTAATTGATCAATCAAATTGATTATGTTAAGGACTTTTATCTGTACTATAGTGTCATCGGTCATTCTAGATCGGAAGAGCTCCTTAGATATGTAATATCTATAGTCCTACTTTTCTCACCATCAACTACTTGATGTGCATAAATATAGTAAGAGCATCCATAGTTTCATGCTGACACTGAAGCTCGTTACTCATGGATGCGAGCATGATGCATTGAACCAATTGTGCATCATCTTGTCACTTTCTAAAAGTAGCAATCTCTTTCTTAGAGGCATTATCTACAACCATTGTAGGGATAGGTGTACTAAGGACATAAGATAACTTTTCAGCCGTGAGAACTATTCTCAATTTCCTTAACCAATCCGTTTAATTCGGTCCGATTAATTTAGCATCTAATATGCTACACAGTGATAGTAATTTTAGACATTGTAAAATTCTGTAAATAAATTTGTAATTAACAATATTTTAGCATACATTCTTTTATTAATTACCAAAATAAATTAGGTCTTGTTTTAAGTTGGTATCTCCCACTATTTTCATCAAACAATATTACCCTCACTTATATAGTTCGGCAAAATCTAATTAATGATATGCTAGTGAGAATAAGGATCTCATTTTAAATGTATATAGCCTTGTGTGTGCACAACAAACTATATATAAATAAATAGGTAGACAACTCTTGTCAATTACATCAACTATGCAACTCCTTATATTTTGCCTCTTAAATTATAATGGTCGTGTGTGCACATCCGAATAAAAATGATTTAAGTTAAGTCAGACCCAGCATTTCCATATAAGTGATGAGAAAACTACAGCCCTTGTGTGTGCACAACAAAACAGTAATGTTCAATTCCTTATAAACATCATATGTAACAAAAATAACATCTTAAATATTTAATACTTGCCTTGTGTGTACACAACAAACTCATAATAAATATTCAATACTCTATTGTTTCTATCATGCTAGAAGGCGACGTTCGATATTCCAAATATCTTTGAACATTACAACTTAATATAAAATATTTGAGGGGTTTGTTATTAATTTGTCTCATCTTGTTTAGCGCGCATGCACACACACACACACAAATACACACACACACACACACACAAACACACACACACACACACACACACACACACATATATATATAGTATATATATATATAGTATAAGCATGCACATATAGAATATTATATTCTACCCGGATTGATTATGGGCTTTTATTCTAGTTTGGTTCACTAGAGCCACCAAGTGAACCAAAAGGTCAAACCCTAGGGGTGCAAGAATTAATATTTAAATATAATTATTACATTTAAACCCGGGCTCCATTACAAAAGGGTTTTCAAGCGCTCCTTACTCCTTGATCTCTAATTCTTCAAAATAATTCTAACTATTCCTATTACAAAACTATTTAAAATAAATAGAAACCTTGATCAGCAGTTAAGGGAAAGTACATAGGAGGGAGTTAGAATTTACATCAAAAAAATTTAGAGAAGACGAGGTACGCAAACCGCATTTAATAAAACCCATACATTCATGCATTCAACTAAAATAAAATCCAATCACATTGGTCAATAGTCCATAATCAATCTCATTTATTATCATACACATCACAATATGCATCAATAAATAATATTCATCTCATGAATAATAAACATTCAATATATATATATATATATATATATATATATATATATATATATATATCATTTAATGGCCAAATTTAGTTAGTATAAAATCTAATTTTGAATCAAAATAAACTCATTTATTTTAATCCAAATTTAAATTAAAATAAAACTTCTTTTATTTTAATTTATCCTATTTTGAATAAAATAAACTATTTTATTTTAATCAAAATAAACTCATTTATTTTAATTAATTATGGAATCTAATTCTTTGTCAAAATAAACTCCTTTATTTTGGGTAATATGAAATCTTATTTCATATCTAAATAAACTCTTTTATTTAAGAAAAGACGGATTTTCTTTCATATTCACAAATAAACTCTTTTATTTTGAATAATATGAAATCTTATTCCATATCTAAATAAACTTTTTATTTAAGAAAACATGGATTCATTTTTCTATTCACAAATAAACTCCTTTATTTTAGTAAATATAGAATCCAATTTCAACTCCAATTAGTTATCATTGAATCCAATTCTAACTCTAATTAGTTAGCACGAAATTCAATTTCAAAATTAAAATAAACCATTTTATTTTAAGATTAAAATAAACTTTTATTTTAATTATAAAATTATTAAGAATATATATATATATATATATATATATATATATATATATATAATCATGTGAATAAGGAGATTCCCTATTAACTAATCCGCGAGTACTAATATATATATGTAATATGTGATTGCAGGAATCACACCTTGTATATGCATAAGGTTTTCAGAAGATTCAGGATTGAATTTTTCAAATGATGATCTAACGTAAATATATATATATATATATATATATATATATATATATATATATATATATATATATATATATATAATAGATAACTAAAGATGTATAGGATCACGCTTTTTGAAAAAAAAATCAATCTCCAATATTTTTTTCGTAAATATATTACCGTGAAGAATAAAATCAGCCACGGATTTGGTAGAAAAAAAACAGGATTACCGAAATCAAATATCTTTTTATAAAACCGCGAAGTGATTTCAACCTTTTTTTTATTCAACAAATTATACCCAATTAAATTGTTCTAAACACATATCAATATACATATCAAATTAAAATAATTAATAATTCGCATAAAGGTTTGACTCTGATACCACTGTTAGGTTTGTAATATTCATGAACGCAATCAAATTGCACAAATTAAGCGGAAACGTGAAAAAATAGAGTTTTAAAATTTTACAAACCATATATCCGGATCTTCTTTTAAGCACAATTATTAATTAAACGAAAAGATAAAGAATAAGAATCATACCCTTGAAGATTTGAGCTTCCTCAGGTACAAGTTCACCTCCAATCCTTTTCGCGTTCAACTTGAATCCACCGGGTTTGGTTCCTTCCTTTGATCAACATCAGCCACCCAAGTGTTTGGCCTCTAGAGGTGATCCACCAAGGAAGAAGAATTAATTCAAGAAGAAGGGTTGTTGGCTAAACCCTAGTTTTTTATCTCTATAGAAAAAGAATGTACTCTCCAACAATTGGAATCACGTATATTGTGAAAAAGTCAATAGCCACTCACCCATAATAAGACTCCTCTTATTTATTTATAGATGTGGGCAACCCTCCTTAACAATTAAAAAATTGAGTTTTATTTTAATTAATTAAAATCTTTTAATTAATTAAGCTCCCAATCTTATTAGGAATAATTAATTAAAATCTTTTAATTAATTTACCTCCTAATCTTATTAGGAATATATGAGAGTACTTTTATTAATTAATTCTCCAACTCCTTTAGGAATTAAATAATAATAATAGTAATAATAATAATAAGACTTCTCTTATTAATTTATATTTAATATTTCTAAAATATTAAATAATAAATATTAAGCTATTTAATTTATTCTATCACTATAGATTAAATTAAATATACTTAACTTATTATTACGATTATGTCATTAACTTCTTAATTAATTATTCTTCCTTTTATGGTGTGACCCTTTAGATTCTCTATATTAAACCGGTTGTGAATAAATCAATTAGAACAATTCTAATCTTATTTAAATAAATAAATTAAATTATTAATTTATTTACATAAATAATATTTATTCTACAATAAGGATAAGCCTCCCTAGCGATTAACGACTTTCCAAATAATATAGATTTCAACATTAATCACAAAAGAACCTTTGAGTAAATAGTTACCGTACAATTCAATCCTTCCACCATACAATGTTCCAATTAAATATAAGACATGAAATTACTGTCAAGTCTTATTTTATTTAATTATATGTATTTCGACTCTTAAATACACAATACCAAATAATGCAAATTAAAAACTCCTTTCTAATTTCATTATGTCTTGGCCAAGGACTACTGGGTTGTCATTTATCGAATCATGTAGGACATTTCTCTTCTTTTACTAAAAACGGTAGATTCTTTATTGATCATACATTATCTCCATGTACAACTTATTATACCCAAGCATACCCTTTGATATACTCTAAGGGTCTTAAGGAATAAGTCAAAGTATAACTCATCATACACAAGATACTATGATGATCTCAAGTCCAATGATCACTTGTACTACTATCACTACAGGAATTTCTATTGACAGGCAAGTAAAACTCTATTAGGTATTCCTTAGCGAGTCACGTTCAGTGAACTTATTCTCTAATAAGCACTTACACACTTACTTTAGTGTCTTCACACAAATGATCATGAGATCAATCATTCTCATCCAATGAGCAAACAACGTATGTACCAATCTATCTGAATTTACTAATCCTTAATTTAGTAATCCAACGATTGAGAACAATTTTAGTTTTAAGCTTTCTAAAAATTTAGATCTCATTAGAATGATCATCATCATTATTCTAAAAGCATTGCTTAAAACTATGGGTTTATCACATATTATAAAACAACATCATGTAGATAATTAAAAGCCTTTAATAAATTAATATTTTTTTATTAATAAATGAATAAGATTGTTACAAAGTATATGTTTTATCATCAAACATGATTGGCTTGTGTTCATACTACTTTCAGTTATAAGACCCCAACTTTTTATAAATAAAATCGAATTTTCTCTAATTATTATTTTGAATAATAAGGTGTTAATTTGATTTAATGCTTTGGTTATGGGTGAAATTTACAAATTTTGTAAAATAAGTAAGTGGTTATAAAATATTCATTGTTGTCGGAAAGTATTCATTTGGTTGTGAAATATTTTTGCTGTCGGGGAATATTCGTACGACGGCGCAGCCATTTGTGGGCCCCATAACGGAAAATGGTGTGATGAAGAAAATGAAAATTTTGAGTTTTTACAAATAACGACGTAGTTGTTACCGTTAGCACTGTTGGAATACTTGGTGGTTAAAATACAGTAATACACGTGGTTGCACGGTATTGCACAGTATTGCCCAGTATTTTTAGATTATTGATTCTTACGTAAGTAGGCACTACTCAATAATTATTATAGTAATTACTGTTTAATATTTTATTTTATTAATTCGATAATTGTTACGTTGATATTTTGTATTATTGTTGTTTCAATAATTGTCACTGCGCAATATTTTTCATTATCAGATCAATAATTCATATTATTTGAATAATATTATTAGATAGCATTATTGACAATGTCTAAGAAATTTATGTCTAGAAAAGGGGTTTGGTCTCCTAATTGCGCGCCAGTAAGGAGAAATCCTTATCGGAAAGTCCATTCTTTCCCGGGAACGACCTGGCTGTTATAATTGTGATTTTATAATATTATTTATGAATAATTAATTATTAATCTATATGATAAGAAAAATATTTATTTTTATGTGGATATAAATGAAAGAATTAATGTTGAAGTGTTTTATCAGTATTTTGTCAGAATAGAGGTATTAAAAATCGTCTGTATGTAGATTTCGGGCATTTTCTGTTTAGAATTTAGAAAAACTTTCTTCTACAAAGTTGTAGAGAATTAAATTTCCTATGGAATGGATATAAAATTTGTATTTTTCTGATAAAAGGGCTATTTATTATGAATTATTGAATTTGCTGATTATTGTTTAAATTTAAAATATTTTAGAAATTTTCTAGAATCGGTTGGCCCCACTTTTTGTTGGTAAGAAATGTGCTGAAATTTTATTTTAAAAGTGGTGTGCATGAATAGTAGCAGATAAAGTCATCAGGTAGCAAGTTAGTTTGCTTTGACGTTCTAGCATTTTCCTATAAATAGAGTGCTTAGTTAGAATTAAAAATCACACAAGAATCAGAAGTTTTCTCTCTCTATAATATCAAGTGTATTCTTTTGAGTATTTAGATACTTTGAGAGTTGCTATTCAGTTCAAGTTTCCTTTAGCACTGTATTCGATATTTCAGTCAAAAGTATTGTTCTTTCGAGGTAAGAGATATTATTTTCTTCGTAAATGATGTTTTTCTTTCATTATCATTATGTCGAAATATTGGTATAAATTTTATTATAAAATTTCTACCTTTTCATGTCGAGGTTACTAGTCACGTATACGACAATATTCATGTATATGGCACTATTCACGAATACAGTACTATTTATGAGTATTATTCATGAAGTATGATTTTTCTTGTGGAATTTCTACCTTTTCGTGTCGAGATTACTATTCACGTATACGGTATTATTCATGTATACGGAACTATTCATGAATACGACACTATTCATAGAAAAATAAAATTTTTTCTTCTTTATCCAAGATGTTTATTATTGTTACTATCTTTGATTGTATCCATATTTTGATCTTCATTCTTGAATTTTATTCAGCTATGGTTTATTATGGAGTATATTTGAACTTGGATAAACCGAAGTACGAATTCCTAATCTTTGATCTTTTATCTCAATGGATTCGTTTTCTTTAAAATATTTTTCATCATCCTCAGTCCTAAATGGTGATATAATTAAATATCTTTGGCCTGTAGTGCAAAGATAAATGATTACTGATGAATATCTTTGGCCCGTAGTGCAAAAATGGATAGGTGTTGACATGAACATGACCAACTGGTATAAAAATGATTATCTTTGGCCTGTAGTATAAAGATGAATATTTGATTCAAGATGTATATTAATTGATGTTTCGGGGATAAAATATTGATGATGGAATTTTAAATTCATAGATGATAGTAGATTTCATTTTCTACTTAACTCTTCTAATGAAATGTTATTTTTGCTGCGAATATTGATCTAAAACTTGTTGTCTATTATATTACATCTGATTTGTTGAAGGGTAACGATAATTTGTTCTATATTATCTTAATCATAATATTCTTTATTGGGCTAGTTGAGCTCACCCTTTTCTTTTTTATTCCATTTATCTTCTTAGGAGGCGAGAATATAGCGGGAACTAGTCGGGGTGTGGAGTGATGGGTCTAGACAGTTGTTTTAGCAATCCTCACTATTTTGTAAAATAATGTATCAATAATTGTAATGAGGGCTTATTTCAGTTTGAATACTGTCTAAATGACAATATTTGTATTTAAACTCATAGCATATATGTTGTCATATTTTACACAACAATTGTAATAATGAACTTGTAGTTATTTCTGTATCATGTATTTGGCAACTCAGAATGGGTTGTATGGACCTATTTTAAGGGCGTCACACGTAGTGCATGGATAATTTGATGATGTGGATTATTTATTGAGCTGTGTTACAGCGATAAAATATTGATGATGAACTTTTAAATCATAGAAGATAGTAAATATTATGCTCTACTTGACTCTTCCAATGGATTGCTTGTTCCGCTGCAGTTAGACTTGTTTTCTATTGTATTCAATCAATTTAACACTGTTGAAGGCTAAAGATAATTTATTCTACATTATCTTAGTCATAATATTCTTTACTGGGCTAGTTGATCTCACCTTTTTCTTTCATTGTTCTCTTCAGAAAATGAGAATATAGATGAGACTAGTCAGGGAAAGGAGTGATGGTCTAAGATGGTTGTTATAGTAGTCCTCACTATTCTATAAAATAGTATGATAATAATTGTAATAAGGACTTATTTTGAGCTTGGATATTGTCTAGGAGACAATATTTGTATTAAAACTCACAGCTTATGTTTTGTCATATTTTTTTATGACAGTTAATAGTTGTATAAATGAAGTTGTATTTGATTTATGTACCATGTATTTGGAGACTCAGAATGTGTTGTGTATACCTATTTTGGGGGTGCCACACACACACACACACGCACGCACACACACACACACATACACACACACACACACACACACACACACACATATATATATATATATATATATATTAAAGTAGTAAATAAGCACAGATTTGAGAAGATCTTACAATATGGCTCAAGAATTGCACAAATGAGTGCTAAAAGCTTCCAAAGCTTTATTTCAATTGGCAGAAAGTTGATATAACAAAGTTTATATGTATAGAAGTGTATAAAACTAAGATTTACAGAATTTGAGATGAAGAATCACTCTTTTTCTCTCTCTAGCTCTTAGATTTCTCTCTCCAAAAACTTAGAAAATGAAATCGCTTTTCTAAAATAAGCTAGGGGACTGTATTTATTGACCCCGACCAGCTGCGGGTATACCTAAGGCTAGGCTTAGTGAGCTCTATCGCCTCGAAGTTCATTCCTTCGATCGCTGCGCTGTCTGCGAAAACGTTTGTATCTTGCAATCTGGGAATTGCATGGAGATGTGCCATACCATTCCGGAATGCTCTTTCCGAGAGTTACACAATGGAACTGGGCTTTCCCTTTTCCAAGTCTGGGAAGTTGAGTCCATGACCAGAATAGCATCTTCAAGTCTCCGAAGGTAGTCTGTGGATTTGTCTTGCGTAGTTTGCATTCGGGATTACTGTGGTGGCTTTTTGTGACCTTATCCACAGCTGGACGTCTGCTGTTTATGTTTTGTTGTCAATATTACATCTTTGCCCCCCGGAGTATTCTCTGGGGTTCATGTGGTTGTGTGGATGTCCCTCAGGATTGTCTCCGGGGTGGAACTTATTTTCGTTGGGGTTGTCTCTGGGGTTGAAGTTATTTTCTCTCGGGGTTATCTTCGGGGTATAAAAAGACACTTTGGTCCTCCTACATAATTAGTAACAGAAAAACGAAATTTTGAGTGTCTACAAATGCCCCTTTTTGTCATGTTTATGCAATACAATGAAATGAACATGACAAAGATTACTAGACACTTAAAATATGACAAGATATATAATTATGCGATGCAATGCTATGTAAAGTATGGTATGATGTCATGGATGATAAATGTCTTCGTTAGAATTAGTTCCAACGGCTTGCACCACCGGTCATTCCCAATGTTTTTGCTGGGATTGATACCAATGGCTTGCATCATCGGACACTCCCGATACTTTTTACTGAAAATAATACTTAAATGTTCATACCACTGGACGCTCCCGATGTCTCAACTAGGGATAATTTTTAATAGATAATATCACCAGACATTCTCGATGCCTACGCTGGGGCTGACACCAATGGTTTACAATACCGGATATTTTGATATCTTCACTAAAGATAGTTTTCAATGGCTTACACCACCAAACCTTCCCGATGCCTACACTGGGCTGACACCAATGGTTTTCAATACCGAACATTTTGATATCTTCGCTGAAGATAGTTTTCAATGGCTTACACCATCGGACCTTCCCGATGCCTACACTGGGGCTAACACCAACGGTTTTCAATACTGGACATTTTGATATCTTTGTTAAATATAGTTTTTAATGGATTACACCATCAGACCTTCCTGATGACTACGCTGGGCTGACACTAACAGTTTATGATACCAGACATTTTGATATCTTCGCTAAAGATAGCTTTCAATGGATTACACCACCGACCTTCCCAATGCCTACACTGGGGCTAACACCAACGGTTTACAATACCAGATATTTTGATATCTTTGTTGAAGATAGTTTTCATTGGCTTACACCACTGAACCTTTCTGATGCTTACGTTGGGGCTGACCCCAATGGTTTACATTATCAGAAATTCCAATATCTTCGATGAAGATAGTTTTCAACGGCTTACACCACTGAACCTTCCAAGAAAGTGAAATCAAAATTTTTATTGACCTTGAACCCAGTACAAAACCCCATATCGAATGGCTACTATTGAACTTCAGGAGTTAAAAGCCTTACTATAGGAGTTATTAGACATTGGTTTCATTCGTCTTAGTACATCACCTTGGGTTGTTCCTGTTTTATTCGTAAAGAAGAAATATGGGACTATGCGACTTTGAATTAACTATCGGGAAGTTGAACCATATTACCATAAAAAATAAGTACCCGTTACCCCACATTGACTTATTTGACCAGTTGCAAGGTGCTAAATTCTTCTTAAAGATCAATCTTCGTTCTGGATATCATCAGTTAAAGATTAAAATTGATGACATTCCAAAGACTGCTTTTAGAACTCGATACGGGCATTATGAATTCCTAGTCATGTCTTTTGGATTGACTAATGCTCTTGCTACATTTATGGATATGGTGAACAGAATATTTAAGGAATATTTAGATCATTTCGTTATTGTCTTTATTGACGACATCCTTATTTACTCCAAAACCCGTGAAGATCATGAGCAATACTTGAGGCTGATACTCCAAAATATTCGTGAAAATAAGCTATATGCTAAATTGAAGATATGCAAGTTTTGGCGTGAGGAAGTTGCATTCCTTGGGCATGTCATATCGAAACATGGAATATCAGTTAACCCAATGAAGATTGAAGTAATATAAATTTGGGGGCAACCTAAGTCAGTAACCAAAATACATAGCTTTCTGGTCTTAACTGGTTATTATTGGAGATTCGTGTAAGGATTTTCTTGAATCACCACTCCATTAACTCAGCTAACTCAAAAAGATACAAAATTCGAGTGGAGTGAGGAATGTGAAAAGAGTTTCCAAGAACTCAAGAGGAGACTCATTTTAGCACATGTTCTGACCATACCATCATATTCTGAAGGATTTGTCATCTATAGTGATGTTTCAGGTAGGGGTCTAGGTTATGTTCTCATGCAACATGGGAAAGTCATAGCCTATGCCTCACGGTAACTCAAAGAATATAAGAGGAATTATCCTACTCATGATCTAGAGTTGGCAGCAGTCATTTTCACACTAAAGATCTAGAGACACTACTTGTATGGGGAGAAAGTGGAGATCTATACAGATCATAAGAGCCTTAAATATTTCTTCACTCAAAAGGGATTCAACATGCGACAATGACATTAGCTTGAGCTATTGAAAGATTACAACCATACCATCCAATACCATCCTGGAAAAGCGAACGTGAAAGCTGATGCGTTGAGTAGAAGATCATATGTGGTTACGAGTACGATATTGTCAACATAAAGGCCCATTTTGTACAACTTACAAAGGATGGAGATAGAGTTAAAGACTCCAAAGACCCACGCGATGATGTCAAATATACGTGTAGAACCGACTTTAATCGATAAGGTAAAAGTTGCTCAAGTTACAGACCTAGAGCTGATGAATATGAAGAAGAATGTCCAAGAAGGTGATATTCTAGAAGCAAGAATCAACGAAGAAGGAATACTTCGAGTCAACTCCAGACTTTATGTTCTTAAAGACTCTGATTTGAAGTATAAAATCATGATGGAAGCACACAACACACCGTTTGTAATCCATCCTGAAAGTACCAAAATGTATCGTGATCTTCGACATACATTTTGGTAGAGTAATATGAAGAGAGAGATCACGAAGTTTATCTCAAGGTGTTTAACTTGTCAACGTGTCATGACAGAGCATCAAGTGCTAAAAGGTCCATTGCAACCACTTAAAATTGCAGAATGGAAGTGGGAACCCATCAACATTGATTTCGTTACGGGTCTTCCCAAGGTTTCTCAAGGCATAGATGCAATTTGGGTAATTATCGATAGATTAACTAAGTTTGCTCATTTCTTACCTATACAATAAACTTATTCACTTGAACGTCTTTCTCGTATGTACATAAATGAGATTTTAAGACTGCATGGTATGCCAGTATTTATAGTTTCTGATCGAGACCCTAGATTCACTTATTTTGGGTTAGCTTGCAGAAAGCTATGGGCACGGATTTATGATTCAGTTTTGCATATCATCTTCAGACGAATAAGTAGTCAAAAAGGACTATTCAAACTCTTGAAGATCTATTAAGACTCTGTATACTAGACTTCAAATGAAGTTGGAACAAGTACTTACCATTGATGGAATTCTCCTACAACAATAGTTATCAAGCAAGTATAGGCATGGCTCCATTTCGAGGCGTTGTATAGACGAAAGTTTTGTTCTCCAGTATGCTGGGACGAGGTGGGTGAAGCAACATTGTTGGGACCAGAGTCGGTACGCATGACTATGGAAAAGATTTAAATAATCTGGCAACGTATACAAACTGCACAAGATTGATAAAAGAGTTATGCTGATCTTTATCGAAGGGATGTGGAATTCAATGTCGGAGACCATGTATTGTTACGTGTTGCTCCATGGAAAAGAGTTACGAGATTCGAAAAGAGTGGAAAGCTCAACCCTTGATTTATTGGTCCATTTGAAATCCTTGATCGAGTAAGAGCTGTGGTCTATAGACTCGTCTTACTGCTAAGCATATCTCGTGTTCATAACATTTTTCGCATATCCATGCTACGTAAATATGTGGAAGACCCAAACCACTTATTGAATTAGAACCAGATGAGATAGTAGAAGATTTAACGTATGAAGAGGTACCTGTTAAAATCTTTGATAAGAAGAAACATATTCTACGCTCAAAGGTTATAACTCAAGTCAAAGTTGTATGGAGAAACCATGATATTGAGGAAATGACCTGGGAGTTAGAATCTAAAATAAAAGCAAGGTATCCTCACCTCTTTGAAATACCAGGTACGTACATCAATTTTAGGGACGAAATTTCATAAGGAGGGGAGGTTGTGAGACCCCAACTTTTTATGAATAAGATTTGATTTTATTATATATTTTCTTCTAAATATTAAGGTGATAATTTAATAAATGCTATAGTTAGGGGTGATATGTAAGACCCCAACTTTTATAAATAAGGATGAATTTTCTATAAATATTATTTTTGAATATTATGGAGTTAATTTGATATAATGTTATAGTTGTGGGTAATATTTATAAATTTTGCAAGGTACGCAAGTTGTTATATAATATTCGATTGGTCGGGGAATATTCGTTTTAACAGGGAATATTCGTACAACGGCACAATTATTGGTGGACCCCACAACGAAATTATTGTCGGATTGAGAAAACGACAAAAATATTTAATTAAAAATAACGGCGGAAGTTTTACCATTGATACTGTTGAACTACTCGGTAGTAAAAGTACAGTAATACGTGTGGTTGCATAGTATCACACGGTATTGATTATTAATGCTTATGTGAGAAGTCACTCAGTTTGATTCAATTATTGTCAGTTAATAATATGAATTATTTAGCGATAATGATGTTTTGTTTTATTCGTATTATTAATGTAATAAAACAGAAACATCTTTTTATATAAAACAGAATACTTTATTAAAATTATTCTATAAATAGAATATATTATATTTTATTTAAAAGATTTTTCTTTAAATATGGACCGTCAGATTAAAGTAATCAATCTGGACCGTTCATGGATTAGTTACTATGCATTCTATTTTTCTATAAATAGAAGCTCATTCCTTCATTATTTCTTACGAATTCACTGAACTCTAGAGAGAGAAACTATAGAGAGAAACTATAGAGAGAGAGAGAGAGAAGAGTATTCTTCTACTTAACTGCTTCCTTATTTTAGCTCTTCTTTAAAACGGTAAGGGGTGTTATTCTTTCTTATTCATGAAGAGAACTGTTGTTATTCCATTTCTTATTATTATGTTGGAATAACTTGTATACGCGGTCTACCCTATACTTGGTAACATTCTTCTATTATTCTGTTGGAACATCCTGTATGTGTGTTTTACACCGGACCTGGTTCCGTTTTTATTATTATTCTGTTGAAACATCCTGTCTGTGTGTTTTACACCGGACCTAGTTCCGTTTTTATTATTATTCTGTTGGAACATCCTGTCTGTGTGTTTTACACCGGACCTGGTTCCGTCTTGTTATTATTCTGTTGGAACATCCTGTCTGTGTGTTTTACACCGGACCTGGTTCCATTATTTATTATTCTGTCAGAATATCTTGTCTGTGCGTTTACGCCGGACCTGATTCCATTATTTATTATTCTGTTGGAATAACCTGTCTGTGCGGTCTATCGCATGCATGGTGATTTCTTTTGTTATTCCATTCTTTATTATACTCAGTTGGTTAAGTTTTGACTTCTATACTCCATGAAATTTGTGAAATATCCTTGATAATTGCGTTTCATCCAGTATCTTTTCATGAAAATATTCTTCTGAGCATTCTTGAATTTTACTTCACAAAGCAGTATCATGTTGACAATTTGGACGTTGTTAATTCTTGGATAAATTAATTCTTGAACTTGTTTTATTGAATTCTTATATCATTGTCATCATCCTCATGTTTATAAAATGTTGAAAGTCATCTGTGGCCTGTAGTGCATAGATGGACTTGGTATGATTATGACCAGGGATTATTCGGTATAATCATGACCGTAATGTTACAAATGATGTGGTAAAAGTCCTCATTGGCCCGTAGTGCATTGATGGACAGTTGTTGGCATGATCATGACCATTAATGAATACACGAATATCCTTGGCCGTAGTGCAGGGGTGATTCGATGATGTGGATTATTTTATTAAGTTGAGTCCCAGCGATCACAGTGTTGAAAAACCTTTTAAATCATAAAAGATAGTAGAGTTTATTTTCTACTTGACTCTTTTAATGGATTGCTTGTTCCGCTGCAGTTAAACTTGATGTCTATTATATTTTATCAGTTTAACATTGTTGAAGGCTAATGATAATTTATTCTGCATTATCTTCGTCATAATATTTCTTACTGGGCTAGTTGAGCTCACCCTTTCTTTTACTGTTCTCTTCAGGAAATGAGAACGTAGCTGGGGCAAGTCGGGGAACGGAGTGATGGTCCGAATGATAGTATTAATTAGTAGTCCTCACTATTCTATGTAATAGTATGTTAATAAATGTAATGAGGACTCCTTTTGAGTATGAATACTCTCTAGAAGATAATATTTGTATTCAAACTCACAGTTTATGTTTTGTCGTATTGTACACGACAGTTGTATTAGTAAGTTGTATTTGTATTCTATACTATGTATCTGACGACCCAAGATGGGTGATGTATACCTAATTTTGGGGGCGTCACAGTTGGTATCAAAGCTTAGGGATATGATCCCTGGCTAATATGTGAGAATAGAACTAGGAGGGGAGAGACGGAGAATTCCTTCGCTAGTATGACCTACCTAAGTTTATTTGCATGGTATTTAATTGGTCGGTCATAATATAAGGATAATATATGACATATCAATTCACTTTTATTTTGTGGCAGTATCTGAAAATGGCATCTGAGAATGTTGAGAATAGCAATGGAGCACAGGCGACTGTTGATTCACCACATATCAATAATCAGGATAATGTGCATCAGGAAGGTGACAATCCTCATGCAAACAACAACACTGACCAGATGATGAATGATGGAATGTTCATAAACTTTATGCAGTTCATGCAACAGCAAGCGAGAGCGGCTCCTATCCACAATATAGGTGGAAACACTGAAAACTCTCGGACAGTCACCGCTAAACAGTTCAAGGAGCTGGGACCACAAGAGTTTAAGGGAGAGCCAAAACCACTTATAGCGGAAACATGGATAAAGCAGATTACCAAGATATTTGATGTCTTGGGATGCTCCGAGGAGCAAAAGATTCCCTTTGCCGCCTTTATGTTGCGAGGAGAGGCAGATTACTGGTGGGAATTGATTAAGCGTACTCAACCTGCCGCACTGAAGATGTCTTGGGAGAAGTTCCAAGGAGCTGTTCAATGACAAATACTTTCTCGAAAGTGTTCGTCACATGAAGGAGGTGGAGTTCATCAAATTGGAGTAGAATAATATGACCGTGTCGCAGTATGAGGCTAAATTTGCTGAGTTGTCCCGGTTTGCGTCCCACTTGGTGGATAATGAAGAGCGAATGATGCGAATATTTTTGCGAGGTTTGAAACCTGAGATGCGTCAACATCTTATTTCTCATGAATTATGTTTGTATTCAGATGTTGTGAATAGGGCTCAGTTAGTGGAGCGCGATAACGAGTCAACGCAACCAAAAGAGAGCAGTCGGCAAAATGATAATACCAGTGAGAGCAGTCATCGAAGCGATGACAACAAGCGTGGAGGAAATTAACAGGCCAGAAATGGTAACCACTTCGGTGGTAATCAGGGCCAAAACAATAAGAATGGTCATTTCAAGAAGAGGAGATTCAACAATGATGGAAAGACGTCCGCACCAGCACCCGTTGTTAAGGAAGGAGAACGACCACCTATCATATGTTTCAAATGCGGAGGGGAGGGGCACATCAGTCCAAACTGCGCGATGCCGTCTGAAGCATGTTATAATTGTGGAAGAGAAAGTCATTTAGCTCGATTTTGTCGTTTACCAAAAACAAGTTCAGCCAAGATGGAGACACCAAAGGCCGTCCCAGAAAAGTCAAAACCGGTAGTGCAAGGGAGAGCGTTTGTTGTGACCTCCCAGAAAGCAAGGAACCCGAATGAGGTCATCACGGGTAAGCTTATCATAAACTCTAACGAAGTCTATACTTTATTTGATACCGGTTCTACCCATTCTTTTATTTCTCCTACTTGCGCTCATCGATTAAATTTTATTCCGGAGAAAGTAGACTTTGACTTATCTGTTGAAACTCCATTGGGAGAAACCTTCATTACATCCACGATTTATAAGTCTTTTTTGGTTCAAGTTGGTACCCACGCATTACATGTCGATCTTATTTCATTAAAAATACTTGCATTTGACGTGATTCTAGGGATTGATTGATTAACTACTCATCATGCAAAAATTGATTGTTTTCGTAAGGTTGTTAGCTTTCATATTCCTAATCGACCTATTATGCGAATTCAAGCAACCAAACCATTAAAATCAATCGCTGTCATCTCAAGCCATAAAGCTATTCGTTTATTGAAAAACGGATGTCAAGCTTTCTTAGCTCATGTCACGGATCTAAACAAAAATACGTCAGTTTTGAATGATATTTCTATTGTTAATAAATTTCCTGACGTATTTCCTGAAGAACTTCCTGGCCTACCCCCAGAGCGTGAAATTGAATTTTGTATCGACCTTGAACCCGGTACAAAATCCATTTCTAAAGCCACATATCGAATGGCTCCTATTGAACTTCAGGAGTTAAAGATCCAACTGCAGGAATTGTTAGACATTGGCTTTATTCGTCCTAGTACTTCTCCTTGGGGTGCTCCTATTCTATTCGTAAAGAAGAAAGATGGAAGTATACGACTTTGTATTGATTATCGGGAGTTGAATCATGTCACCATCAAAAACAGGTACCCATTGCCACGTATTGATGACCTGTTTGACCAGTTGCAAGGAGCACAATTCTTTTTAAAGATCGATCTTCGTTCTGGATATCATCAGCTAAAGGTTAGAACTGAGGATATTCCAAAGACAGCTTTTAGAACTCGGTACGGGCATTATGAATTCCTAGTCATATCCTTTGGATTGACTAATGCTCCTACTGCCTTCATGGATATGATGAACCGGGTATTCAAGAAATATTTGGATCACTTTGTGGTCGTCTTTATTGATGACATCCTTATTTATTCCAAAAGTCGTGAAGATCATGAGCAACACTTGAGGCTGGTACTCCAAAAGCTTCGTGAATACAAGCTTTATACCAAGTTGAAGAAATGCGAGTTCTGGCTGGAGGAGGTAGCATTCCTTGGGCATGTAGTATCAAGTCATGGAGTATCTGTTGACCCGGCAAAGATTGGAGCTATTCAAAGCTGGGAACAACCTAAATCAATGACCGAAGTACGTAGCTTTCTTGGTTTAGCTGGTTATTATCGGAGATTCGTGGAAGGATTTTCTCGAATCGCTACTCCACTAACTCAGCTGACTCGAAAAGATACAAAGTTCGGTTGGAACGAAGAATGTGAGAAGAGCTTTCAAGAACTCAAGAGGAGACTCATTTCAGCACCTGTTCTAACAATACCATCTGGCTCGGAGGGATTTGTCATCTACAGTGATGCTTCGAGAAAAGGGTTAGGATGCGTTCTCATGCAACATGGAAAAGTCATAGCCTATGCATCAAGACAACTCAAGGAATATGAGAGGAATTATCCTACTCATGATCTAGAGTTGGCAGCTGTTGTCTTTGCACTTAAAATTCGGAGGCATTACTTGTATTGGGAGAAGGTGGAGATCTTTACGGATCATAAAAGCCTCAAATATTTCTTCACTCAAAAGGAACTCAACATGCGACAACGACGTTGGCTTGAACTGTTGAAAGATTATGATCATACCATTCAATACCATCCTGGAAAAGTGAACGTGGTAGCTGACGCATTGAGTAGAAGATCATATGCAAGTACTAGTGCGATATTGTCAACACAAAGGCCCATTTTGTGTGATTTACAAAGGATGGAGATAGAGTTAAAAACTCCAGGGACCCATGTGATGATGGCGAATATACGAGTAGAACCGACTTTAATCGATAAAGTTAAAGCTGCTCAAGCTACAGACCTGGAGCTGATGCGTATGAGGAAGAAAGTGCAAGAAGGTGCTATGTCGGAAGCAAGAATCGATGAAGAAGGAATACTTCGAGTCAACTCCAGACTTTATGTTCCTAACAACCCTGATTTAAAGTATGAAATCATGATGGAGGCGCACAACACACCGTTTGCAATCCATCCTGGAAGTACCAAAATGTATCATGATCTTCGTCATACATTTTGGTGGAGCAATATGAAGAGAGAGATAGCGTTGTTTATCTCAAGGTGTCTAACTTGTCAACGAGTCAAAGCGGAGCATCAAGTACCAAAAGGTCCATTGCAACCACTTGAAATTCCAGAATGGAAGTGGGAGCACATTACCATGGATTTCGTTACCGGTCTTCCTAGGGTTTCTCAAGGTATTGATGCGATTTGGGTCATTGTTGATAGATTGACCAAGTCTGCTCATTTCTTACCGATACGAGAAACTTATACACTTGAACGTCTTGCTCGTATGTACATAAACGATATTGTAAGACTGCATGGTATGCCAGTATCCATAGTTTCTGACCGAGACCCAAGATTCACTTCACGATTTTGGGTTAGTTTACAAAAAGCTATGGGCACGGATTTACGATTTAGTTCAGCATATCATCATCAGACGGATGGACAATCAGAGAGGACTATTCAAACTCTTGAAGATCTATTAAGACTCTGTGTCCTTAATTTTAAGGGAAGTTGGGACAAGTTCTTACCATTGGTGGAGTTTTCCTACAACAACAGTTATCAAACAAGTATTGGCATGGCTCCATTCGAAGCATTGTATGGAAGAAAATGTCGTTCTCTAGTACGCTGGGATGAGGTGGGTGAAGCAACGTTGTTGGGACCGGAGTTGGTATGTATGACTACAGAAAAGATTTAAAAGATCCGACAACGTATAAAAACCTCACAAGATCGACAAAAGAGTTATGCTGATCTTCATCGAAAGGACGTGAAATTTAATATAAGAGATCATGTGTTCTTACGTGTTGCTCCATGGAAAGGAGTTACGAGATTTGGAAAGAGAGGAAAGCTCAATCCTCGATTCATCGGTCCATTTTTAATCCTCGATCGAGTAGGAACTGTGGCTTATAGACTCGCTTTATCGCCAAGTATGTCTCGTGTTCATAACGTTTTTCACATATCCATGTTACGTAAATATGTGGAAGACCCGAACCACATTATTGAGTTAGAACCGGACGAAATAGCAGAAGATTTGACGTATGAAGAAGTTCCTGTTCAAATCTTGGATAAGAAGGAACATATTCTACGCTCCAAGGTTATACCTCAAGTCAAAGTTTTGTGGAGAAACCACGATGTTGAGGAAATGACTTGGGAGTTAGAATCTGAAATGAAATCAAGGTATCCTTACCTCTTCGACATACCAGGTACGTACCCTAATTTCGAGGGCGAAATTTCATAAGAAGGGGAGGTTGTAAGACCCCAACTTTTATAAATAAAGATGAATTTTCTATAAATATTATTTTTGAATATTATGGAGTTAATTTGATATAATGTTATAGTTGTGGGTAATATTTATAAATTTTGCAAAGTACGCAAGTTGTTATATAATATTCGATTAGTCGGGGAATATTCGTTTTAACAGGGAATATTCGTACAACGGCACAATCATTGGTGGACCCCACAACGAAATTATTGTCGGATTGAGAAAACGACAAAAATATTTAATTAAAAATAACGGCGGAAGTTTTACCATTGATACTGTTGAACTACTCGGTAGTAAAAGTACAGTAATACGTGTGGTTGCATAGTATCACACGGTATTGATTATTAATGCTTATGTGAGAAGTCACTCAGTTTGATTCAATTATTGTCAGTTAATAATATGAATTATTTAGCGATAATGATGTTTTGTTTTATTCGTATTATTAACGTAATAAAACAGAAACATCTTTTTATATAAAACAGAATACTTTATTAAAGTTATTCTATAAATAGAATATATTATATTTTATTTAAAAGATTTTTCTTTAAATATGGACCGTCAGATTAAAGTAATCAATCTGGACCGTTCATGGATTAGTTACTATGCATTCTATTTTTCTATAAATAGAAGCTCATTCCTTCATTATTTCTTACGAATTCACTAAACTCTAGAGAGAGAAACTATAGAGAGAAACTATAGAGAAAGAGAAGAAGAGTATTATGCTACTTAACTGCTTCCTTATTTTAGCTCTTCTTTAAAACGGTAAGGGGTGTTATTCTTTCTTATTCATGAAGAGAACTGTTGTTATTCCATTTCTTATTATTATGTTGGAATAACCTGTATACGCGGTCTACCCTATACTTGGTAACATTCTTCTATTATTCTGTTGGAACATCATGTATGTGTGTTTTACACCGGACCTGGTTCCGTTTTTATTATTATTCTGTTGAAACATCCTGTCTGTGTGTTTTACACCGGACCTGGTTCCGTTTTTATTATTATTCTGTTGGAACATCCTGTCTGTGTGTTTTACACCGGACCTGGTTCCGTCTTGTTATTATTCTGTTGGAACATCCTGTCTGTGTGTTTTACACCGGACCTGGTTCCATTATTTATTATTCTGTCGGAATATCCTGTCTGTGCGTTTACGCCGGACCTGATTCTATTATTTATTATTCTGTTGGAATAACCTGTCTGTGCGGTCTATCGCATGCATGGTGATTTCTTTTGTTATTCCATTCTTTATTATACTCAGTTGGTTAAGTTTTGACTTCTATACTCCATGAAATTTGTGGAATATCCTTGATAATTGCGTTTCATCCAGTATCTTTTCATGAAAATATTCTTCTGAGCATTCTTGAATTTTACTTCACAAAGCAGTATCATGTTGACAATTTGGACGTTGTTAATTCTTGGATAAATTAATTCTTGAACTTGTTTTATTGAATTCTTATATCATTGTCATCATCCTCATGTTTATAAAATGTTGAAAGTCATCTGTGGCCTGTATTGCATAGATGGACTTGGTATGATTATGACCAGGGATTATTCGGTATAATCATGACCGTAATGTTACAAATGATGTGGTAAAAGTCCTCATTGGCCCGTAGTGCATTGATGGACAGTTGTTGGCATGATCATGACCATTAATGAATACACGAATATCCTTGGCCGTAGTGCAGGGGTGATTCGATGATGTGGATTATTTTATTAAGTTGAGTCCCAGCGATCACAGTGTTGAAAAACCTTTTAAATCATAAAAGATAGTAGAGTTTATTTTCTACTTGACTCTTTTAATGGATTGCTTGTTCCGCTGCAGTTAAACTTGATGTCTATTATATTTTATCAGTTTAACATTGTTGAAGGCTAATGATAATTTATTCTGCATTATCTTAGTCATAATATTTCTTACTGGGCTAGTTGAGCTCACCCTTTCTTTCACTGTTCTCTTCAGGAAATGAGAACGTAGCTGGGGCAAGTCGGGGAACGGAGTGATGGTCCGAATGATAGTATTAGTTAGTAGTCCTCACTATTCTATGTAATAGTGTGTTAATAAATGTAATGAGGACTCCTTTTGAGTATGAATACTCTCTCGAAGATAATATTTGTATTCAAACTCACAGTTTATGTTTTGTCGTATTGTACACGACAGTTGTATTAGTAAGTTGTATTTGTATTCTATACTATGTATCTGACGACCCAAGATGGGTGATGTATACCTAATTTTGGGGGCGTCACATGATATGTGCAAATTTTATAAAGTAAGCAAGTTGTCATAAAATATTCATTTGGTCGGAGAATATTCTTTTTATCTAGGAATATTCGTACGACGACGCAATCATTGGTGAACCCATAACAGAATAATTGTCGATATAGAAAGCGACAGAAATAACCTTTTTTATAAAATAACGAAAATACTTTTACCGTTAAACGGTAGAAATACCCAGTGATAAAAGCACAGTAATACCCGTTGTTCCACAGTGGTACGCGGTATTGTACAATATCTTTGATTAGTGATTCTTACGTAAGAAGTCACTCATTATTTCATTTAATAATTGCCACAGTTGTTGTTACATTGTATCTCATATTATTAATTAAATAATTGTTACAGTAGCATCTACACAAATATTTTATATTATTAAATCACTAATTGACATGACACAGTTACTCATATTATTATTAGCATTATTGATAATGTCTAGAAAGTTATGTCGAGAAAAGGGGTTAGGTTATTTAATTGCTCGCCAGTAAGGAGAAATCCTTATCGGAAAGCCCCCTATTTTTTGGGAACGATCTGGTTGTCAATATTGTCAGTTATAATATTAATGATGAATAGTTATTGAAGGATTAAAAAGGTGTTAATTAATTATGTGATGCATAGCATAACCATTAGTAAGAAGTTGTCGACACTCGAAGGAAATAATGGTGATATGTGGTATTTTATAAGTTTGACTTATTCTATGAGACCCATATGTCATCATCTAAGAGTCACTTTCGCCAATAGTACTTGCCTTTACCGGACATTAAACCACTTGCCTTTTCACATTACAGGCGTCAAATCACTTACATTTTCACATTACAGGCGTCAAACCACTTGCCTTTTCACATTACAAGCCACTTGCCTATTTACATTACAAGGGCTAAGCTAGAATTTTTCTATAAATAGAAGCTCATTTCTTCCTTCTTTCAAATTCACTAAAACTCACAAGAGAAAACTATAGAGAGAGAATAAAAGAGAAAGAAGAAGAATATTTAAGAAGCAAGCACACACTAACAACATAAAGTTCTGCTACTACACTATTGCAGTATCTAGTCTTTTATTAAGGTAAATGATGTTATTTTCTTCAAACTAATAAGGGTTGTCATTATATTCCTTATTAAACTGTGGGAATAACCTGGCTACACGGATTACCGCATGCCTAGTGAATAACCCTTCGTATTCATTCTTTATTAAGTTGTGGAAATGATCTGTCTATGCTGATTACCGCATGACAGATGAAAATTCTTTTGCAGTTCCGTATATTCTTTCAAACTCCATATTATGTAAGTGATATTATTTCATTTCATATTCCTAAATCTAAACTTAGTATGCTAAGTATTGCTTCTATAATTCCTGAAATGATTAGAAATTCCTTGAGATTTACATTTCATCTAATATCATTTCACTAGAATATTGGTCTGAACTTTCTTATTAAATTTTAAACTATTCATATAACAATCCAGAATTTTTACATGTAATTTCAAATATTTATTGAATTAAATAAATATTTTAATTGATGTGTTTATTGTTAAATAAATATTTGTTTAATTTGATAAATAATTCATGAGTTGTAGGGAATTAACATTATTAAGTGTAATATGCTAATTAAGTTAATATTCGGTAATTTTGTATGTTGAAGTTAAGTTAATCAAAAGAGTGATGAATTAGTTATGAGAAACATGTTAGAAACATTAAGTTATGTTTCTGTAAAGTTTATGTATTTTATATGTTCTAAATTTGTTGTTAAAAAGGAGTTTTTAGGCCAATTTGGCTTTATTTTGTGTTATTCGCGAACACTATCTACGTGCAACTGTGTCGCGGTGCCGCAGCGCCAGTTCTGCAAAGAAATTGGGCGCTGCAGCGCCATTCTGTGCCTATTGACGAGTACAGGCACTGCAATGCCAGTTCTGTAACGCCAGTTCTGTGTGTAAACAGAAGCGCTGCAGCGCTGCAGTGCCAGCTAGCGCCACAACACCGCAATGTCGGTTCTGTGAGTAAACAGAAGCGATGCAGCGTCAGTCCTCAGTGCAAACTGGGGTGCTGTAGGGCCAATTAGCAGTTTGGCCAAAAATTTGATTTTTAATATACAATTATCTAATTGTTAATATAGTGTAATGTTATGACTATAAAAATGTGATTTGTCATATTGTAGTGTTAAAGCACCAAATATGAAAAATATTATTAGTATTTAATAAATTATGTGATAACCAAAGAGTTGTGTTATTGCATTAAAAGTGTGGCTTAATCATGTGGTTAAACCTAAGACTACAAGTCGTACATGAAATAGATATTTAGTTATGTACTGAGATCATGTAGTAACTAATTATGTCATGATGACATGTGTATAGGATATTGAGAATCAAGTTATACTATTTATCTTATACGCAAGGCAAGTTTTCAAACCTTAATCTCTATTTGAGCTTATCCTACCTTACTTATTTCATGCAAGTTCTTGAATTCTATTAAGCAAAGTTCTTAATTTTGTTTCCTTATTTGGAAAATGTTACCTTAGCTTATCATTTTTATTTAAGCAAGGTTTATTATATATTTTCAATGCTTTGAAATTTATTCTTAAAGCATGACTTTGATGTATTATACTATTCATTTATGGTTCATAACTACTCTATAACATGTCATTATTAAACCCTCGCATTGTCATTAAACTTTTGATTCAGCTAATCCTTAGTTGATGTACGTTGAACTCTAAATTACTGTGACGCCCCCAAATTTAGGTACTTGAAACCCGAACTTAGTGCTTCACGATACCATTTCTATGAGCGGAATAATACTAATAATAATAACAATAATATAGATTATCAAATTTAATTTACATATTATCAGAGTTTTAAATCCCAAGTACGAAACCTTCAAACCTTCGTTTCATTACATGACAATTAATATATATCATCATTACCCTAATAAAGTCTAGTTATTACAAAAGATAGCCTTATCATTCATTCAGCGACCTTCCCTTTCCCTTTGTTCTTAGAAGAGCCTCCAGGTTATTCACCTTTAGCTGAAAACATTTAAATTTAAGCAAGGATGAGCATTTGAGTGCCCAACAAGTAATAGCAACAATAACATTTAGCTGAACGAATTAAATATTTTCTTTGAACGATACTCTTACAACGAATCAACAGTTATAAAGTAAACTGAACCGATAATAAACAATATATCATTTTGATTTCAAATTTTTGAAACTACGTAATGACTATAAATGAGGATCAGTTGACAAACTATGAACATTATTTTCAATTTTCGAAAATGTTAAACAGAACTTCATCTGTAAACTGTCATTAATTACGGGCACGGGGGGTGATCAGCCCGTTATGCCCTGTATTGATCAATACTACATTAAAGGATGATATTTTCGTCCAGCATTCCCGCCTTAGGCGCATAAAAGTTTCTCATAGTTGGGATGTTCATACCAGTCTTGAATCTAAACCAAAACAATTTAGTTGGATAAAGTTTTATCTTGTTCAACAATAACTTTAAATATATGTCTAGCTGGATCAAATAGCTTAGACGACTTTTAATTCAACTTATACATACTGAACACCGATAAGTATGTATCAACATGTGTTAAAATATAATAATTATCCAAGTGGGGACACTTGTATAACCATGCTTTAGAAATTAACGATCAGAATATATAGTTTGATCAATAATAACAGAATAAAGGAACTTGTACAGCAATTATAGTTTAATAACTTACTTATACAGAATCATTGCATAAATATATACAAAGGTTGAAATTTTTGAACAATTGAAAGGAACAATTCAGATATTATCTTACGCATGTCCGTTGCATAAAGTAAATGCAAAGAGTTAGATACTTGCCTTGTCTGCTGCTTACACAACTTAGATTTATCTTTTCTATCAAGCCCTATCATTAAATAGATCATTTGTTTGATTAGAATAACATATCATATCATATAATACTGCTTATTGCAGTCAGCACATTCCCTAATCACATTGGCACATAGGTTTAACAACCATTGAATCACAAATAATCACTTATCTAATCACATTATCTAAGTCCAGATCAAATTTTGAAACATGTCGGTCTACCGACAGCTTTATCGGGTAATTATCGAGTCTAAGACTCTGTCCTGTAACTCAATATCCGCCATATGACTTATAATAATTTTAAAATATTTATTATGATTTATCATGAATTCAAACCTCGGAATCATATTTAAATGATTTAAATACTAATCAATTCTATTATCATTAATATTTAATTAGTATTAAACTATTAATGAAATCATTTCTAAAATATTAAAGTTATTTATAATAACTTGAAATACTTTTAAAGTATTAATATTACCCTTAAATGATTTTTAAAACATTTAAAATCATTTCTAAATAATTACCATTAATATTAAGATATTAATGTTCTATTTATCAAAATATTAAAAGTCATTATTCATAACTTAAAATATTTTTAATTCATTTATATCCCTTTTAAATGATTTTTAAATTAATAAAACCATTTATGAACTATTTATTTAATATAATTATTAAATAAATTTAATATCATTAATAATAACTTAATAATCATTAATATTTAATTATTAATGAAATTATTCTTTAAATATTAAAAGTTATGTTTTATAACTTAAAATATTTTTAAACGCTTTATTTTCATTTAAAATGATTACTAAATTATTTAATTTAATTATTAAATAACTTTAATATCATTAATAATAATTAATGAAATTTATCTTTAAATATTAAAAGTTATATTTTATAACTTAAAATATTTTTAAATACATTATTATTATTAAAAATGATTTTTAATATAATAAAATCATTTTTAATTAATTTATTTAATTCATTTAGTAAATAAATTAATTACCATTAATAACAATTTATCAATGAAATTTATCACAAAATATTAAAAGTCATTAAAAATAACTTAAAATATTTACTTATATCATAATATAATTTTTAATGATTTTTCTAATATTAAAATCATTTTTAAATAATTTATTTAATATTATAATTAAATAAATTAAATACTTTTAATATTTCAAAAATATTAAATATCTATGAAATATATTAAAAATAATTAAAAACTAATTTTCGGAATTTAAAATAATTTTTAATAATTTATTTTATATTTTTAATAATTAAAAACTATTTTTTTCTATTTATTAATTAATTTCCAGAAAACAATAAGCTGTATGTCGCTAAAGGCCACCTATAGTGACAAAACTGTCGCTATAGGTGTTCTTCATGTTCATTGAGCCCAAACCCAGAAAACATGTCAGTGGTCAAGCTAGCAACTTTGACCGAGCTTAAATTCGTGTGTGATGTGTTTCTGGGAAACTTATTGATCAAATCATGTAGTCATATAACAAGACTACAAGATCCAACAACAAACAAGTTCATACCACACAACATCAAAGAGATCTAACTCAGCAAAGTAGCTGTCAGAGGCTGTTCTTCATTTCTGGGTTGCCCAGAAATGAAGAACAGTTCAAGCATGCACTTTTGGGCTTCCATAACTTATGATCCGTGCAATATTTATGTGATGTAATGAATTCAGTATGTAGCCAACATGACAAGGAAGAGTTATATCACAGTAGATCACTAAAACAACAACCTATCAAGCAGATTCGTGCTGGTCAAACCATGTCAGACGACATGGTCAAGCATTTTCTGGGTTACCCAGAAAACAGCTTCCATGATCGTTTGGCCTGGTTTGACCGTCCTCTATAATCACACCGTTTGATGATTAGGATATTATAAGGCATAATATTAGAGTTCATATACAAGAATACAAGCTAGATACAACAATCAAACTAAAACGTCTAACAACACAAAGATATGGGCTGTTCAAAAAAACTGACAAGCACGATTTTTAGGTTCTGGGCTGCCCAGAATTTCGTGCAGTCAACGTCGATCAATGGAATTTGACCTAAAATATCTTTGATTTTAGACATCAAATGGCTATTCTACCACTTACATCTTAAAGACCATATAAGAGGCTACATATTGAAGCTTTAAAACAACACAAACAACAAACGAACAATGATTTATAAGGCCTGACATTCATTGTCTGACCTCAAATTTTTTTTTTCCAGATTTCTTTAAAACTTAAATCTGAGCCTCTAGGTGTTATGGATCTAATATCTAGCAACCCAGATCAATATTAGACAGCATAAACAACATATTCTAACACTTAATCATAACATCTAACACAGATTTTTGGACAGAAATTAAAGCTAAGGCTTTATACCTTTCTTTGATAAATGTTTGATTTTGTGTTGCTGATTTGTTTATGGTGGACGTGGGGCTGCGTTTTGGGACTATAAAACTTACAAATTTCGTGGGTCTTTGTGAGAGGAAGTCTTGGTTAGGTGTTGTGCAATTTTTTTTTTAGTAAACAAATGCATTTTCTCTCTCCTTCAATCTATTTATAGACCAACAAGGTGCATGAATTGGCTGATTGAGTTGCTTGTTGCTGTCAATTATGAGCATGTGGAGTGGTTGAAGTGGTTCACCCACTCAACCTATTGTCAAAACATAGTTTGTAGCTTTAATAATGCAAAGGGGCAAAATGGTCATTTATATTTTCCATTTAATGGCATGATTGGAACATGGAAACCCTTAGGGTTTAACCCTAAGGTTTAGCACAAATTGAAGGATTTAGCAATTAGGGTTTGCACAAAAATAAAATCAAATAAAAATTTAAATAACTTTTAGTTTTCTAAAATTTTGAAATTTGGGTTTTCTAATTATGATTAATCCTCTAATTACATTATACAATAACATTAGGGTTTAGATCATATTATTATCATTAATCTTGCTAAAATAGCAATTAGGGTTTAAGATTTTGATAATTAGAGTTACTAAAATATAATTAGGATTTTCTAATTATCAAATTAGGGTTCTAGATATTTAAGGCTTTAAATTGCTAATTAGGTTTTCCATAATTAACAATAAAATCTAATACTTGTTAATTAAACACATTAACATAATTACAACCAATCTCGAACTCTAATTTGAATTTAAAATTAGGGTTTATCATTTCAAAAAATTAAGGTTTTAGAAATATTAACTAGGGTTTTCTAAAAATTAGGGTTTCTAGAATTTTAATTAGGGTTCACCTAATTAATACATTTAATACACGACATAAATTATATAACACACTTATAAAATAATCTTGCACTCTAATTTAGATCTCAAATTAGGGTTTAACATTATTACTAGGGTTTGGTCATAGTACACCGTAATTGACCTACCATTAACAATACAAAAATACATTATATATTCATAGCACTGAAAAATCAAAATATAATTAATATTATATTATTATTTTCATACCTTGACAATAATCCAAAATTAGGATTTGGATTCCATATCTGATTTATTCTTCATATTTAACCTTAATAATTAAGGTAAAATAATTCACTTAATAACTTGTACTAAACTCATATAATAAAATAATTATTATAATTATTCTAAAAATCACTTCATATATTATTTAAATAATATATGATTATATTTTCATGGAAAATAATTAATAAAAGCATTTCTACCATAATTTAATTATTATTAGAATATACTTTTTAATAATCAATAATTCTAAAATAATTTTACTTGCAAACATTTATGCAATAAATATATTTTTATTTACCACATAAATACATATACACATTATCTTGTACAAATCCTCATCCTTAATATAAAAAAAAAAAATTATACGCAAAATTTCTTATTTATTTATGTAGAAAATATCGAGTTGTTACAATTACCCTTGAAACTTATCCAAACCAAACTTTCTTTTATGCGGACTCGTATGTTAAAACTAAGATCAACATCCCTGTTATAGGGGATTATTAAGCGAAAGCGTTCAGATGTTTGTGCACAATACATGGTACGAATGGTTAATCCCCCCAAGTACGAGAAGAAGGTCCATATAGTTGAACGACTGTAAAAGATTATAAGTAGATATACTTATAATATGGGACATAGTTAGTCAAGCTTATTCATTGCTAGATATTATGTTTTCTTTAAGTGAGCATTTGTTTTACTCATTCTTGCATATATATAAACATTGCAGCTAAAGTTGAGAAGGTTGATGAGCCAACCACTAGCAAAGGGAAAGGAAAGATGAACAAGTGTTGAAGACTTGTAAATCTATTGACATTTATGTTTTCAGACTTGGTTTAATTATGTGATGTAATTATTTAATTTTCCGCATTTGATGAATGTTTTAGGGTTAAATGACCTGGGATTTATTGGATTTAATTATGTAACCCTTTAATGGGAAGATTTATTGCTTAAGTTTTATTAAATTTGAGTAGTCATAAATGAATGTTTAGACAGTGAACACCAAATCTTGTAGGAATGATGTACCCAAATTTGGGGGTGTCACAAGTTGGTATCAAAACTTTAGGTTATGAACTTTAGGTGGGGAAAAACCTTAGGAAGTAACCTTATAGGAGATTGAAAAGATTGTGGTGCCAAACTCTTATCGAGTTTTAAGAAAGAAATAATAGAACACTCTATGTGGTTATATGGTTGCACCTATGTGCTCGTGAGTGTCGAGTAGTGAAGGTTAGTAATTAAAAACTAAAAATTTTGTTATCAAGATGGCTAATGTGGGAGAATCCATTCAGGCTAGGGAGGAGGGACCTCAGATGCCTAGAGAGGAGGAGCCTCGAGATGTTCAGGTAGTTTGGGAACAACTAATGCCAAGGGAGTCATATCCATTGATCACAGTGGTTGGCTATGCCCCAGAGTTGGAGTAGGAGGGGATACCTGATGATAAGGATGTGGTGGAGACAGATGAGGAAGACCCCGTTGAGCTGCCACAGACGGATGAGAATGAGGAAGAGTTTCCACCAAACTCTATTGCATCTCAAATGTATGACAAAGTATACGATCGTAACATCGAGCTTCGGGATAGAGTCGACGAATTGGAGGAGATGGTAGATGAACATCAGACTTCGATGGCATAGAAGGACGATGAGATCCGGGATCTTGATGAACATCTCATCAATGTGAAATGGAAGCTGGTTCACACAGAGGGGAAAAAGGAGCAGGTGACGAGGAGGTTGCAAAACTAAAGGATAACTTGAAAGAAGAATCTGCCAAAAGAGCAAGAGTTAAAGATGCGTACGACAAAGCTTCCCAGCGTGCAGAGGTAGCAGAGGGGGAGGTTCAAGCAAAGAAGGTCAAGATGGAAGAGATGGACTGTGTTTTTAACACTGTGATAAACCGAGCTCAAAACCGAGTCATATACTATCTGACTCAGTTTGAAGAATTGTCATGGTATATGTTAGATCGTAGAACGATGTTCCGTATCATGGAAGAGGAGCGCCATAAGGTTGTGCATCGACTTAGTAGGCCTTAATAAGAAGTATAATTATTGAATGAATAATTATATGATAAATAAGATGTAAATCCCAAGTGTTATGTGACCGATGGGATATGGTGATATTATCCTAAAACTTTATTAGTTCAGGAAATTGATGCAAATAGTAGCGATGCTATTGTTTCTATGTTTTTAAAAGATTGTGAATGAATAAAATGTTAATATTTATTCAAGACATTATGTGTTATGTGATGATCATTTGTGATGTGCAAGTTAAGTAGAAAATACTTAAGAAATTGAGTAATGATCTAATAAGTGTATTTTAAACAGAAAATTCTTCCAAGAAGACGTCAACCACGACAACGAATCCCTGAGTGGTCTACTAATAAGAACAACGCTGATGCTAACCCAGTTCAGTAGTTGGTGACATTACTGACGGGAGCACTGTAGAATCAGTCGCAAAACCAAGCAGCGACCTTCAAAGATTTTAAGGCCGTTAGACCACCATAATTTCGTGGGTTCATGAATCCAGTTGAGGCATAGACCTGGATCATGGAAATAGAAAAGGTTTTCGACGTTTCTCCAAATTGTTCTCAACCGAAGAAAGGTGCTTGTTTCATATGTGGGGCAAAGGATCATCTAGCTCGTAAGTGCTCTAAAAAGACAGCTGGAAGTGTAATTGGAAGCAAGGGAGGTGGTAGTGGAGGTGCATTGGCTATTGTTGGACCAACGTCGATAAACAGACCCACGACCAGAACCTTCAACATAATTGTACAGGATGTTGTGCAATTAAAAGATGTGGTGTCAGGTATCATTCCAATCAATGATATAAATGCATATATATATTATTTAATTCGGGTGTTACTTGCTAGTTTATATCTGATGATTTTGCTAAAAGTTTGTGGTTGCCTAGTGAAGGGTTAAATTTCCCTTTGAATATAGAAATTATGAATAGGGATGTGATTCCTGTCAGATTTGTATATAAGAATTGTAGGGTGAACATTAAGGGAAATGTTATGAAAGTAGATTTAATCCCAATTAAACTTGAGGAGTTTGATGTTATATTGGGGATGGATTGGTTATTTAATTATGGAGCGATAATTGATTGGCAAAAGAAAAGTGTAAACCTTATGACTCCGTCAAAGGTAATTTTCTATGGTAGCAAATCTCCTAGACAAGCAAGTTGTCTGACGATTATGCAAGCCAAGAAGTTGTTGAGACAAGGCTGTGTAGGATATTTAGCTTACATAGTCGATACTCAGAAGAAGGGGCTGAAACTGGATGAGATACCAGTTGTTAGAGATTTTGTGGATGTATTTTTAGATGATTTTCTAGGAATTCCGCTTGACAAAGAGATTGAGTTCGTTGTCAATTTAGCACCAGTGACTGCTCCGATATCGAAGGCCCCGTATAGGATGGCTCCAGTAGAGATGAAGAAACTGATGGTACAACTACAAGAGCTGCTAGACAAGAAATATATTTAGCCAAGTGTATCACCGTGGGGAGCACCGGTGTTGTTCATGAAGAAGAAGGATGGGTCGATGTATCTTTGAATTAATTACAGGGAGTTAAATAAAGTCACTATTAAGAATAAATATCCATTTCCAAGAATAGATGACTTGTTTGATCAACTGAAAGGAGTTAGATACTTCTCAAAGATAGATTTGAGAAGTGGGTATCATCAACTAAAGGTAAGAAAGGAGGATGTCCCAAAGATGGCATTTAAAACTCGGTATAGACACTACGAGTTTTTCGTAATATCTTTTGGTTTGATCAAAGTCCCCTGCAGCATTCATGGATTTGATGAACAGGGTGTTTAAACCATTCCTAGATAAGTTCGTGGTGGTATTCATTGATGATATCCTGGTGTATTCCAAATCTCAAGAAAAGCACGTGGAACATTTACGTTTGATGTTGGAGATGCTAAGAAGGGAAAAATTGTATGCAAAATTCTCTAAGTGTGAATTATAGTTAGAACGTGCACAATTTATTGGTCATGTGATTGACAAAGATGAGATTTCAGTGGATCCATCAAAGGTCAAAGCTGTAATAAATTGGGAACAAACAAGGACTCCATCAGAGGTGAGGAGTTTCTTGGGACTGGCAGTTTATTACAGACTGTTTATTCAAGACTTTTCCAAAATTACCACTCCGTCGACAAATTTGACAAGAAAAGCCATAAAATTTGTTTGGATGGAGAAGTGAGAAGAGAGTTTTTAGGAGTTGAAAAAGAAGCTAAGCATGGCACCTGTGTTGTCATTACTGGATAATACACGAAATTTTGTGGTGTATAGTGACGCATCGCATAAAGAACTAGGCTATGTGCTTATGCAAAACGGTAAAGTTATTGCGTATGCCTCAAGACAACTAAAAGATTATGAGAAAGGATACCCGACTCATGATTTGCAGTTGGCTGCGGTGGTATTTACTCTGAAGATATGGAGACTGTGACGCCCCCAAATTCAGGTACTTAAAACCCAAATTCGGTGCTTCATGATACCATTTCTATGAGTGAAATAATACTAATAATAATAATAATAAATACAAACTTAATTTACATATATCAAAGTCTAATCCCAGGTACGCGACCTTTAAATATTCATTACATGATAATTAGTAAGTATCATTATCTTGATAAAGCATAACTATTACATAAAAGAACACAAACTTATTCTGCCAGCTTCCCTTTCCCTTTATTCTTGCCTGAACTTTCTGGTTGATAACGCTTAGCTGAAATCATTTAAATTTATAGTAAGAATGAGCATTTGATTGTCCAACAAGTAATAGTAAACAATAACATTTAGCTGAAGGAAGTAAATGTTTTCTGTGAATAGCACTTCTACAACGAATCAACAGTTATAAAGTAAGCTGAAGCAACAATAAATAACATATCATTTCGATTTCAAATATTTGAAACTACGTACAGACTATAAATAGGGATCAGTCGACAGACTATGAACTTTATTTTTAATTTTTGATAAGGTTTAACAAAACTTCATCTACAAACCGTCATAGCTTATAGGCACGGGGGTGATCAGTCCGTTATGCCCTGTATTGATCAATACTACATCTAAGAATGAGATTATCGTTCATCCTATCCGCCTTTGGCGTACAAAAGTTTCTCTTGTACGGGATGTTCATACTTAATCTGGAATCCAAACCAAAACAATTCAGCTGGATATAATAAAGTTCTATCTAGTTCAACAATATTTTTAAGTTTGTGTCTAGCTGAATCGAATAGCCTAGACGACTTTTAAGTCAACGTATACATACTGGAAACCAATAAGTATGTATCAACATGTGATTAAATACAATGATTATCTAAGTGGGGACACTTTTCTAACCATATTTAGAAATTAACGAACAGAATATATATTTTTATGTATAATAACAGAATTAACGAACTTGTACAACATATTATAATTTAATAATTTACTTATACATAATCATTGCATAAGTGTGTACAAGGTTAAGATATTTGAACAATAAAAATGAATAGTTTAGATTCTAGCTTACACATGTCCATTGCATAAAAGAAATACAAAGTTAAGATGCCTGAGCTGCTGCTTACAATTATGCAACTTAGTTTTATCATTTATATCGAAACCTATCATTAATAAGATCATTCGTTCGATTAGAATAATATAGCATATCACATAGTACTGCTATTTGCAGTTAGCACATAACCTAATCACATTGTCACATATATTTAGTAGTCATTTGATCCTAAACAAATACGTATCTAGTCAAATTATCTAAGTCCAGATCAATTTCTAAAATATTTCGATGTACCGACGGCTTTATCGGATAATTATCGAGTCTAAAACTCTATTCTGTAGTTCAATATTCGTTTAGATAATTTAAATACCAGTCATATTATTTTTAAATGACTTATAATAATTTTTAAATAATTATTATAATTTATCATGATTTTTCAAACACTAGAATCATTTTTAAATGATTTAAATATTAAATAATTCTATTATCATTAATATTAAATTATTAATGAAACCATTACCAAAAATATTAAAGTTATTTATAATAACTCAAAATATTTTTAAAACATTTTTATTATCCTTAAAGGATTTTTAAAACATTTAAAATCATTTTTAAATAATTATCATTAATATTTAATTATTAATGTATTACTTATCAAAATATTAAAAGTCATTAATTATAACTTAAAATATTTTTAATTAATTTATTTCCTTTTTAAATCTAAAAAACCACTTTAAAATTATTTATTTAATATTATTATTAAATAACTCTAATATCATTTAATATTAAATTATTAATGAAATTTACCTTTAAATATTAAAAGTTATATTTTATAACTTAAAATATTTTTAAACTATTTATTTTCATTTAAAATAATTTTTATAATATTAAAATCATTTTTAATTAATTTATTTAATATCATTTTTAAATAAATACAATATCATTAATATTAAATAATTAATAAAATTTATCTTAAAATATTAAAAGTTATATTTTATAACTTAAAATGTTATTAAATACCTTTTTATCATTTAAAATGATTTTTAATATAATAAAATTATTTTTGATTAATTTATTTAATGCATTTATTAAATAAATTAAATATCGATAATATCCAAATAAATATTAATATTTATGAAAAATATGTCAAATTATTAAAAGTTAATTTTTATAACTTAAAATAAATTTTAAAACTATTTTTGAAATTTTTAATAATTAATTTCTATTTTAAATGATTTTTAGAAATTAAAATAAATAAAATGAAAAAACCTGTCGCTATAGCCTTTAGCGACAGAATCTGTCGCCTTAGGTGTTCTTGAGACTCAAGAATTTTCATACTCCAGTATCGATGCAGCATGTTTGACCAACATTAAGTTTCAATCTGTGATGTTTCTGGGCAAGCTAATGGTTATATATTGTATTACTAATGTAATACTATACGATTCCACAACAAATATGGCCAAATAGCATAACACCAACGAGATCTAAGCCTTCAAAGTGACTGTTAGAGCTGCTCTTTATTTTTGAGTTACCCAGAAATGAATAACAGTTCGACTGTCCACCTTTGGGCTTCCACAACTTGTAATCCTTTTATCCATTTTGTGATTTAATGGATCTAGTGTGTAGCCAACATGTCAAGGTACATATCTATTACATAAAACCATCATAACAACAATGAAATCTCCAGATATTTTCCGGTCATACGTTTTCTAGGTTACCCAAAAAACGAAAATCGTGATCATCTTACATGGTTTGACCGTACACTTCTTGAAACCTGATAATCATTTAGGTGTTCTAAAAGCTTAAATCGACAGTCCGTATATGTGACGCCTCCAAAATAGGTATACATCACCCATTCTGAGTCGCCAAATACATGGTACAGAAACAAATACAACTTTATTAAAACACTTATCGCGCAAAATACGACAACACAATACTGTGAGATTAAATACAAATATTGTCTTTTAGACAATATCCACACTCAAATAAGTCCTCATTACAATTATTGAAACACTATTTAATAAAATAGTGAGGACTGCTAACACCACTGACTAGAAACATCACTTCACACCCCGACTAGTTCCCCCTATATTCTCGTCTCCTGAGAAAAATGGAACAAAAAGGAAAAGGGTGAGCTCAACTAGCCCAGTAAAGAATATTATGACTAAGATAATATACAACAACTTATCATTAGTCTTCAACAGGAAAAAATCTGATAAAATATAATAGACACCAAGTTTTAGATCAACAACTGCAGCGAAAACAGCAAATCATTAGAAGAGTCAAGTAGAGAATGAGTTCTACTATCTTCTAAGATTTAAAAGTCCATCATCAATATTTTATCCCTGTAACAACAATCAATAATCATCTTTAATCAAATATTCATCTTTGCACTACAGGCCAATGATATTCATTTGTATCACCAGTCGGTCATGTTCATCTCAACACCTGTTCATCTTTACACTACGGGCTAAAGATATTCATCAGTTAATCATTCATCTTTGCACTACAAGCCAAAGATATTCAGTAATATCATCATTTAGGACTGAGGATGATGAAAAATATTTTAAAGAAAATGAACCCAGTGAGACAGAAGGACAAATATTAGGGATTCATATTACAGTTTATCCAAATGCAATAATACTCCATAACAACCAATTGTGAAGTAGAATTCAAAAATAAATCAAAACATGGATACAATTAAAGATAGTAACCATAATAGACATCTTGGACAAAAAGAAAAAAATTTATTTTTCGGTGAATAGTGCCGTATACGTGAATAGTAACCCCGACACAAAAAGTTCCAAATTTGATAAAAAGTTCAAACCAATATTTCGGCATAATGATATTGAAGAAAATAATATCATTTAAGAAGAAAATAACATCCCTTACCTCAAGATAACAGTACTTCTGTTCGGAATATCGGTATAAGGCTGAAGGAAACTTGCACTGATAAATAAAAACTCACAAAGTATCTAAATACTCACAAAATACGCTCGATAATATAAAGAGAGAAAGAGAGAAAACTTATGAATTCTAGAGTGATTTTTAATTCTAACTTAGCCCTTTATTTATAGGAAAATATTAGCACGCCGAAGCAGACTTGACCTGCAACCTGATGGCTTTACCTACTACTATTCCCACCCACCACATTTGAATAAAAATTTCAGCACATTTCTCACCAACTAAAAGTGGGGCCCACTCAATTTTAGAATTTTCCACTAAAATTATTTATAAATATAATTTTCGAATCATTCACCTCTTAAAATTCATAACAAATTATACGTTCATTTTTAACGGTTCAAAATTTGTGGACATATACTCAACTTATATATGTATAACATATCCAAAAATCACAACGATCCAACGGTTAGATTAAAAATTATAACTCACACAATATATCTCAAGAATAGTGATTTAATTTTTAATACCTCCATTCCGACAAAAATACCTCAACATTAATTTCTTCACATAAAATAAATATTTCTTTATCATAGAAATCAATAATTAATTATTCACAAATAATATTACAGAATCACAATCATGACAACTAGACCGTTCTCAGGAAAGAAGGGGCTTTCCAATAAGGATTTCTCCTTACTGGCGCGCAATTAGATAACCAAACCTCTCCTTAGATAGAACTTTCTAGACATTTCTAATAATGCTATCTAATAATATTATTCAAATAATATGAATTATTGATCTGCTAATGAAAAATATTGTACATCAACAATTATTGAAACAACAATAATATAAAATATCAACGCAACAATTATTGAATCAATAAAATAAAATATTGAACAGTAACTACTGTAACAATTATTGAGTAGTGTCTTCTTACGTAAGAATCAATAATTGGTGCAATACCGTGTGCTACTGCATTTTAACCACCGGGTATTCCAATAGTATTAACGGTAATAACTACGCTGTTATTTATAAACAACTTATACTTGTCATTTTCTTCATCCAATTGCTTTCCATTATGGGGACCACACAAGGCTGCGCCGTCGTACGAATATTTCCCGACAAAAATAATATTCCACAACCAAACGAATATTCTCCGACAACAAATGAATATTTTATAACCACTTGCTTATTTTGCAAAATTTGCACATTTCACCCATAACCAAAGCATTATATCAAATTAACACCTTATTATTCACAATAATATTTAGAGAAAATTTGATTTTATTCATTAATAAGTTGGGGTCTTACAACCTCCCCTCCTTATAAAATCTCGTCCTCGAAATAGACGTACATACCTGGTGTATCGAAAAGGTGAGGATACCTCGCTTTCATTTCTGATTCTAACTCCCAGGTCATTTCTTCAATAGCATGGTTTCTACATAAAACCTTAACTTGTGGTATAACCTTCGTGAGTAGAACATGCTCTTTCCTATCCAAGATCTTAACAGGTACCTCCTCGTATGTTAAATCTTCAGCTATCTCGTCTGGTTCTAACTTTATTATGTGGTTCGGGTCTTTTACATATTTACGAAGCATATATACGTGAAAAACATTATGAACACGAGACATGCTTAGAGGTAATGCGAGTCGATATGCCACATTTCCTATTCGGTCAAGAATTTTAAATGGACCAACAAATCGTGGATTGAGCTTTCCTCTCTTCCTAAATCTTGTAACTCCTTTTCATGGTGTAACACGTAACAATACATAATCCCCAATACTAAATTCTACATCCTTTCGATGAAGATCCGCATAACTCTTTTGTCGATCATGTGCCGTTTGTATATGTTGTCGAATCGTTTGGATCTTCTCTGTAGTTATACATACCAATTCTGGTCCCAACAACATTGCTTCACCCACCTCATCCCAGCATACTGGAGAACGACACTTTCGTCCATACAAGGCTTCAAATGGAGCCATACCTATACTTGCCTGATAACTGTTGTTGTAGGAGAATTCCACCAGTGGCAAGTACTTATCCCAACTTCCTTTGAAATCTAGAACACAGAGTCTTAATAGATCTTCAAGGGTTTGAATAGTCCTCTCTGATTGCCCGTCCGTTTGAGGATGGTATGCTGAACTGAATCGTAAATCCATGCCCATAGCTTTCTACAAGCTAACCCAAAATCGTGAAGTGAATCTTGGGTCACGATCTGAAACTATGGATACTGGCATGCCATGCAATCTCACAATCTCATTCACGTACATACTAGCAAGACGTTCAAGGGAATAAATCTCACGTATAGGTAAGAAATGAGCAGACTTGGTTAATATATCAACAATGACCCAAATCACATCTATGCCCTGAGAAACCTTGGGAAGACCCGTAACAAAATCCATAGTAATGTGTTCCCACTTCCATTTTAGAATCTCAAGTGGTTGCAATGGACCCTTTGGTACTTGATGCTCTGCTTTTACACGTTGACAAGTTAAACACCTTGAGATAAACTCCGCGATCTCTCTTTTCATATTGCTCCACCAAAATGTATGTCAAAGATCATGATACATTTTGGTACTCCCAGGATGGATTGTAAACAGTGTATTGTGTGCCTGCATCATGATTCTATGCTTCAAGTCAGAATCGTTAGGAACACAAAGTCTGGAGTTAACTCGAAGTATTCCTTCTTCATCGATTCTTGCTTCTGGAATAGCACCTTCTTGCACTTTCTTCTTCATACGCATCAGCTCCATGTTCGTAGCTTGAGCAGCTTTAACTTTATCGATTAAAGTCGGTTCTACTCGTATATTTGATATCATCATATGGGTACTTGGAGCCTTCATCTCTATCTCCATCCTTTGCAAATCATACAAAATGGGCCTTTGTGTTAACAACATTGCACTCGTACTCGCATATGATCTTCTACTCAATGCGTCAGCTACTACGTTCTCTTTTCCAGGATGATATTGGATGGTATGATCGTAATTTTTCAACAGCTTAAGCCAACGTCGTTGCCACATGTTGAGTTCCTTTTGGGTGAAGAAATATTTGAGGCTTTTATGATCCGTATAGATCTCCACTTTCTCCCCATACAGGTAGTGTCTCCAAATCTTCAACGCGAAAACGACTGCTGCCAACTCCAAATCATGAGTAGGATAATTCCTCTCATATTCTTTGAGTTTTCGCGAGGCATAGGCTATGACTTTCCCATGTTGCATGGGAACACATCCTAACCCTTTGCTTGAAGCATCGCTGTAGATAGAAAATCCATCCGAACCAGATGGTATTGTCAGAACAGGTGCTGAAATGAGTCTCCTCTTGAGTTCTTGAAAACTCTTCTCACAATCCTCGCTCCAACCGAATTTTGTATTCTTTCGAGTCAGCTGAGTTAACAGAGTAGCGATTCTAGAAAATCCTTCCACGAATCTCCGATAATAACCAGCTAAGCCCAGAAAGCTACGTACTTCGGTCACCGACTTCGGTTGCTCCCAACTTTGTATGGCTTCAATCTTCGCCGGGTCGACAGATACTCCATGTTTTGACATCACGTGCCCAAGGAATGCTACTTCCTCAAGCCAGAACTCGTATTTCTTCAGTTTGGCATATAGCTTATTTTCACGAAGCCTTTGTAGTTCCTGCTTCAAATGGTGCTCATGATCTTCACAGCTTTTGGAATAGATGAGGATGTCATCAATAAAGACAACAACGAAATAATCTAAATATTCTTTGAATACACGGTTCATCATATCCATGAAGGCAGCAGGAGCATTAGTCAATCCAAAAGACATGACTAAGAATTCATAATGCCCGTACCGAGTTCTGAAGGCAGTCTTTGGAATATCCTCAGTTTTAATCTTTAGCTGACGATATCCAGAACGAAGATCGATCTTTGAAAAGAATTGTACTCCTTGCAACTGGTCGAACAGGTCATCAATACGAGGTAGCGGATACCTATTCTTGATGGTGACATGGTTCAATTCTCGATAGTCAATACAATGTCGCATACTCTCGTCTTTCTTCTTTACGAATAAAACAGGAGCACCCCAAGGAGACGTACTAGGACGAATGAAACCGATGTCTAACAATTCCTATAATTGGACTTTTAACTCCTGAAGTTCAATAGGAGCCATTCGATATGGGGTTTTAGAAATGGGCTTTGTACCGGGTTCAAGGTCAATAAAGAATTCAACTTCACGTTTTGGGGGTAGACCAGGAAGTTCTTCAGGAAATACGTCAGGAAATTCACTAACAATAGAAATATTATTCAAATCTGGCGTGTTTTTGTTCAAGTCCATAACATGGACTAAGAAAGCTTGACATCCATTTTTCAATAAACGAATGGCTTTATGGATTGATATGACAGCGATTGATTTTAATGGTTTGGTTGCTTGAATTCGCATAACAGGTTGGTTAGAAATATGAAAACTAACAACCTTACGAAAACAATCAATTTTGGCATGATGAGTAGTTAACCAATCAATTCCTAAAATCACATCAAAATCAAGTATCTTTAAAGAGATAAGGTCAACAGGTAATGTGATTGTGCCAACTTGGATTAAACAAGATTTATAAACTGTAGATGTAATGAAAGTTTCTCCTAACGGAGTCTCTACAGATAGGTCAATGTCTAATTTCTCCGGAGTCAAGTTTAAACGTTGAGCACAAGCAGGAGAGATAAAAGAATGGGTAGAACCGGTATCTAGTAAAGTATAAACTTCGCAAGAATTCAAGATTAGCTTACCCGTGATCACCTCGTTCGGGTTTCTCGCGTTTTGGCCAGTCACGACAAACGCTCTTCCAGGAACCGCTGATTTAGACTTATCCGGGACAGCTTTTGGAGTCACCATCCCCGCTGAACTTGGTTTTTCTATAGAACATTGTCGAGCTATATGACCCTCCTTTTCACAGTTATAACATACCTTGGATTGTTGTGGGCATTTTGGGCTGATATGTCCCTCTTTCCCGCATTTGTAACAAACGACCGGTGCTCGTTCTCCTCCCCTAGAAACAGTTGATGTTTGTGCTGACGTTTTCACGTTATCATTGTTGTACCTTCTCTTCTTGAAATCTCCTCCCGACTCGCTCCTTGTATTATCGCGGCCACAATTTCCACCAGAGTGGTTACCGCTTTTGTGCGAATGTTTTCCTCCCTGCTGGTTTTCAATGGTCCGATGACCGCTACCACCGGTATTACCTTGGTTGTGTTCCCTCGGTTGAATATACTCATTTTTTCGCTCTAATAATTGAGCCATGTTTACAACATCTAAATATAAAAAAAATTTATGAGAGATAAGATATTGCCGAATCTCGGGTTTTAAACCTCTTAGAAACATCCTTGTCATTCGTTCCTCATTCTCGACCAAATGAGGTAAAAACCTGGATAACTCTGCAAACTTCGCCTCGTACTGGGACACCGTCATGTTATTTTATTCCAGTCTAATAAACTCTACCTCCTTCATATGACGAATACTTTCAGGAAAGTACTTGTCATTAAACAGTTTCTGAAATGTTTCCCAGGACATGTTGAGTGCGTCAGGCTGGGTACACTTCACAGACTCCCACCAGTAGTCTGCCTCACCGCGAAACATAAAGGTGGCGAATGGAACCTTCTGTTCCTCAGTGCATCCCAAGACATCGAATGTCTTGGTAATTTGCTTGACCCACGTTTCTGCCTTGATTGGATCCGGCTTTCCCTGAAAGTCTGGTAGTCCCAACTCTTTGAACTGCTTGGCCGTGACAAACCGCGAGTTGTTATCATTTCCACCCGTATTCTGCACACGAGTCTCCCTCGTCTGATTTTGCATAAACTATAAAAAGCTCCTAAACATTCCATCATTCATCGTTTGCTCGGTAACGTTATTTATAGGAGGAATATTGCATTCCTATTGCACGTTCTCCTGGTTTGTGACTAAAGGTTGTTCCACAGTCTCATATACTCCATTGTTAACATTCTCGGCTGCCATTCTCAAATACTGCCATAAAATAAGGGTTAATTAAACAAATTAACATATCACATAATATCCCTATATTATGACCAACCAACAAATAAGCTTAGGTAGGACACACTAGCGAAGGATTTACACGTCTCTCCCCTCCTAGTTCTATTCCCCGATCTCCGCTAGAGACCATATCCCTAAGCTCTGATACCAACTGTGACGCCCCCAAAATAGGTATACATCACCCATTCTGAGTCGCCAAATACATGGTACAGAAACAAATACAACTTTATTAAAACACTTATCGCGCAAAATACGACAACACAATACTGTGAGATTAAATACAAATATTGTCTTTTAGACAATATCCACACTCAAATAAGTCCTCATTACAATTATTGAAACACTATTTAATAAAATAGTGAGGACTGCTAACACCACTGACTAGAAACATCACTTCACACCCCGACTAGTTCCCCCTATATTCTCGTCTCCTGAGAAAAATGGAACAAAAAGGAAAAGGGTGAGCTCAACTAGCCCAGTAAAGAATATTATGACTAAGATAATATACAACAACTTATCATTAGTCTTCAACAGGAAAAAATCTGATAAAATATAATAGACACCAAGTTTTAGATCAACAACTGCAGCGAAAACAGCAAATCATTAGAAGAGTCAAGTAGAGAATGAGTTCTACTATCTTCTAAGATTTAAAAGTCCATCATCAATATTTTATCCCTGTAACAACAATCAATAATCATCTTTAATCAAATATTCATCTTTGCACTACAGGCCAATGATATTCATTTGTATCACCAGTCGGTCATGTTCATCTCAACACCTGTTCATCTTTACACTACGGGCTAAAGATATTCATCAGTTAATCATTCATCTTTGCACTACAAGCCAAAGATATTCAGTAATATCATCATTTAGGACTGAGGATGATGAAAAATATTTTAAAGAAAATGAACCCAGTGAGACAGAAGGACAAATATTAGGGATTCATATTACAGTTTATCCAAATGCAATAATACTCCATAACAACCAATTGTGAAGTAGAATTCAAAAATAAATCAAAACATGGATACAATTAAAGATAGTAACCATAATAGACATCTTGGACAAAAAGAAAAAAATTTATTTTTCGGTGAATAGTGCCGTATACGTGAATAGTAACCCCGACACAAAAAGTTCCAAATTTGATAAAAAGTTCAAACCAATATTTCGGCATAATGATATTGAAGAAAATAATATCATTTAAGAAGAAAATAACATCCCTTACCTCAAGATAACAGTACTTCTGTTCGGAATATCGGTATAAGGCTGAAGGAAACTTGCACTGATAAATAAAAACTCACAAAGTATCTAAATACTCACAAAATACGCTCGATAATATAAAGAGAGAAAGAGAGAAAACTTATGAATTCTAGAGTGATTTTTAATTCTAACTTAGCCCTTTATTTATAGGAAAATATTAGCACGCCGAAGCAGACTTGACCTGCAACCTGATGGCTTTACCTACTACTATTCCCACCCACCACATTTGAATAAAAATTTCAGCACATTTCTCACCAACTAAAAGTGGGGCCCACTCAATTTTAGAATTTTCCACTAAAATTATTTATAAATATAATTTTCGAATCATTCACCTCTTAAAATTCATAACAAATTATACGTTCATTTTTAACGGTTCAAAATTTGTGGACATATACTCAACTTATATATGTATAACATATCCAAAAATCACAACGATCCAACGGTTAGATTAAAAATTATAACTCACACAATATATCTCAAGAATAGTGATTTAATTTTTAATACCTCCATTCCGACAAAAATACCTCAACATTAATTTCTTCACATAAAATAAATATTTCTTTATCATAGAAATCAATAATTAATTATTCACAAATAATATTACAGAATCACAATCATGACAACTAGACCGTTCTCAGGAAAGAAGGGGCTTTCCAATAAGGATTTCTCCTTACTGGCGCGCAATTAGATAACCAAACCTCTCCTTAGACAGAACTTTTTAGACATTGCAAATAATGCTATCTAATAATATTATTCAAATAATATGAATTATTGATCTGCTAATGGAAAATACTGTGCAGCAACAATTATTGAATCAACAATAATATAAAATATCAACGCAGTAATTATTGAATCAATAAAATAAAATATTGAACAGTAACTACTATAACAATTATTGAGTAGTGCATTCTTACGTAAGAATCAATATTTGGTGCAATACCGTGTGCTACTGTATTTTAACCACCGGGTATTCCAACAATATTAACGGTAACAACTACGTCGTTATTTATAAACAACTTATACTTGTCGTTTTCTTCATCCAATTGCTTTCCATTATGGGGCCCACACAAGGTTGCGCCGTCGTACGAATATTCCCCGACAGAAAGAATATTCCACGACCAAACGAATATTCCTCGACAACAAATGAATATTTTATAACCACTTGCTTATTTTGTAAAATTTGCACATTTCACCCATAACCAAAGCATTATATTAAATTAACACCTTATTATTCACAATAATATTTAAAGAAAATTTGATTTTATTCATTAATAAGTTGGGGTCTTACAATATACCAAACGACAACCTAGAAACAACAAACAGAACCAAACAACAAAAACATGAAAGATCTGGGCCCATAAACTTGCTGTCAGAGTTTTCTGGGCAAGTTCTGGGTTACCCATAGTTGGTTCGGTCATGGTCGGTTAACGAGGTTTGACCACCCATAACTTGAAATATGTTCATGCTATGACCTTAATTCAAGTTCCAGATCAAAGATCTCATAGCATACTACAACTACAATCTTTCAAAACAAAAAAATAATAAACAATCACTGAGATATAAGGTCTGACATTCATTGTCAGACAACAAAAGAAATATTTTCCAGATTTTGAAAAACTTCAAATTTGAGCCTATAGATGTTATGGATCTAACATCTATCAACCTAGATCATCAATATACACTACAAACAACATGTTTTAACACTAAAGCATAAAATTTAACAGAGGATCAAGGGTCAGATTTTCGGTTTAGGTTTATACCTCCTTTGAACAATTTCTTGATTCTAGCTTCTGATCTGTTAGTGGAGGTAGTGGGGTTTGATTTAGGGACTGAAACACCTTAGGATTTCGTGGGTTTGGGTGAGAGAGAAGCGAGTTGAGTGTTGGTGAATAAATGGGCTTGAAAAGTGACTTTTCTCTCTCTTGACCTATATATATATTGATGTGTAATGAAGTTGGTTAAGATAGGTGACTGATGGCTGGATATTTGAGCACGTGGTGTTATCTAGAGTTGGTGACTTGCCAATATATGGCAAGATTTGCAAGCAATCAATTCAAGAATGTGACAAAAAAGGGCATTTGGGTCATTAGCCTTGAAATTTTAATGATAATTTTGTAACATGGAAATCCCTTAGGGTTTGACCCTAAGGTTTTGTGCAATGTTTTTTCTAGAATTTTGTATTTAGGCTAAAAATGAAAATTTAGTTTCTTAATTTCCAAATTAGGGTTCATTAATTAACTTAAGTTTTCTAATTATATTAAACATGATAATTAGGTTTAAGTATTCACTAATTAGCATTAGGGCTTACAATTAGCAATTAGGGTTACTAATTTAGAAATTAGGATTTCTAGTTAATTAGGATTTCTAAATATTAATTAGGGTTTTCCTAATTAACATAAAATCCATAAATCATATAACACAATTACCATACAGTCTTAAACTCGTATTTAACTTTTGAACTAGGGTTTAACAAATTAATATTAGGATTTTGACATGATACACCATAATTGACCAACCATTATCGGTTTACACATATATAGTACATATTTATAGCACTGAAATATAAATATTATTATATTAATATTCTCATTCCTTATTTCAAATCCAGAATTAGGGTTTGGATTACATATCTGATTTATCTAGCATATATAACATTATTAATTAAATTAAAATAATTAACTTAATTAATCTAAAATAAATTCATATAATAAAATAATTATTATAATAATTGTATAATCATCTCATATATTATTTAAATAATATAATAATCATATTTTCATGGAAAATAAATAATAAAAATATTTCTACTATAAAAATATACTTTATAATGATCAATAATTCTAAAATAAAATTATTTGTAATTATTCATGTAATAAATATATTTTTATTTATCACATAAATACATATACCTTACCTTATACATATTCCTAATTTTAAAATAAAAAAAAATTATATGCAAAATTTCTTATTTATTTATATAAAAAATATCGAGTTATTACATTCACCCTCCCTTATAAAGATTTCGTCCCCGGAATCACCGTTTCAAAACCTATACACACTAGGGTAAATAGCATACAAAGTCATTTCAAGTAGATCTCGATCTGATTCGATCGAACTGATCTTTAACTAATCAACATAAAACTTGTCTATCTGATTAAACGAAAATTTAATTTCTAAAAGAAATCAAATTCCTCCAAAATTTCTTTATAAAATAATTTACTATATGTAATGAAATCATATATACGAAAATAAAAGTTATACGAATAATACCTGGAGTTCCATCACCAGCTATCACAGTAACTTGAATGGTCATGTTGAAGACTCTTGCAGTTGATTTTGTTGGCTTGTTTGATGAAATTGGTCATGTGGTCGCCAGAGTCCCGCTGCCTTTTCTAGTAGTCACACTCCCTACCTCCGTTCTCCTTTTCGGACAATCCTTCACTTTATGCTCCATTGACCCACACATGAAACACCCACTGTTCATCCTTGAATTGGGGAAGTTGGGAGAGATATGTCCCTCCTGCCCGCACTTATAGCAAACAAAATTTTTCCTTAAGACACTCACCTAAGTGATTCTTTCCACAGTTCCCACACTGAACTACCTGCTTCACCTAAACGTTCCCAAAATTATTCACCTTCCTCATTTCATTTCCACTCCTGCTCCCACTATTAGTTTCCACCATCAAAGCTTCCTCAACTTTACCCTTGTTCCTTTTCTCCTTGTTGTAGAGGCTCATGGCCTCACTTCCCTCCTCGGCTATTATAGGCTTTTCCATGAGTGCTGTAAAAGTATTTATCTGTAACACTGCCACCTTATTGTAGAGCCAGGGTTTTAATCCTAGCTCAAACCTTCTTGGCTTTCTAGCCTCCGTATCCACCTGGTGTGGAGCGAATCTAGCCAATTTGTTGAATTTTGCGGCATATTCCGCAACAGTCATGTTATCCTGCTTTAACTCCAAAAATTTTACCTCCATCCTAGCCTACATTCTATCTGAGAGATAGTTTTCAAAAAATAATGTTTTAAACCTAGCCATGTAACAACATCTTCTCATGCCCTCGCTTGATTTGCCTCCCACCAAAAGTTTGCCTCCCCTTTCATTATATATGTGGTAAAAGTGGTCTTTTACCCATCATCTATCCTAGCAATTATGAACGCCTTCTCTATCTCCTTTACCCAAGGCTAGGCTTCTATAGGATCAGTTGTTCCCCTGAATTCTGGCGGTCCGACCGCTTTGAAGTCCTTGAAGTTTGCCAAACGATTGTCTGGCTGGTTCCCTGTGGCTGGTATTCCCTGCTGCATAACTTGAGCTACCATGTTTGTAAAGTTTTGTATCGAGTCTGGTTGTTGTCCTCCAGCGTTGTTGACAGATTTTTCTGCCCTTTGATTTCAAGAGTTCGACGTCTTGGCGGTATTATCTGATTAAATAAAATCATAAATTTAACTTACATTCTAAACCTTATTGTATAAGTTTAACATATAACACAAAGTTTTATACAAAACTTATTTCATTAATCAAACATAGATTCACATTCATTCTACTAAGTCATAGTACTTTACATAATATAGCACATACCGCTAACCCTTTTGTGACAACAAAAGTCGGGATTTACTGATACAACTTATACAAAAGTTGCGAATATTATATTATACAGACATACTTATCATAGAACACATATTGAACATACATAATCTAACAGTACTTATACTACTAGTTCACTACGCTTTTTTCTGGATCTTGGACAACCTTTCGCCTGATGACCTTCTATCCCACAAATAAAACAGACAACTTGTTTCAGATTAGGACAATGAGGAGAGATATGTCCCTAATGTTCGCAATTGTAGCAAATATTTTCCCCTTTTCTGCATAAGCATTCATGCTTCTTGTCACAGTTTGTACACTTTTTTATTCTATTAAGGTTCCCTTGGTTGTTATCAAAATTTCCTAAGTCACGGTCTTTCATCTTTCTTTTCCCCTTCTTGTTCGGAGCTGCACACGATTTGTTACTTTTAGCTCCCATTTGATCAATTTGGATTTTAATCTTATCTAGTTCTTCCATTGTTTCTCTTAATGCTTTTCGCAATTGACTATTAAGTAGCTTTTCTATTTCCCACAGCTTTTCCAGAGAAGAAACCTTGTTATTCAGATTCTGCACATCCGTTGATGCTTGATCAGCTCTAACTTTAGTATCTGAATCACTATGTGTCAGTTCCACCGTTTCTGGGTCCGGTACTATATTTTCCAGAATGATCACCACATCTTAGTTGCTTTCACTATGAGCCTCTATTTCAGCTATTGACTTTGATATTAGCTCATTCTTTACGATCTGAGGGTATCCTAATCCTTTTCCACCTGACATCTACACGTAAATTATCTTAATTAGCATATAATATATATACACACAGCAAATATTAGTTTTATATCAGTTATCTTTTCTTTTAGTTGACGATAAATTTATCCAATTCATATCCTTTTAAACATTATATAAGTTATTTATATTTTCAACGTTTCCCTCTGTCCTAAGGTTATGGTTTCTAACCTAAGCTCTAATACCAACCTGTGACTTTTATGGTGCTTCCAACCATAGCACCTCACAGTGGTACCTATTAGCTTGCCACCGACTGGCTCAGCGTCCCTTACGGAGAGTCTGGCTTCGGTGCATTCCACATAAGGAAGTCACTAGCAAGAGGCTCGGGGCTCTTTGTAATTTAATGATTATGACTCTGATACCAACCTGTGACGCCCCCAAATTTAGGTACTTAAAACCCAAACTCGGTGCTTCACGATACCATTTTTATGAGTAGAATAATACTAATAATAATAACAATAATATAAATACCAAACTTAATTTACATATATCATATTCTAATCCTAGGTACGCGACCTTTAAACATTCTTTATATGATAATTAGTAAGTATCATTGTCTTGATAAAGCTTAACTATTACATAAAAGAACACAAACTTATTTTGCCAGCTTCCCTTTCCCTTTGTTCTTGCCTGAACTTTCTGGTTGATCACGCTTAGCTGAAATCATTTAAATTTAAAGCAAAAATAAGTATTTGATTGCCCAACAAGTAATAGTAAACAATAATAGTTAGCTGAAGGAAGTAAATATTTTCTGTGAATAGCTCTTCTATAACGAATCAACAGTTGTACAGTAAGCTGAAGCAACAATAAACAACATATCATTTCGATTTCAAATTTTTAAAACTACGTACTGACTATAAATGGGGATCAATTGACAGCCTATAAACTTTATATTCAATTTTTGATAAGGTTTAATAGAAATTCATCTACAAACCGAAATAGCTTACAGGCACGGGGGTGATCAGCCCGTTATGCCCTGTATTGATCAATACTACATGCAAGAACGAGATTATCGTTCATCTTATCCGCCTTTGGCGCACAAAAGTTTTCCATGTATGGGATGTTCATACTTAATTGGGAATCCAAACCAAAATAATTCAGTTAGATACATTAAAGTTCAATCTGGTTCAATAATATTTTTAAGTTTGTGTCTAGCCGAATCGAATAGCCTAGACGGCTTTTAGGTCAACGTATACATACTGGAAACCAATAAGTATGTATCAACATGTGATTAAATACAATGATTATCCAAGTGGAGAAACTTGTCTAACCATATTTAGAAATTAACGAACAAAATATATATATATATATATATATATATATATATATATATATATATATATATCTATAATAACAGAATTAACGAACTTGTACAACAGATTATAATTTAATAATTTACTTATACAGAATCATTGTATAAGTGTATACAAGGCTAAGATATTTGAATAATGAAAATGAATATTTTAGATTCTAGCTTACACATGTCCATTGCATAAAGTAAATGCAAAGTTAAGATACTTGCCTGTGCTGCTGCTTACAATTACGCAACTTAGTTTTATCTTTTATATCAAAACCAATCATTAATAAGATCATTTGTTCGATTAGAATTATATATCATATCGCATAGTACTGCTATTTGCAGTCAGTACATAACATAATCACATTGTCACATATGTTTAGCAGTCATTTGATCCTAAACAAATACGTATCTAGTCAAATTATCTAAGTCCAGATCAATTTTTGAAATATTTTGGTGTACTGACGGCTTTATCGGGTAATTATCGAGTCTAAAACTCTATTCTATAGTTCAATATTCATTTAGATAATTTAAATACCAATCATATTATTTTTAAATGACTTATAATAATTTTTAAATAATTATTATAATTTATCATGATTTTTCAAACAATGAAATCATTTTTAAATGATTTAAATATTAAATAATTATATTATCATTAATATTTAATTAATATTAAATTATTAATGAAATCATTGTCAAAATATTAAAGTTATTTATAATAACTTAAAATATTTTTATTATCCTTAAATGATTTTTAAAATATTTAAAATTATTTTTAAATAATTATCATTAATATTTAATTATTAATTTATTTTTTATCAAAATATTAAAAGTCATTAATTATAACTTAAAATAATTTTAATTAATTTATTTCCTTTTTAAATGATTTTTAAATCAATAAAACCATTTTTAAATTATTTATTTAATATTATTATTAAATAACTCTAAATCATTTAATATTAAATTATTAATGAATTTTACCTTTAAATATTAAACCTTATATTTTATAACTTAAAATATTTTTAAACTATTTATTTTCATTTAAAATGATTTTTATAATATTAAAATTATTTTTAATTAATTTTTTTAATATAAGTTTTAAATAAATATAATATCATTAATATTAAATAATTAATAAAATTTGTCATAAAATATTAAAAGTTATATTTTATAACTTAAAATATTATTAAATACCTTTTTATCATTTAAAATAATTTTTAATATAATAAAATCATTTTTATTTAATTTATTTAATGCATTTATTAAATAAATTAAATATCAATAATATCCAAATAAATATTAATATTTATTAAAAATATGTCAAATTATTAAAAGTTAATTTTTATAACTTAAAATAAATTTTAAAACTATATTTGGAATTTTTAATAATTAATTTCTATTTTAATAATTTTTGGAAATTAAAATAAATAAAATGAATAAACCTGTCGCTATAGCCTTTAGCGATAGAATCTGTCGCCTTAAGTGTTCTTGAGGCTTAAGAACATTCATACGCCAGTATCGAGGCAGCATGTTTGATCAACATTAAGTTTCAATCTGTGATGTTTCTGGGCAAACTAATGTTATATATTGTAGTACTAATGTAATACTATACGATCCCACAACAAACATGGCCAAATAGCATAACACCAACGAGATCTAAGCCTTCAAAGTGACTGTTAGAGCTGTTCTTCATTTCTGGGTTACCCAGAAATGAAGAACAGTTCGACTGTCCACCTTTGGGCTTCCACAACTTGTAATTCTTATATCCATTTTGTGATTTAATGGATCCAGTTTGTAGCCAACATGTCATGGTACTTATCTATTACATAAGACCATCATAACAATAACGAAATCTCCAGATATATATTATCCGGTCAACCCATGTCAGAAATCAGGATCATACGTTTTCTGGGTTACCCAGAAAACGAAAATCGTGATCATCTTATATGGTTTAATCGTACACTGCTTGAAGCCTGATAATCATTTAGGTGTTCTAAAAGCTTAAATCGACAGTTCATATACCAAACTACAACCTAGATAAAACAAACAGAACCAAACAACAAAAACATGAAAGATCTGGGCCCATGAACTTGCTGTCAGAGTTTTCTGGGTAAGTTATGGGTTACCCCGATCTGGTTCGGTCATGATCGGTTAACGGGGTTTGACCACCCATAACTTGAAATCTGTTCATGCTATGACCTTAATTCAAGTTCCAAATCAAAGATCTCATAGCATACTACAACTACAATCTTTCAAAACACAAAAATAATAAACAATCACTGAGATATGAGGTCTGACATTCATTGTAAGACAACAAAAAGAAATATTTTCCAGATTTTGAAAAACTTCAAATTCGAGCCTATAGATGTTATGGATCTAACATCTATCAACCTAGATCATCAATATACACTACAAACAACATGTTTTAACACTAAAGCATAAAATTTAACAGAGGATCAAGGGTCAAATTTTTGGTTTAGGTTTATACCTCCTTTGAACAATTTCTTGATTCTAGCTTCTGATCTGTTAGTGGAGGTAGTGGGGCTTGATTTAAGGACTGAAACACCTTAGGATTTCGTGGGTTTGGGTGAGAGAGAAGTGAGTTGAGTGTTGGTGAATAAATGGGCTTGAAAAGTGACTTTTCTCTCTCTTGATCTATATATATATATATATATATATATATATATATATATATATATTGATGAGTAATGAAGTTGGCTGAGATTGGTGGCTAATGGCTGGAGATTTGAGCATGTGGTATTATTTAGAGTTGGTGACTTGCCAATATATGGCAACATTTGCAAGCAACCAATTCAAGAATGTGACAAAAAGGGCATTTGGGTCATTAGCCTTGAAATTTTAATGGCAATTTTGTAATATGGAAAACCCTTAGGGTTTGACCCTAAGGTTTTGTGCAATGTTTTTTCTAGAATTTTGTATTTAGGCTAAAAATAAAAATTTAGTTTCTTAATTTCCAAATGAGGGTTCATTAATTAACTTAGGTTTTCTAATTATATAAAACATGATAATTAGGTTTAAGTATTCACTAATTAGCATTAGGGCTTACAAATAGCAATTAGGATTACTAATTTAGAAATTAGGGTTTCTAGTTAATTAGGGTTTCTAAATATTAATTAGGATTTTCCTAATTAACATAAAATCCGTAAATCTTATAACACAATTACCATACAGTCTTAAACTCGTATTTAACTTCTGAACTAGGGTTTAACAAATTAATATTAGGATTTTGACATGCTACATCATAATTGACCAACCATTATCGGTTTACACATATATAGTACATATTTATAGCACTGAAATATAAATATTATTATATTAATATTCTCATTCCTTATTCCAAATCCAGAATTAGGGTTTGGATTCCATATCTGATTTATCTAGCATATATAACATTATTAATTAAATTAAAATAATTAACTTAATTAATCTAAAATAAATTCATATAATAAAATAATTGTTATAATAATTTTATAATCATCTCATATATTATTTAAATAATATAATAATCATATTTTCATGGAAAATAAATAATAAAAATATTTCTACTATAAAATTAATTATTATAAGAATATACTTTATAATGATCAATAATTCTAAAATAAAATTATTTGTAATTATTCATGTAATAAATATATCTTTATTTATCACATAAATACATATAACTTACCTTATACATATTCCTACCTTTAAAATAAAAAAAATTTATATGCAAAATTTCTTATTTATTTATATAAAAAATATCGGGTTATTACATTCACCCTCCCTTATAAAGATTCTGTCCCTGAAATTACCTTTTCAAAACCTATACACACTAGGGTAAATAGCATACAAAGTCATTTCAAGTAGATCTCGATCAGATTCGATCGAACTGATCTTTAACTAATCAACATAAAACTTGTCTATATGATTAAACAAAAATTTTATTTCTAAAAGAACTCAAATTCCTCCTTCAAAATTTCTTTATAAAATAATTTACTATATATAATGAAATCATATATACAAAAATAAAAGTTATACGAATAATACCTGGAGTTCCATCACCAGCTACCACGGTATGTTGAACGGTCATGTTAAAGACTCTTGTAGTTGATTTTGTTGGCTTGTTTGATGAAATTGGTCCTGTGATCGCCAGAGTCCCGCTGCCTTTCCTTGTAGTCACACTCCCTGCCTCTGTTCTCCTTTTCGGACAATCCTTCACCTTATGCTCCATTAACCCACACATGAAACACCCAATGTTCATCCTTGGATTGGGGCAGTTGGGAGAGATATGTCCCTCCTGCCCGCACTTATAGCAAACAAATTTTCCCTTAAGACACTCACCTGAGTGATTCTTCCCACAGTTCCCACACTGAACTACCTGCTTCTTTACACCTTCCTGCTTCACCTGAACGTTCCCAAAATTACTCACCTTCCTCTTTCCATTTCCACTCCTGCTCCTACTATTAGTTTCCACCTTCATAGCTCCTTCGACTTTACCCTTGTTCCTTTTCTCCTTGTTGTAGAGGCTCACGGCCTCACTTCCCTCCTCGACTATTATAGGCTTTTCCATGAGTGCTGCAAAAGTGTTTATCTGCAACACTACCACCATGTTGTAGAGCCAGGGTTTTAATCCTAGCTCAAACCTTCTTGTCTTCCTAGCCTCCGTATCCACCTGGTGTGGAGCGAATCTAGCCAATTCATTGAATTTTGCGGCATATTCCGCAACAGTCATGTTATCCTACTTTAACTCCAAAAATTTTACCTCCATCCTAGCCTACATACTAGCTGAGAGATAGTTTTTGAAAAATAATGTTTTAAACCTAGCCCATTTAACTATACCTTCTCCTGCCCTCGCTTGATTTGCCTCCCCTTTCATCATATAAGTGGCAAAAGCGATCTTTTGCCCCTCATCTACCCTAGCAATTACGAACGCCTTCTATATCTCTTTTACCCAAGTCTGGGCTTCTATAGGATCAGTTGTTCCCCTGAATTCTGGCGGTCCGACCGATTTGAAGTCCTTGAAGTTCGCCAAACGATTGTCTGGCTAGTTCCCTGTGGTTGGTATTCCCTGTTGCATAGCCTAAGCTACCATGTTTGTAAAGTTTTGCATTGGGTCTGGTTGTTGTCCTCCAGCGTTGTTGACAGATTCTTCTGCCCTTTGATTTCTAGTTCGACATCTTTGCGGCATTATCTGATTAAATAAAATCATAAATTTAACTTACATTCTAAACCTTATTATATAAGTTTAACATATAACACAAAGTTTTATATAAAACTTATTTCATTAATCAAACATAGATTCACATTCATTCTACTAAGTCATAGTACTTTACATAACATAGCACATACCGCTAACCCTTTTATGACAACAAAAGTCAGGATTTACTGATACAACTTATACAAAAGTTGAGAATATTATATTATACAGACATACTTATCATAGAACACATATTGAACATACATAATCTAACGGTACTTATACTACTAGTTCACTACGCTTTTTTCTGGATCTTGGACAACCTTTCGCCTGATGACCTTCTATCCCACAAATAAAACAGACAACCTGTTTCAGATTAGGACAATGAGGAGAGATATGTCCCTAATGTTCGCAATTGTAGCAAATATTTTCCCCTTTTCTGCATAAGCATTCATGCTTCTTGTCACAGTTTGTACACTTTTCTATTCTATTAAGGTTCCCTTGGTTGTTATCAAAATTTCTTAAGTCACGGTCTTTCATCTTTCTTTTCCCCTTCTTGTTCGGAGCTGCACACGATTTGTTACTTTTAGCTCCCATTTGATCAATTTGGATTTTAATCTTATCTAGTTCTTCCATTGTTTCTCTTAATGCTTTTCGCAATTGACTATTAAGTAGCTTTTCTATTTCCCACAGCTTTTCCAGAGAAGAAACCTTGTTATTCAGATTCTGCACATCCGTTGATGCTTGATCAGCTCAAACTTTAGTATCTGAATCACTATGTGTCAGTTCCACCGTTTCTGGGTCCGGTACTATATTTTCCAGAATGATCACCACATCTTAGTTGCTTTCACTATGAGCCTCTATTTCAGCTATTGACTTTGATATTGGCTCCTTCTTTACAATCTGAGGGTATCCTAATCCTTTTCCACTTGACATCTACACATAAATTATCTTAATTAGCATATAATATATACACACACAGCAAATATTAGTTTTATATCAGTTATCTTTTCTTTTAGTTGACGATGAATTTATCCAATTCATCTCCTTTTAAACTTTATATGAGTTATTTGTATTTTCAACGTTTTCCTCTGTCAAAAGGTTATAGCCTATGGTCTATCCCACCTAAGGTTTCTAACCCTAAGCTTTGATACCAACCTGTGACTTTTATGGTGCTTCCAACTATAGCACCTCACAGTGGTACCTATCAGCTTGCCACCGACTGGCTCGGCGTCCCCTACGGAGAGTCTGGCTTTGGTGCATTCCACATAAGGAAGTCACTAGCGAGAGGCTCGGGGCTCTTTGCAAATTAATGCTTATGGCTCTGATACTAACCTGTGACGCCCCCAAATTTATGTACTTAAAATCCGAACTCGGTGCTTCACGATACCATTTCTATGAGCAAAATAATACTAGTAATAATAACAATAATATAAATATCAAACTTAATTTACATATATCAAAGTCTAATCCCAGGTACGCGACCTTTAAACATTCATTACATGATAATTAGTAAGTTTCATTGTCTTGATAAAGCTTAACTATTACATAAAAGAACACAAACTTATTTTGCCAGCTATCTTTTCCCTTTGTTCTTGCCTGAACTTTCTGATTGATCACGCTTAGCTGAAATCATTTAAATTTAAAGCAAGAATGAGCATTTGATTGCCCAACAAGTAATAGTAAATAATAACAGTTAGCTAAAGGAAGTAAATGTTTTCTGTGAATAGCACTTCTACAACGTATCAACAGTTATAAAGTAAGCTGAAGCAACAATAAACAACCTATCATTACGATTTTAAATTTTTAAAACTACGTACTGACTATAAATGGGGATCAGTCGACAGACTATGAACTTTATTTTCAATTTTTGATAAGGTTTAACAAAACTTCATCTGCAAACCGTCATAGCTTACAGGCACGGGGGTGATCAGCCCGTTATGCCCTGTATTGATCAATACTACATGCAAGAACGAGATTATCGTTCATCTTATCCGCTTTTGGCGCACAAAAGTTTTCCATGTACGGGATGTTCATACTTAATCAAGAATCCAAACCAAAATAATTCAGTTGGATACAATAAAGTTCTATCTGTTTTAACAATATTTTTAAGTTTGTGTCTAGCCGAATCGAATAGCCGAGACGGCTTTTAGGTTAACGTATACATACTGGAAACCAATAAGTATATATCAACATGTGATTAAATACAATGATTATCTAAGTGGGAAAACTTGTCTAACCATATTTAGAACTTAACGAAGAGAATATATATTTTTATCTATAATAACAGAATTAATGAACTTGTACAACAGATTATAATTTAATAATTTACTTATACAGAATCATTGCATAAGTATATACAAGGTTAAGATATTTGAACAATGAAAATGAATATTTTAGATTCTAGCGTACACATGTCCATTGCATAAATAACTGTAAAGTTAAGATACTTGCCTGAGCTGCTACTTATAATTATGCAACTTAGTTTTATCTTTTATATCGAAACCTATCATTAATAAGATCATTCGTTCGATTAGAATAATATATCATATCACATAGTACTGCTATTTGCAGTCAGTACATAACCTAATCACATTGTCACATATGTTTAGCAGTCATTTGATCCTAAACAAATACGTATCTAGTCAAATTATCTAAGTCCAGATCAATTTCTGAAATATTTTGGTGTACCGACGGCTTTATCGGGTAATTATCGAGTCTAAAACTCTATTATGTAGTTCAATATTCGTTTAGATAATTTAAATACCAGTCATATTATTTTTAAATGACTTATAATAATTTTTAAATAATTATTATAATTTATCATAATTTTTCAAACACTGGAATCATTTTTAAATGATTTAAATATTAAATAATTCTATTATCATTAATATTTAATTAATATTATATTATTAATGAAACCATTGCCAAAATATAAAAGTTATTTATAATAACTCAAAATATTTTTAAAACATTTTTATTATCCTTAAATAATTTTTAAAACATTTAAAATAATTTTTAAATAATTATTATTAATATTTAATTATTAATGTATTATTTATCGAATTCTTAAAAGTCATTAATTATAAATTAAAATATTTTTAATTAATTTATTTCCTTTTTAAATGATTTTTAAATCAATAAAACTATTTTTAAAATATTTATTTAATAATATTATTAAATAACTCTAATATCATTTAATATTAAATTATTAATGAAATTTACCTTTAAATATTAAAAGTTATATTTTATAACTTAAAATAATTTTAAACTATTTATTTTCATTTAAAATAATTTTTATAATATTAAAATCATTTTTAATTAATTTATTTAATATAATTTTTATATAAATATAATATCATTAATATTAAATAATTAATGAAATTTGTCTTAAAATACTAAAAGTTATATTTTATAACTTAACATATTATTAAATACCTTTTTATCATTTAAAATAATTTTTAATATAATAAAATTATTTTTAAATAATTTATTTAATACGTTTATTAAATAAATTAAATATCAATAATATCCAAATAAATATTAATATTTATGAAAAATATGTCAAACTATTAAAAGTTAATTTTTATAACTTAAAATAATTTTTAAAACTATTTTTGGAATTTTTAATAATTAAGTTCTATTTTTAAATGATTTTTGGAAATTAAAATAAATAAACATGTCGCTATAGCCTTTAGCGACAGAATCTGTCGCCTTAGGTATTTTTGAGGCTCAAGAACATTCATACGCCAGTATCGAGGCAGCATGTTTGATCAACATTAAGCTTTAATCTGTGATGTTTCTTGTAAGACCCCAACTTATTAATGAATAAAATCAAATTTTCTCTAAATATTATTGTGAATAATAAGGGGTTAATTTGATATAAATACTTTGGTTATGGGTGAAATGTGCAAATTTTACAAAATAAGCAAGTGGTTATAAAATATTTATTTTTGGTCGATGAATATTCGGTTGGTCGTGGAATATTCTTGCTGTCGGGGAATATTCGTACGACGGCGCAGCCTTGTGTGGGCCCCATAACGGAAAGCGATTGGATGAAGAAAACGACAAGTATAAGTTGTTTATAAATAACGGCGTAGTTGTTACCGTTAATACTGTTGGAATATCCGGTGGTTAAAATACAGTAGCACACGGTATTGCACCAACTATTGATTCTTACGTAAGAAGGCGCTACTCAATAATTGTTACAGTAGTTATTATTCAATATTTTATTTTATTGATTCAATAATTGTTGCGTTGATATTTTATATTATTGTTGTTTCAATAATTGTTGCTGCACAGTATTTTCATTTATCAGATCAATAATTCATATTATTTGAATAATATTATTAGATAACATTATTGGCAATGTCTAGAAAGTTCTGTCTAAGGAGAGGTTTGGCCATCTAATTGCGCGCCAGTAAGGAGAAATCCTTATTGGAAAGCCCCCTCTTTCCTGGGAACGGCCTGGTTGTCATAAATGTGATTCTGTAATATTATTTGTGAATAATTAATTATTGATTCATATGATAAGGAAATATTTATTTTATGTGGATATAAATGAGGGATATATTTTTGTGGTTAAAAATGAAGGAGTTAATGTTGAGGTGTTTTATCAGTATTTTTATCGGAATGGAGGTATTAAAAATCAAATCAGAGTTTTTGAGAAATATTGCGGGTGTTATAATTTTTAATCCGACCGTTGGATCGTGGTAATTTTTGGATATGTTATACATATATAAGTTGAGTATATGTCCACAAATTTTGAACCGTTAAAAATGAACGTATGATTTATTACGAATTTTACAAGATGACTGGTTCAGAAATTGTTGAATTTTCGGAGTTTATCATTTTGATGGAAAATTCTAGAATTGGTGGGCCCCACTTGTGGTTGGTGAAGAAATGTGCTGAATTATATTTCAAATGTGGTAGGTGGGAATAGTAGCAGGTAAAGCCATCAGGTTGCAGGTCAAACCTACTAAAATTTTCCTATAAATAGAGGGCTAAGTTAGAATTGAAAATCACACCAGAAACAAATTTTCTCTCTTTCTCTCTCTAGATTATTGAGTGTGTTTTGTGAGTATTTAGATACTTTGAGAGTTTTTATTCATCAGAGCAAGTTTCTTTCAGCCTTATACCGGTATTCCGACCAGAAGTACTGATATTTTGAGGTAAGGGATATTATTTTCTTCTTAATGATATTATTTTCTTCAATATCATTATGCTGAAATATTGATATGAGTTTTTATCAAATTTAGAACTTTTTGTGTCGGGGTTACTATTCACGTATACGGCACTATTCACGTATACGGTACTATTCACGAATACGGCACTATTCACCGAAAAAAAATAAAATTTTCCCTTTTTGTCCAAGATGTCTATTATGGTTACTATCTTTGATTGTATCTATGTTTTGATCTTTATTTTTTTGAATTCTGCTTCACAATTGATTATTATGAAGTATTATTGATCTTGGATAAACTGTTACACGAATCCCTAATATTTCTCCTTCTATCTCACTGGATTCGTTCTCTTTAAGATATTTTTCATTATCCTCAGTCCTAAATGATGATATTACTGAATATCTTTGGCATGTAGTGCAAAGATGAACAGGTGTTGAGATGAACATGACTGACAGGTGATACAAATGAATATCTTTGGCCTGTAGTGCAAAGATGTATGATTACTTGATGAATATCTTTGGCCTGTAGTGCAAAGATGAACAGGTGTTGAGATGAACATGACTGACAGGTGATACAAATGAATATCTTTGGCCTGTAGTGCAAAGATGAATATTTGGATAAAGATGATTATTAATTGATGTTACAGGGATAAAATATTGATGATGGACTTTTAAATCTTAGAAGATAGTAGAATTCTTTCTCTACTTGACTCTTCTAATGGTTTGCTGTTTCCGCTGCAGTTGTTGATCTAAAACTTGTTGTCGATTATATTCTATCAGATTTTTCCCTGTTGAAGACTAACGATAATTTGTTTGTATATTATCTTAGTCATAATATTCTTTACTGGGCTAGTTGAGCTCACCCTTTTCCTTTTTGTTCCATTTTTCTTCTCAGGAGGTGAGAACATAGCAGGATCTAGTCGGGGTATGGAGTGATGGTTCTAGAAAGATATTTTAGCAGTCCTCACTATTTTTGTAAAATAGTGTTTGAATAATTGTAATGAGGATTTATTTGAGTGTGGATATTGTCTAGAAGACAATATTTGTATTTAAACTCACAGTATGTGTTGTCGTATTTTGCACGACAATTGTATTATTGAAGTTGTAGTTTACTTTCTGTACCATGTATTTGGTGACTCAAAATGGGTGTTGTATACCTATTTTGGGGGCGTCACAGTTGGTATCAGAGCTTAGGGATATGATCCCTGGCTGAGATGTGAGACAAGAACTAGGAGGGGAGAGACGGGGAATTCCTTCGCTAGTATGACCTGACTAAAGTTTATTTAGTGTTTATTTGGTCGGTCAGAGTATAGGGATAATATATGACATGACTATTAACCCTTATTTTATGGCAGTATTTAAGAATGGCAGCTGAGAACGTTAATAATGGAGTAAATCAGACCGTGGAGACACCTTTGATCACCACCCAGGGGAACGTGCAATAGGAAGACAATATTCCTCCTGTAAACAACGTTACCGAGCAAACGATGAATGATGAAATGTTTAAGAGCTTTTTACAGTTCATGCAAAATCAGACGAGGGAGACTCGTGTGCAGAATACAGGTGGAAATGATAACAACGCGCGGTTTGTCACAGCCAAGCAGTTCAAAGAATTGGGACCACCAGAATTTAAGGGAAAGCCGGATCCGATCATGGCGGAAACGTGGGTCAAGCAAATTACCAAGATATTTGATGTCTTGGGATGCACGGAGGAACAGAAGGTTCCATTCGCCACATTTATGTTCCGCGGTGAGGCAGACTACTGGTGGGAGTCTGTGAAGCGTACCCAGCCTGACGCACTCAACATGTCCTGGGAAACATTTCAAAAACTGTTCAATGACAAGTACTTTCCTGAAAGTATTCGTCATATGAAGGAGGTAGAGTTTATCAGACTGGAACAAAACAACATGACGGTGTCCCAGTACGAGGCGAAGTTTGCAGAGTTATCCAGGTTTGCACCTCATTTGGTCGAAAATGAGGAACGAATGACAAGGATGTTTCTGAGAGGTCTAAAACCCGAGATTCGACAATATCTTATCTCTCATAAATTTTCTTTATATTCAGATGTTGTAAACAGGGCTCAATTATTAGAGCGAGATAATGAGTATGAGCAACCGAGGGACCACAACCAGGGTCATACCGGTGGCGGCAGTCATCGAAGCAATGAAAACCAGCAGGGAGGAAAACATTCGGACAAAAGCTGTAACCACTCTAGTGGTAATCGTGGTCGTGATAATAGAAGGAGCGAGTCGGGAGGAGATTTCAAGAAGAGAAGGTACAACAATGATAACGTGAAGACGTCAGCACAAACATCAACTGTTTCTAGGGGAGGAGAACGACCACCGGTCGTATGTTACAAATGTGGGAAAGAGGGACATATCAGCCCAAACTGCCCACAACAATCCAAGGTATGTTATAACTGTGGAAAGGAGGGTCATATAGCTCGAGAGTGTTCTGTAGCAAAACCAAGTTCAGCGGGGATGGTGACTCTAAAAGTTGTCCCGGATAAGTCGAAATCAGCGGTTCCTGGAAGGGCGTTTGTCGTTACTGGCCAAAACGCGAGAAACCCGAACGAGGTGATCACGGGTAAGCTAATCTTGAATTCTTACGAAGTTTATACTTTACTAGATACCGGTTCTACCCATTCTTTTATCTCTCCTGCTTGTGCTCAACGTTTAAACTTGACTCCGGAGAAATTGGACTTTAACTTATCTGTTGAAACTCCGTTGGGTGAAACCTTCGTTACATCTACAGTTTATAAATCTTGCATGATCCAAGTTGGCACTATCACATTACCTGTTGATCTTATCTCTTTAAAGATACTTGCTTTTGATGTGATTTTAGGAATTGATTGGTTAACCACTCATCATGCTAAAATTGATTGTTTTCGTAAGGTTGTTAGTTTTCATATTCCTAACCAACCTGTCATACGAATTCAAACTACTAAACCACTAAAATCAGTCACTGTCATATCAAGCCACAAAGCTATTCGTTTATTGAAAAACGGATGTCAAGCTTTCTTAGCCCATGTTATGGATTTGAACAAAGACAAGTCAGATTTGAATAATATTTCTATTGTTAGAGAATTTCCCGATGTATTTCCTGAAGAACTTCCCGGTCTACCCCCGGAACGAGAAATTGAATTCTTTATTGACCTTGAACCCGGTACAAAGCCCATTTCTAAAACCCCATATCGAATGGCTCCTATTGAACTTCAGGAGTTAAAAGTCCAACTACAGGAGTTGTTAGACATCAGTTTTATTCGTCCTAGTACGTCTCCTTGGGGTGCTCCTGTTTTATTCGTAAAGAAGAAAGACGGGAGTATGCGACTTTGTATCGACTATCGAGAATTGAATCATGTCACTATCAAGAATAGGTATCCGCTACCTCGCATTGATGACCTGTTCGACCAGTTACAAGGAACACAATTCTTTTCAAAGATCGACCTTCGTTCTGGATATCATCAGCTGAAGATTAAAACTGAGGATATTCCAAAGACTGCCTTCAGAACTCGGTACGGGCATTATGAATTCTTAGTAATGTCTTTTGGATTGACTAATGCTCCTGCTGCCTTCATGGATATGATGAACCGTGTATTCAAAGAATATTTGGATCAGTTCGTTGTTGTCTTTATTGATGACATCCTCATCTATTCCAAAAGCCGTGAAGATCATGAGCGCCATTTGAAGCTGGTACTGCAAAGGCTTCGTGAAAACAAGCTATATGCCAAACTGAAGAAATGCGAGTTCTGGCTTGAGGAAGTAGCATTCCTTGGGCACGTGGTGTCAAAACATGGAGTATCTGTCGACCCGGCGAAGATTGAAGCCATACAAAGTTGGGAGCAACCGAAGTCGGTAACCGAAGTACGTAGCTTTCTGGGCTTAGCTGGTTATTATCGGAGATTTGTGGAAGGATTTTCTCGAATCGCTACTCCGTTAACTCAGCTGACTCGGAAAGATACAAAATTCGTATGGAGTGAGGAATGCGAGAAGAGTTTCCAAGAACTCAAGAGGAGACTCATTTCGGCACCTGTTCTGACAATACCATCTGGTTCGGATGGATTTGTTATCTACAGCGATGCTTCAGGCAAAGGGTTAGGATGTGTTCTCATGCAACATGGGAAAGTCATAGCCTATGCCTCACGACAACTCAAAGTATATGAGAGGAATTATCCTACTCATGATTTGGAGTTGGCAGCAGTCGTTTTTGCGTTGAAGATCTGGAGACACTACCTTTATGGGGAGAAAGTGGAGATCTATACAGATCATAAAAGCCTCAAATATTTCTTCACCCAAAAGGAACTCAACATGCGGCAGCGACGTTGGCTCGAGCTGTTGAAAGATTACGATCATACCATCCAATATCATCTTAGAAAAGCAAACGTAGTAGCTGACGCATTGAGTAGAAGATCATATGCGGGTACGAGTGCAATGTTTTTAACACAAAGGCCCATTTTGTATGACTTGCAAAGGATGGAGATAGAGATGAAGGCTCCAAGTACCCACATGATGATATCAAATATACGAGTAGAACCGACTTTAATCGATAAAGTTAAAGCTGCTCAAGCTACGGATATAGAGCTGATGCGTATGAAGAAGAAAGTGCAAGAAGGTGCTATTCCAGAAGCAAGAATCGATGAAGAAGGAATACTTCGAGTCAACTCCAGACTTTGTGTTCCTAACAATTTTGACTTGAAGCATAGAATAATGATGGAGGCACACAACACACCGTTTGCAATCCATCCTGGGAGTACCAAAATGTATCACGATCTTCGACATACATTTTGGTGGAGCAATATGAAAAGAGAGATCGCGGAGTTTATCTCGAGATGTTTAACTTGTCAACGTGTAAAAGCGGAGCATCAAGTACCAAAGGGTCCATTGCAACCACTTGAGATTCCGAAATGGAAGTGGGAACACATTACTATGAATTTTGTTACGGGTCTTCCCAAGGTTTCTCAAGGCATAGATGCGATTTGGGTTATTGTTAATAGATTAACCAAGTCCGCTCATTTCTTGCCGATACGTGAAACTTATTCTCTTGAACGTCTTGCTAGTATGTACGTGAACGAGATTGTGAGATTGCATGGCATGCCAGTATCCATAGTTTCGGATCGTGACCCAAGATTCACTTCACGATTTTGGGTTAGCTTGCAGAAAGCTATGGGCACGGATTTACGATTCAGTTCGGCATACCGTCCTCAAACGGACGGACAATCAGAGAGGACTATTCAAACTCTTGAAGATCTATTAAGACTTTGTGTCCTAGATCTCAAAGGGAGTTGGGATAAGTACCTACCATTGGTGGAATTCTCCTACAACAACAGTTATCAGGCGAGCATAGGTGTGGCTCCATTCGAGGCGTTGTATGGAAGAAAATGTCGTTCTCCAGTATGCTGGGACGAGGTGGGTGAAGCAACATTGTTGGGACCAGAGTTGGTACGCATTACTACAGAGAAGATCCAAACGATTCGACAACGTATACAAACGGCACAGGATCGACAAAAGAGTTATGCGGATCTTCATCGGAAGGACGTGGAATTTAATATTGGGGATCATGTATTATTACGTGTTGCACCATGGAAGGGAGTTACAAGATTTGGGAAGAGAGAAAAGCTCAATCCAAGATTTGTTGGTCCATTTGAGATTCTTGAGCGAATAGGAAATGTGGCATATAGACTCGCATTACCTCCAAGCATGTCTCGTGTTCATAATGTTTTTCACATATCTATGCTTCGTAAATATGTTAAAGACCCGAACCACATTATTGAGTTAGAACCAGACGAGATAGCTGAAGATTTAACGTACGAGGAGGTACCTGTTAAGATCTTGGATAGGAAAGAGCATATCCTACGCACGAAGGTTATACCACAAGTTAAGGTTTTGTGGAGAAACCATGCTATTGAAGAAATGACCTGGGAGTTGGAATCAGAAATGAAAGCGAGGTATCCTCACCTTTTTGAAACATCAGGTACGTACGTCAATTTCGAGGACGAAATTTCATAAGGAGGGGAGATTGTAAGACCCCAACTTATTAATGAATAAAATCAAATTTTCTCTAAATATTATTGTGAATAATAAGGGGTTAATTTGATATAATACTTTGGTTATGGGTGAAATGTGCAAATTTTGCAAAATAAGCAAGTGGTTATAAAATATTTATTTTCGGTCGGTGAATATTCGGTTGGTCGTGGAATATTCTTGCTGTCGGGGAATATTCGTACGACAGCGCAGCCTTGTGTGGGCCCCATAACGGAAAGCGATTGGATGAAGAAAACGACAAGTATAAGTTGTTTATAAATAACGGCGTAGTTGTTACCGTTAATACTGTTGGAATATCCGGTGGTTAAAATACAGTAGCACACGGTATTGCACCAACTATTGATTCTTACGTAAGAAGGCACTACTCAATAATTGTTACAGTAGTTATTATTCAATATTTTATTTTATTGATTCAATAATTGCTGCGTTGATATTTTATATTATTGTTGTTTCAATAATTGTTGTTGCACAGTATTTTCATTTATCAGATCAATAATTCATATTATTTGAATAATATTATTAGATAACATTATTGGCAATGTCTAGAAAGTTTTGTCTAAGGAGAGGTTTGGTCATCTAATTGCGCGCCAGTAAGGAGAAATCCTTATTGGAAAGCCCCCTCTTTCCTGGGAACGGCCTGGTTGTCATAAATGTGATTCTGTAATATTATTTGTGAATAATTAATTATTGATTCATATGATAAGGAAATATTTATTTTATGTGGATATAAATGAGGGATATATTTTTGTGGTTAAAAATGAAGGAGTTAATGTTGAGGTGTTTTATCAGTATTTTTATCGGAATGGAGGTATTAAAAATCAAATCAGGGTTTTTGAGAAATATTGCGGGTGTTATAATTTTTAATCCGACCGTTGGATCGTGGTAATTTTTGGATATGTTATACATATATAAGTTGAGTATATGTCCACAAATTTTGAACCGTTAAAAATGAACGTATGATTTATTACGAATTTTACAAGATGACTGGTTCAGAAATTGTTGAATTTTCGGAGTTTATCATTTTGATGGAAAATTCTAGAATTGGTGGGCCCCACTTGTGGTTGGTGAAGAAATGTGCTGAATTATATTTCAAATGTGGTAGGTGGGAATAGTAGCAGGTAAAGCCATCAGGTTGCAGGTCAAACCTACTAAAATTTTCCTATAAATAGAGGGCTAAGTTAGAATTGAAAATCACACCAGAAACAAATTTTCTCTCTTTCTCTCTCTAGATTATTGAGTGTGTTTTGTGAGTATTTAGATACTTTGAGAGTTTTTATTCATCAGAGCAAGTTTCTTTCAGCCTTATACCGGTATTCCGACCAGAAGTACTGATATTTTGAGGTAAGGGATATTATTTTTTCTTAATGATATTATTTTCTTCAATATCATTATGCTGAAATATTGATATGAGTTTTTATCAAATTTAGAACTTTTTGTGTCGGGGTTACTATTCACGTATACGGCACTATTCACGTATACGGTACTATTCACGAATACGGCACTATTCACCGAAAAAAAATAAAATTTTCCCTTTTTGTCCAAGATGTCTATTATGGTTACTATCTTTGATTGTATCTATGTTTTGATCTTTATTTTTTTGAATTCTGCTTCACAATTGATTATTATGAAGTATTATTGATCTTGGATAAACTGTTACACGAATCCCTAATATTTCTCCTTCTATCTCACTGGATTCGTTCTCTTTAAGATATTTTTCATTATCCTCAGTCCTAAATGATGATATTACTGAATATCTTTGGCATGTAGTGCAAAGATGAACAGGTGTTGAGATGAACATGACTGACAGGTGATACAAATGAATATCTTTGGCCTGTAGTGCAAAGATGTATGATTACTTGATGAATATCTTTGGCCTGTAGTGCAAAGATGAACAGGTGTTGAGATGAACATGACTGACAGGTGATACAAATGAATATCTTTGGCCTGTAGTGCAAAGATGAATATTTGGATAAAGATGATTATTAATTGATGTTACAGGGATAAAATATTGATGATGGACTTTTAAATCTTAGAAGATAGTAGAATTCTTTCTCTACTTGACTCTTCTAATGGTTTGCTGTTTCCGCTGCAGTTGTTGATCTAAAACTTGTTGTCGATTATATTCTATCAGATTTTTCCCTGTTGAAGACTAACGATAATTTGTTTGTATATTATCTTAGTCATAATATTCTTTACTGGGCTAGTTGAGCTCACCCTTTTCCTTTTTGTTCCATTTTTCTTCTCAGGAGGTGAGAACATAGCAGGATCTAGTCGGGGTATGGAGTGATGGTTCTAGAAAGATGTTTTAGCAGTCCTCACTATTTCTGTAAAATAGTGTTTGAATAATTGTAGTGAGGATTTATTTGAGTGTGGATATTGTCTAGAAGACAATATTTGTATTTAAACTCACAGTATGTGTTGTCGTATTTTGCACGAAAATTGTATTATTGAAGTTGTAGTTTGCTTTCTGTACCATGTATTTGGCGACTCAAAATGGGTGTTGTATACCTATTTTGGGGGCGTCACATTTCTGGGCAAGCTAATGGTTATATATTGTAGTACTAATGTAATATTATACGATCCCACAACAAACATGGCCAAATAGCATAACACCAACGAGATCTAAGCCTTCAAAGTGACTGTCAGAGCTGTTCTTCATTTCTGGGTTACCCAAAAATGAAGAACAGTTCGATTGTCCACCTTTGGGTTTCCACGACTTGTAATTCTTGTATCCATTTTGTGATTTAATGGATCCAGTGTATAGCCAACATGTCAAGGTACACATCTATTACATAAAACCATCATAACAATAACGAAATCTCTAGATATATATTATCCGGTCAACCCATGTCAGAAATCACGATCATACGTTTTCTGGGTTACCTAGAAAACGAAAATTGTGATCATCTTACATGGTTTGACTGTACACTTTTTGAAGCCTAATAATCATTTAGGTGTTCTAAAAGCTTAAATCAACAGTCCATATAACAAACTACAACCTAGATACAACAAACAGAACCAAACAACAAAAACATGAAAGATCTGGGCTCATGAACTTGCTGTCAGAGTTTTCTGGGCAAGTTCTGGGTTACCCAGATCTGGTTCGGTTATGGTCGGTTAACGGGGTTTGACCACCCATAACTTGAAATCTATTCATGCTATGACCTTAATTCAAGTTCCAGATTAAAGATCTCATAGCATACTACAACTACAATCTTTCAAAACACAAAAATAATTAACAATCACTGAGATATGAGGTCTGACATTCATTGTCAGACAACAACAAAAATATTTTCCAGATTTTGAAAAACTTCAAATCCGAGCCTATAGATGTTATGGATCTAACATCTATCAACCCAGATAATCAATATACACTACAAACAACATGTTTTAACACTAAAGCATAACATTTAACAGAGGATCAAGGGTCAAATTTTTGGTTTAGGTTTATACCTCCTTTGAATAATTTCTTGATTCAAGCTTCTGATCTGTTAGTGGAGGTAGTGGGGCTTGATTTAGGGACTGAAACACCTTAGGATTTCGTGGGTTTGAGTGAGAGAGAAGTGAGTTGAGTGTTGGTGAATAAATGGGCTTGAAAAGTGACTTTTCTCTCTCTTGATATATATATATATATATATATATATATATATATATATATATATATATATATTGATGTGTAATGAAGTTGGTTGAGATTGGTGGCTGATGGCTAGAGATTTGAGCATGTGATATTATCTAGAGTTGGTGACTTGCCAATATATGGCAAGATTTGCAAGCAACCAATTCAAGAATGTGACAAAAAGGGCATTTAGGTCATTAGCCTTGAAATTTTAATGGCAATTTTGTAAGTTAGGGTTTAACCCTAAGGTTTTGTGTAATGTTTTTTCTAGAATTTTGTATTTAGGCTAAAAATGAAAATTTAGTTACTTAATTTCCAAATTAGGGTTCATTAATTAAGTTAGGTTTTCCACTACAAAAAAATGTGTCTTTAGCAACGATTTTTCGGGCAACGACTTTATAAGTCGTTGCTAAAAGTATATGTTTAGCAAAGAAATTTGTCCTTCGTTGCAGATTGTGTCAGGATTTCACTTTTTGCAATGAAATTAATAAGTCGTTGCAAAATTTCGTTGGTAATTCATTGGCGGGAAAAAAATTCGTTAGAAATTCGTTGCAAAATTTTCGGCCAATTGCTTTCCCGTTAGCGTGGGCAACAAAAGTTTTTTTGTTGCTAAAAATGGGCTTTAGCAACGATTTTTCAGGCAACGACTTTATAAGTCGTTGTTAAAAAGTGTATGTTTAGCAACGAAACTTGTCCTTCGTTGCAGATTGTGTCAGGCTTTCACTTTTTGTAATGAAATTCATAAATAGTTGCAAAATCTAGAAACAAAATTCGTTAGAAATTCGTTGCAAAATTTCTAACCACTTGATTTCTCCTCATCGTGGGCAACGAAAGCTTTTTTGTTGCTATATTTTGTTGCCTAATATAGACCACATTCATTGACAACAATTTTTATTTTCGTTGCATATTTTATACAACTTTTTGCAACGACTATTAAAATGTTGCCTTAAATTAAGATATTCGTTGCATATTTTATACAACTTTTT
>CM029013.1:98158144-98323144 GCA_016801055.1 Panax notoginseng | reverse complement strand
TTTCCAATTTTTATCCGTTGGAAAATGACTTATCATATGAAATGCATCTAAACACATAGTAGTGATTATGTATGCTCAAATGATTTGATAAAAAATATTCAATATAGTAAATGTTAGTATTAAACCATGCTGAACATAATGATGTGAATTTTTTTTTTACTTTTGAGACAGTCAAATTGGCACCTTTTTCTGCTATTTTTATCTTATCTGAGGACATTTGAGCACAAGGTAAGAAGGCAAAGTACTCCTAGCTTTGAGGGTAACCTTATGTGTTGATGATTTTGCACATAGTATGTAAATGACTGTGAGCAGGTGTGCTATTGAATGACCACCTAGTCATGCCTATGTGCATGTGGATAGTCCTATTTATAGAGGAGCCTATGGCAAAATTTTCTTAAAATGTAGGAATTGTGTTAGTCATGCATTTTTAACTCTACTGTGGATGTATGTTTAAATAATGCATGCATGCAGATAGTCATTAAATGCATTTTGAAAAGCTCTAGGTTAGAAGGTACCACACCCTTTCTGAGGTGATTTGGAGACTTGTTGTCCACATATTATGGATCCAGATTAGCCGAGTAGTTCCCGTACGACCACTTCTGGTGTACGGAGGAGGGCTTCTGAGGTGCCTCGACCTCGTTCCGTTAGACAACCTCATCGGTTGGTAGAGGCAGTGAAACGTCTAGTCTAGGTTGATGTGCCGGACGTCGAAGACGAGTAGGAGAATGTTCCAGTTGCGGACCTCGCTCCTGCTGCGCATATTCCCTGTAGGGAGCTCCCGAGTATTCAGGTGGCAAACCCAGAGCTTCTGGGTGACTTTAGTCGACATCCCTCGATGTATTTGCATGTTAACGAGGTATGACGTCAGAACTTGATCTTCCTTCTTTCCTATTTGTGAGGAGTAAAAGGATTTAATGTGGATCTGCCTTTAACGCAGGTTCCTGGATTTATATAGCCTCGAGGGAACTGGTTCATTATACACTCCATGTACCAGGCGCTTCATCCTGACTATAGAGCGATTATGCATAACTGGGGTTTTAGAGCATTCTTTTCCATCCTTTCCCGTCGTTGTCCCTGGGGTTACCTCAGGACATTGTCTCAGCGGTGGTTTCACCGAACTCAGTCACTCCATTTACTGGATTGTGAGGTGACGATGACGCCAATGGATTGGCGGTTTATCACAGGTATGGAGTTTGGAGGGGCGTCAGTGCCTTGCACGGCGGATATTACCCCGACTACTTTCAGATCCTTGTTAAGAGTTTCGGTAGAGGCACTCAAAGGCCAGACTATCCGCGCAGGTCCTTTGAGAGTAGATGCTATGAGTGGGCTATTAAGAGAGCCCATACCAACTGATGTCAGAGTCAGGGATCGCATTCTTCAGCGATTGTTCCTGATGATCATTAGGGGCTGCTTCACAGCAGATAACTCCTCTACAGTGTCGTTCTCTTTGATCAGCGCCACTAGGCATATGAACCATATTGGAGTGTATGATTGGGGTTCTTATACCTTTGCCTATTTTCTCAAGGGCATGCGTATGCGCTCACAGGGCTTGACCAAGGCTTGGTTAGGATTTTATCCATTTCTGCTGGTAAGTATTTCTCTTATCATTTACCATGTATTGGTTAAGAGTATTAACTGATAGTAGATGTTTGCCTTTGTGATGGCAGTTTTGGGCCTATGAGAGGCTCCCATGTTTGCGTCCGGTGAGTGTGTTAGGATTGAATATCTACCCACAATGACGGCGATGACATCATTCTATATTAGCGGAGGTCCCTATAGCTGTGGGTTTCACTCATTACCGTTTGCAGCTATAGTTGTTGATTGCTGACATTATCATATGGATTCCCTATTCTGGGGAGCATTTGACCATCAGATTTGAGGATGGATACCTGACTGGTGTCGAGTACGTGATTTCCAGCCGGAGAGTTCCTCTCTTCACGGATGGAGGATGGGAGCTCTATCTAGGAAAGCGTGCTATTAGGAGCACCACAGGGGAGATCCGTATACCGATCTTACCTCTTGCTAGGCGTTATTGGCCTGTATCGGAGTCACCCGTCATTGATATCCCATTGTTGGGTGTTGACGATTTTACATTGTCAGAGGGTCCTTGCACTCAGGATGTATTCCAGCGCTGGTGGATCCCTCGTACTATTGGAGCCCAGACCCATGCCACTCAGTTTATGGGGGATATGGTTCCAGGATCCGTGATGATGACGAATTGGTTAGCCTGTGTCCGAGATCCGACTCATGCGACACAGATTGACAGTTTGATCTGGCAGTTGGACTAGGCACATATTTTTATCCGGCATTTGGGTAGAGATCCGATAGAGGCAGATTCGTTTGATCCTTCCAGCGCAGGAGCTGGCCCCTCAGTTGACTCATTTGGTTTTGCCGGTGTAGATCCTCCTTTGTATCGGCCTGATATCCCTGTTGATAGAGATCCCGTGACTCATGAGGAGTTACATCAGGTGGACAGGATTGATGATGTGGACATCGACATCATTGTCTTCTTCTGATGTGTACGGATGCTGCATCTTGGTCCGCTTTCTTAGCTGATATTGTAGACCCTTTTAGTATACTGCCATGCTCAGGGCTCAGCTCACCTTACAGCTTTATTACTCATGCTCCAGGCATGGATTACATCCCTCTGGCTGGTTTGAGGGGCATGACTACTTACCATCCACTGGCCGTGATGTCGCAGTTTGACCAATTTGACCAATTTCAGGATTTTCATCCTTTTTTCGGGGCGCTGGACCAGCGTTTAGCTTCTCGCTATCTTTCAGCAGAGGACCGATCCCGTGTATATGCATGTTGGGATCAGTGCGAGATATCCACTTTCCCTATTAGTTATCCAGGTTATTCTGCAGAGTATTCTGCATGGATGGAGACAGAGATTGCATCGGTTGCGGTTGTATCCATATTACCGAGTATTAATTCAGATGGTGGAGAGCCCATGGAGGACATTGATTCTCACACTGAGGAGGAGCCATCTACTGGGTTGCTAGTATTTCCTTTAGATTCTCTCAGTACTACCACTGTCGTGATTCAACATTCAACACAGTATCTTGAGCAGAGTCTTTATCTGCTGACCTTTGAGAGAGATCAGGCTAGAGCTCTGATGTTGACAGCTCTTGATGGGAGAGACGCAGCTCTGTTAGAGAGGGACGAGGCATTGGCTCGTATAGATACCGCTATTGTTGAGCGGGATGAGGCCAGATCAGTCAGAGATGCAGTGATAGTTGAGCGGGATAGCGCCATATCTGCCCGAGATGTAGCCGTCACAGACAGTACTACAGTGAGGTCCCTTACCATTGGCATGCTTGTAGAGATGAGCACATACATTGATGAGCACATGGTCACCATGCAGATAGTTGCAGATCTGTTGGGTCATGTGGATATCCTCGTACAGGAGACCACATCTTTACCTCATTCTTATGAGAGAGATGCCATGTTGGATTTGTTAGCTCGCATATACACCGATTTGTAGATGGGCTTGTATTTTTCTGCACAGACTAGCTTAGTCATTTTGTCATGTACAGTTTACATTATGTATATCAAACAGCATTATATAGCAATGAAATATATTTTTTGATCACTTCCCTTTTAGATATGCTCTGATACTTGCTTGATATTTTCCTGCTACTTCAGGGCTTGTGATCTGGATGTATTCTGAATTCCTCCTTACTGGATGGACATTGAGTTGTCTCTGGATATTTCAGAATAGATCATGGATTTGTGTATATGCCTACCATTTTTCGGTGTTTTGGAACTGGTTTCTATATGGAAATGTGGAGAGGAGGGTGGCTTTCCTCTCTGAGATTGACCGCACCACATATGGTCGCCAGTACTCCTATTTAGGAGGAGCGTAGTTAATACCATCTCTTATGGATTGGTATTGCTCTTCAAGGTACAACCGCAACTTAGATGCTCACCGAATCTCCTATTCGTGAGGAAAGGTTGGGTAATTCCATCCCTTTGGTTTGAAGACAATAAAATATGGTGGATTGAGGTTTGATCCCAGTACCGTTGACAAGTATTATGTTTTGGTAGTGGATTAGACCGAACCATAAATGGCTGCCTACGTACTCCTATTGAAGAGGAGATCAGGTCTGCGTAGTTCGAACCTGATGTAAAAGGTTCAACGCTGTTTATGAAAGGCAGATGGGTGTAGAAGTTTTATTGATGAAAAAGGTTGTAGAAATATTTTTGTGGTTTTTGTTTTTTGTAGAAAAGGGTAGAAATATTTTTGTTGTTTTTTGTTAATTGTGACCGGGCCATATAGAATATGATTGCCTACGTACTCCCGTGTATCAAGGAGATTAGGTTGATGTAGTTCACCCCTCAGGGTGAGTTAAAAAGCGTGATCCCATGTGCAGGATAAACTGCGGGGAAAAAAGATTAATCCCATGTACAGGTCAAACTGTGGGGAAAAAAGTTTAATCCCATGTGCAAGATAAATTGCGGGGAAGAGAAAGTTTGATCCTAGGTTAAGGACAAACTGTAGGTACGAGAAGTTTGATCTCATGTATGGGTAGCCAAACTGTAAACGTGAGAGGTTCAATCCGTAGTGGGATGACCTAAGTTGTATGGGCGTAGTGAAGCCAAGCTGCTAGCTTAAAGAGTATGTTTCCCTAAGGGGCAAAGTGTGGACAAGAGTTGTATGTGGTAAAGGGTTAAAGAACCGACATGACTAATGATCTTATGATCCAACACAAGGATGTTTGCTTGATGGTAACTTCAGACATAGTACCGTTTCACGGTGTCCGAGTTGATGAGTTGTGAAAATTCATCGTCGTCCATTTCTTGCAATCTGAGAGCGCCTCCTGTCAATACTTCCTTGACAACAAATGGGCCTTCCCAGTTAGGAGTAAATTTTCCCTTAGATTGATCTTGGTTGTCAATGATCTTTTTCAAAACCAAGTCATGTTATTTAAACTGCTATAGTCGGACTTTTCTGTTGTAGGATCGGGCGATCCTTTGTTGATATAATTGACCATGGAAGATAGCTGCGGTTCGCCTTTCATCTATTAGAGACAATTGGTGATACCTGTCTTATATCCATTGATCTTCATCCAGCTAAGTCTCCATCAACACTCTGAGGGATTCCATTTCTACTTCTATGGGGAGTACTACTTCCATCCCATACGTTAATGCGTAGGGGGTTGCCCCAGTTGAAGTGCGTATTAATATTCTGTAGGCTAACAGAGTAAGAGGCAATAAGTCAGGCCATCCTTTGTGAGTGGCGAACATCTTTTGTATAATCTTCTTGATATTTTTGTTAGCCGCTTCAACATCACCATTCATCTTTGGACGATAGATGACGGAGTTAAGGTGTTTGATGTGGAATTTACTGCATAGTTCCTCCATCATTTTGTTATTGAGGTTCTTAGCATTGTCTGATACAATTACCTCTGGTTGTCCGTATCGACAAATGACATTGTTTCTGATGAAAGCAATGATGACTTCTTTGGTAACCCTGGGGAAGGAGGCTGCTTCTACCCACTTGGTAAAGTAGTCGATCATGGTGAAGATGAAGCGATGTCCATTACTGGCTTTGGGTTCGATGGGCCCAATCACGTCCATTCCCCACATTGAGAAGGGTCAAGGTGAGCTCATATTGTGGAGTTCCCGTGGAGGGGCATGGATAACATTCCCATGAATTTGGCATTGATAACATCTCTTGACATGGTCATAGCAATCAGCCTTGAGAGATAGCCAACAATGTCTTATCCTGAGGATCTTCTTGACAAGGAGGAGGCCACTCATGTGTGGGCCACAGACTCCACCATGGATCTCATCCATGAGTCTCTGAGCTTGGTCTTTGTCTAAATATCTGAGAAGACCTAGTCCTGCATCTCTCTTGTAGAGTGCATCTCCGCTCAGGTAGAATTTCATAGCAAGTCGATGAATCCGCCTTTGTTCAGTCAGGCTCGCCTCAGCGGGTGTAGATCCATCTCGTAGGTACTCCTTGATATGCTGATACCAAAGTTGTTGGATGGGAGGTAGCTCATTCGATACTTCTCCAACATAGTTCCCATAGGCTGGTGCCTTTTGTAGGGCTACTATGACGCTTGGCACGTGTTCATTGTCAGGTAGGTGCATCAAGGAGGCCAAAGTTGCTAATGCGTCCGGAAAGTCATTCCTATTACGAGGAATGTGTATAAAGGAGATTTCTTCGAACTCCGAAGCCATCTGTAAAACTTGCCGATGGTAAGGAAGCAATCGCAGCTCTTTGGTTTGATAGATTCATGTGGATTATTTGATTACCAACTCTGAATCCCCAAAGACAGTTAACCATCTGATACCCATTGAACGGTCAAGTTTTAGCCCCATGATACAGCCTTCATACTCAGCTGTGTTGTTTGTGCTGATAAACTGTAATTTGACAGCGATGGGATACTGCTCCCCCGTATCGGATACTAGAACTGCTCCAGCTCCAGAACCTTCCGTATTAACAGCTCCATCAAAATACATGTTCCACATTGGACGTGCATTGTACTGATATTGTTGCTGAATTGTCATTACCCCTTCATCTGGGAAGTATGTTTCCAAGGGTTTGAAATCCCCTGAAGGAGCGGCGACCAGTTGATCCATAATTCCTTAACCTTTAATGGACTTTTGCGTCATGTAAACAATGTTAAATTGTTGCAGAAACAACTGCCATCTGGACAGTCGACAATTCAGTATGGGTTTACTGAACACATACTTGAGAGGATCCACACAGGATATGAGGTGGGTTGTGTGCCCATGGAGGTAATGTTGTAACCTCATGGCAGCCCATGCTAAAGCACAACAAGTCTTCTCAATCAGAGTGTACTTATGTTCACTGCTGCTGAATCTTTTGCTGAGGTAATAAATAGCTCGCTCTCGGCCTTTATTGTCTTTCTGTCCCAGCATGCAGCCCATGGCATTGTCACTGATGGACAGGTACATGAACAGGGAAATATCATCCCTGGATGGTACCAAACTAGGAGCTTTGACTACATGCTCTTTGATGGTAAGGAAGGCATTATGGCACTCATCATTCCATTTCATGGAGGAGTTCTTCCTTAACAGCTTGAAAATAGGTTCACAGGTTGCTGTGAGTTGAGAAATGAACCTACTAATGAAGTTGATTCTTCCCAAAAACTCCCGTATCTCCTTCTCTGTTTGAGGAATGGGCATTTCCGTGATGGCCTGGATTTTGGTAGGATCCAGCTCGATTCCTTTGTGGCTGACTAGGAATCCTAGCAACTTGCCTGATTTAACGCCAAAGGAGCACTTGGCTGGATTCAACTTCAAGTTGTACTTGTGCAACCTATTGAATAGATTTCTGAGATGGTCTAACTGGTCCTCCTCCTTTCGGGACTTGACAATGATGTCATCCACGTAGATTTCTATCGCTTTGTGCATTAAGTCGTGGAAGAGAGCCATCATAGCTCTCTGATAGGTAGCTCCGGCATTGATGAGGCCGAGTGACAACCGTCTGTAGCAAAAGGTTCCCCAAGGAGTGATGAAAGCAGTTTTCTCACGATCTTCGTCAGCAACTATGATCTGATGGTACCCCACAAAGTAATCAGCAAAGGAGTACATGCCGTATTGAGCAGTATTGTCAATGAGAATGTGGATAAAGGGCACGGGAAAGCTATCTTTAAGGCAAGCTTTATTCAAATCTCGATAATCCACGCAGACTCTTACCTTTCCTCTAGCCTTAGGTACGAGAACGATGCTAGATATCTATTCAGGATACGTGGACACCATGATAATGCTAGCTTGAAATTGTTTCACAATTTCTTCTTTCACCTTTAAACTCCACTCAGGTTTAAATCGCCTGAGCTGGCTTGAATCCCTCTTTAATGGTAAGGCAATGAAGAACAATGTCAGTGGACAACCCCACCATGTCTTCATGAGACCATGCAAACACATCCTGAAATTGGGTTAATAGCGTAACCATGTCACTCCGTTGGTTTGGGGTAAGGTCTGAACCAATCTGGATTAACTTAGGGTTTTCTAAGGTTCCAAGATTGAAGGAGGTGTTTTGATCAAGGTTGGGTTTAGGCTTGTCTTCGATCCATTCTTTGATCTCCGGAGGCACCTCAATGTCCTCTTGTATTTTCAGCAAGTTTGAGTCCAACTTTTCATCAAAGTTACAATCCTTGTGGAGAAGAGGCATCTTATCAATAAGTACAGGCACATCTAAGTTCAGAGTCCTGAAACAAAATATGTTTTCACTTAATATATATGAAACTGTTTAATCATACATAATGTTAGCATATACGGATAAAACAACTGCTAATACTGGACAGAAAAGTAAGCAGTTATTATATCTACAGGGCTGAAAGAAGTCATGTCCATTTTGCCCTCGTCGACCAATGCAAGGAGTGCTGCTCCAATTGGCAAGGAAAAAGTCCAGGTGGACTGCACTGATGGAGGGGCTGTCATCATCATCCTTTTCCCGAATGATAACCATGACGTCTGGGCAATCATCGTATGGGGTATGTCTATTTATATATTCATCATGAACAATGATGCGCATGCCCGACATTATTCAGATGACATTTTGTTTGATTCTTTGTTTCTCTTCCTCCACTCTGGGATCTGGAACAAAGACTTCTTTTGCTTTGAATGGCACGGGCTTGAGAAATAGCATAGCCATCACATTGGTTGGCACCTTTATAGGAGGTTGTGCGAACTCAGCGTTTGAAGACGAAGATAAACATCGCGTGGTTGAAGTTGAAGGAATCTGCTGATGCTTATGAGGATTCCTCTTACTAGAATTAGCAGAATAGCCTAGTCCAGTTGTCCCAATTTGACTGGCTACTTGGATAGGGTATTTGATACCTTGGTGATCTTTACCCATCCCTTGTCCTGGCTGATGACCCAAAGAAATCATTTCTTGAGTAGCCGACATTACTTCAGCAGAGATCTTGGGTACGGACAATGGTGTTCCCAGGGCATGAAATTGAGGGTTGCTTACTTCCAAAGTGTGGAAACTAACCGGCTCAATATCGGAATTAAAACTTATGAACGGTATGTCACCTTGTTGAGGGCATTCCGGTTCAGCATTGTCTGTAACTAGGCTATTGTTGATAATGTATTTGAATTGCTGATGAAGGGTGGAGGGGACTGCCCTAGCCATATGAATCCACAGTCTTCCCAAGAGCAGGTTGTATCCCGAATCTATCTTGAGTGTGTGGAAAGACACACAGAATGTATGGGGACCAATCTCAATTGGCAGCTCAATTTCTCAGACTGAATTCCAACGGGATCCATCAAAAGCTTTGATGATCGTATGGCTAACTCGAATTCGATTGAGATTGACGTTCATCTTCAACAATGTAGCGTATGGACAGATATTCAAAGATGAACCTCCGTCTACTAAGACTCCAGCTAGCATATATTCGGAGGACAAGACCGCAATGTGTAACGGCTTGCAATGACCGATCCCTTCGGGCGGTATGTCATCATCAGTGAAGGATATCACATTGTTGTTGAAAATGTGATCAACCAAATGTTGAAAATTTTCCACATCCACTAATTTTGGCAAGTAGGCTTCTTCCAAAACCTTTAGTAGAATCTTCCTGTGATCCTCGAAAGTTAAAACCAAGTCTAGTATTGAAATTTGATGTGAAGCTTCTCTTAAGCTTAAAACTACCTTGGCTTCATTATGACCCATGGCACGGAGGAATTTTTCAATCTTCTCTATGAAAATTTTCCCCTTTGATTTGATGGTAGACTTCATCACCCGTTGGGGAAGATATAGTGGATTCTCCTTCGACACTGCAGCAGTTATATGCGAGGTGGATCCTTCAGCTTCTCCATAATTCCAAGGAACTTTCTGTAAGCTGACAATAGGATATTGTGGTCGGAAGGGTAAATTGATTGGCTCTGGAGTAGCCACTTTCAAAGGATTGTTGCTTCCTCTGAGTTGAATGGTAGATATAGGGCGTGGTTTGATAATGCCATCAGCCTTAGTGGAGATAACTGCTACCAATCCTTTCCATTTAGTAGGACATTTATTCTCGCTTCCCCGTCGCACAGTATCATCGTCTGCTAGTTGCAGGACACCGCTATCAATGAGATTTTGGATAAGGTGGCGGAGTGCCCAGCATTCTTTTGTGCTATGACCGCGAGAATGGGAGTGATATTGACATACTCCATCAGGGTTAAATTGTCCTGAACAAGGATTTATTGGAGGTAGAAGGAAATTAATCCTTCCTTCATTGATTAGCATTTGAAGGATTTCCTCTATAGGTTGGCCCAAATATGTAAATTCCCTTCTGTTGGCAAAATCCCGATGAGCTTTGTTCACTCTCCTTGCCACTTTGTCCTCCATCGTTTCACTTTCTGGAGGTGAAGAGGGAATATTCATGACAAGAGGAAGGAGACTAGCATGCTCCTGGCTGATTAGTTGGAGTGTGACTTGATGCTGGTATGTCACAAGTTCTGCCAATTGCTCGATTTGCTTGCACAAAACTTTCATTTTTCGTTCCACTGAGAACCGGAACTTGGCATAATCCCATTTGTCAGCACCATCTTTGATGATCTGGGATGCTTCACCATTAGAATTGGAACTTTGTCCAGTGCTCCAATTAATCATGTTGACTTCTTCCTCTTTGTGTGGAGGAAGAGGGTTGACTTGAACATGAGGTTGATTAGGTTTGGTGACCACGATCTCACCGTTGTCTATCATGTCTTGGATCTTATGCTTTAAGGCCCAACAATCTTGAGTATCATGTCCAGGTGCCCCGGCATGATAAGCACATTTCCGAGCAGCATTAAAACCCCTACCATTAGGGCTGGCTGGTGGAAGAAGGTGTGTGATTTTCCTCTGCATGGTCAGAAGAGTGAGAATATTCTCGAGAGAGTCCACTAAGGGTGTGAACACTCTAGGGCATTTGACTTCTTCACCTTTTGGTACTGGAGGGTTTGATGATGTGCTTGAAAGGGAGAGTAATTTCTTCTCTGGATAGGCATATTCTGATTGCCTTTTTGACCCTGCAGTATCAGGGAAACATCCTCTTCTTTCTTTTTATGGACCTTCCGGGGGTTGTTTCCATAATTTCCAGATTGGATGTGTTCAGTAAAAGCTTTAAGGGCAGCTAGGTCTTGAATCTTTCTTGACTTCAATCCCATCTCAGCCATCTCCCCATGTTTGATCATTTCAAAAAATGGTTTACTGATGCCAGCTAAGACTCTCTCATAGAAAGGAGCTTCTTGTATGTCGATAAAGGTCATAACCATCTCTGACTCTGTCATAGAAGGAATAACTTGAGCAGCAAGACACACTCCCGTGTGCTCCAATTCCTTTGATAGCGTGAAGGGTCTCTTCTATTTGAAGAACTTTCTTTCTGATGTCACCGGTGTTTGGATCTTTTGTAAAATGGACGGCATCATGACTTTTGTTGGTTGTATCCAACTACAATTCAGGTACTGTAATGGCTTTAGCAGGACCTTGGGTTCCTCCTTGTGTAGAGGATTCAGCATGTACGGGTATTTTTGGACCCTACGTAAATTGATATAGTTCTTTAAACAGAACAGCCAAGTCTGTAATTTGTTTAGTTAATCCGTCAAATTCTTTGTGAGAAACTGGATTAGACTGGTCAGATGAAGACATGATTGGTTGGCCATTTTGGACTTTGACCGGGTAATAGGTCCGAATGCTTCCCTGTAACAAAACTGGCATAGTTTTAGTTTTAGGGATGGTGTAAATGTTAACATGCTATGTGGTGTGTCCGTTTTAGAAATTTTGTCGCTGTTCGTAGTACAGGATAACATGTTAATGTAAATATGTATATTCACATATTTCTTCATATTTCCCATTACATGGAGATGAATATGGAATGTAAATTACAAGTAATTATTTTTACAAGTAATTTAAAATGAGAAGGCATGAAGAGACTTTCCTCCGCGTTTGGTTTATCACAAGCTGACCTATCTTAGGTTACTCTCACGGCTTTTCGGCATGAAGGTTCCCAAATCATCGCAATTTACTCGAGGAAAAATTAATCCGGTCTTTCAACTGGAGCGAATTTGGGTGGTGCCTTTCCTGAGCCTCCGGGAATTAGTCTTCCCACGAGTCCAGAAATCAAACACCGACAGGATAGCCTCCTGGTGGAGGGATCACACAACATACATTCACATACAACGTGTCTCACCGTTTATGAAAATGATGACATGTGCGAATCACTAATATCACACGTAGATATAGTGTAAAACATTAATCGCAGTACAGATATGCATTCGTACACATTCATCATAAATGTAAATGCAACATCCACACACAAGCATATAACAGTTTTGAAAAGCTTGTAATAACGGCTTAAGTCCTCTTACTGGAGTCCCCAGCAGAGTCGCCACCTGTCGACGTCAGGATTTTTATTTGTCCCTTTTCGTTACCTGTTTTTTTGTGTTCTCATTTTTATGTGAGATTTGTTTGAAAAAACAAGTGAAAAAGGTTCGACATGTATAATGTCGACGATTGGACTATAAGAGTCGCCAGTTGGTTTTTTAACTGATTGTACCAACACAATCGAGAAAAGGTTTGCACATTGACCCAGTGATGTGACACTACTAAACGGGTTGGTGAAACCGAGATTAAATTAGGGTCTGGGGACTTGCTTATGCGGAGGGAAGGTGTTAGGCACCCTCCGACATCCGTATTGCCACGATGACCGCCACTTCTCAAGAAACTGTATATGAATGTGTGTGTGTGTGTGTGGTCAATGTGCTATTATTTGGAAGTAGTGCGAGGCCTCGTTCACACCTATGTACATATGGTTTGAATTTATTTAAAAATTCAGTTTAACTAATGTAACGCCCCCAAAATAGGTCCATTCCATCCAACCCATTTTGAGTCGCCAAATACATGGTACAGATAACAACTACAACTTTATTACAACAATTGTCGTGCAAAATACAATAACACATATGCTATGAGTTTGGGTACAAATATATACCAACTGTGACTCATATCCCAACCTTGGATAGCACGTCACAATGACACATTACATAAAGGTATAGTCAAAAACTGTTTTAGAAATTAGAATCTTTGGAAAGTGCTTAAGGAAACCCTCGTACATGGGAGGCCATGCTTCTAGGTTATGATAGATATCATATGGCCACAGAATTATCCTTGGTTGACCCAATAGACATAAGAAGTTTACTATCATATTCTTCTCAATGGTGAGTCTTCTCTTGACTTATCATTATCTCCACTGTCTCTAATTGAGAATTATACTTCAAACAAACACCAAGATTATATAGGTAGTGCTCGTAAATATACTCAGCAAGTGGATGTGCACAACCATGTCTTATGATGACACGAGGTTGTGTGTCGTTAGACATCTTGTATGATAGTGGTAAAACACCCTTCCAACGTTGGGTTCGCTTCATTCTAGATGATTCACCAAATATAACTACTAAATGATGACCACCGTTCTATTCCCCTGTTACCCCCGCTCGACCCAGCTACATTCTTATTACCTGAAAGGAATTGTGAAACAGAAGGGTGAGCACAACTAGCCCAGTAAAGAATATCATGACTAAAGATAATTAAATTATCAATAGCCTTCAACAGAATTAAATCAGAGATTTAGAACATATGGTAGATGATAAAAATTTCAACCATAGTTGCAGCGGAACAAGTAATCCATTAGAAGAGTCAAATAGACTATAAAGTCTATTATCTTCTCCACGTTAAAAGTTCACCAACAATGTTTTATCCCTGTAACATCAATCAACATTTCCTTTTCACAATCATATGAATAATTCATAATCATAATTGTGATTCTAAATTCCTCTTCGCATCCAAGACGAAGATAATTTTCATCACCTGTCTTTACCTGAAACATCAAAGATCATGGTTATACCAAATCACAGTTCCTGTTCATAATCATACTACTAAATTCATCTTTGCACCACGGGCCAAAGATATTCATCAACAGTTCATCTTTACACTACATGCCAAAGATATTCAACATCAAGTCATCTTTGCACTACGGGCCAAAGATATTCATCAACAACTCATCTTTGCACTACAGGCCAAAGATATTCCTCAACAGTTCATATTTGCACTACAGGCCAAATATATTATTGTCTCAAAAAAAATATATAATCATTTCAGAATTTATATAACCAATAATTATAACCATGTTGATCATTTCACCTTTGCACTTAAGCTAAAGATATTCAATTATAAATTCAATAGTCATGATCATACCAGTCAACAATTCAACTTTGCACTACTGGCCAAAGAGAACCCATAGTCATGATCATACCAAAAATACCCATCTTTACACTCAAGTCAAAGAAAAATATCATCATTAGGGTTATAAAAATGTTATTTATGATAAAAAAATAATATGATCAACATATAGTTTTAATCTCAAGAGTAATATTCATAAATCAACTATAATTTGGTTAGAAAAAGAAACCAATTGTCATAAATAGTAACTCGTGAATAGTAACCCGTGAATAGTAACTCATGAATAGTAACTCATAAATAGTAACTCGTGAATAGTAACTCATGAATAGTAACTCGTGAATAGTAACTCATGAATAGTAACTCGTGAATACTAACTCATGAATAATAACTCGTGAATAGTAACTCATGAATAGTAACTCGTGAATAGTATCTCATGAATAGTAACTCATGAATAGTAACCCCGACATGAAAAAAAATAAGAATTTTACAAGAAAAATCTTACCAATATTCCGGTATAATGATATTGAAAGAAATAATATCATTGATAAAAAAAATTAACATCCCTTACTATCCCTTACTATCCCTTACGACAATATCCCTTACTAACCCTTACTATCCCTTACAATCCCTTACGACAATATCCCGTACCTCAAAAGAGCAGTACTCCTGACTGGAATAACGCTGAACGAACTTGCACCGTATAGCAACACTCAAGATATCAAAATACTCACAAGAATACACTCGATAATATAGAGAGAGAAATAGAGAGAAAACTTCAGTTTCTGGTGTGATTTTCAATTCTGACCTAAGCACCCTATTTATAGGAAATTGCTTAGAACACCAAAGCAGAAAATTTAATATAATATTAATATATATATATATATATATATATATATATATATATATATATATATATATATATATATATATATTTAAGCCCACTTTTGAAGATCTGAATTCAACACATTTTAACAACTAGTGGGCCCCACCATCTCACAAAAAAACGTTTTTCTCAAAATAATTAACTTAAACTCCTAAAAATCAATTATTTCGGAACTTCAGAACTTCAATAATTCATAATAAATAGCTCTTTGATCAGAAAATTTAAATCTCGCGAGTTTTTCTAGGAAATTCAATTCTCTACAACTTTGCAGAAGAAAGTTTTTCCAAATTCTAAACAGAAATTGACCGAAATCTACAAACGGGCGATTTTACAGTCTATAATAAATTTTCGGTCAAGAATTGTGTCCACCAACACACAAAATATGTGTTAATCATTTAATGCCACAAAAATACTCTTCCTCCTCATATACTCATATCTCCCACATTCATTGTAAAAATATCACCATCAATATATTATTAAAATAATATATTTAAATGAATTATTTTATCAGAAAAAGATAAAATATTAATTTTCAACAATTGTTACATTAAAAATTTTATCCATCTACATCCACATAAAATCAATATTTTTCTCATCATATAAATCATTAATTAATTATACACAAATAATATTACAGAATCACAGTACTGGCAACCAGGCCGTTCCCAGGAAAGAGGGGGCTTTCTAATAAGGATCTCTTCCATACTGACGCGCAATTAGATGACCAAACCTCTCCTTAGACAGAACTTTCTAGACATTACCAATAATGTTATCTAATAATATTATTCAGATAATATGAATTATTGCTCCGATAATAGAGAATACTGTGTAGTGACAATTATTAAAACAACAGTAATATAAAATATCAACGCAGCAATTATTGAATCAATAAAATAAAATACTGAACAGTAATTACTGTAACAATTATTGAGTAATGCCTTCTTACGTAAAAATCAATAATTGGTGCAATACCGCGTGCTACTGTGCAACAACGCGTATTACTGTGTTTTAACCACCGGGTATTCCAACAGTGTTAACGGTAATAACTACGTCGTTATTTATAAACAACTTACTCTTGTCGTTTTCTTCATCCAATCGCTTTCCGTTATGGGGCCCACAAAAGACTGCGTCGTCGTACGAATATTCTCCGACAGTAAGAATATTCCACGACCAAGCGAATATTCCCCGACAACAATGAATATTTTATAACCACTTGTGTATTTCGAAAAAAAAAATTCATATATCACCCTTAACTTTAACATTTATCAATTTAACCATTTACTAAATAGTAATTATAAGAAAAATTGAATACTTTTATTTCATAAAATTCGGGGTCTTACAACTAAGATATGGCAATGACGTTTTTAAAAGAGGTTTTTCAAACCCAATGCTCAATAGTAATTGAGACCTTTTACACTCCCATTTTATTCAATATTCGGCTTGGTTGATTTTATTTTACAGATGCGAGGCATCTTTATGAAAATAATGTACAAAAAGGTGTTGAATTCCTCGTGGGTATGAAAATCATCTGAGAAAATCAAAACATCACAGATAAATTTACAAGCTGCTTACAGTGAAAAGGTTCATCACGGGAACCGAATCTAGATTCAGTGGACTGAATCTGTGATCACATGATTCATAGGCTCACATGATGTCGCAGTTAATATAAACGCAGTGAGTAAGTATATATATAAAAGCTGTAAATATACATATACAGACATGATCACCAACCACGAAGCACCTCCACGGGGGATCAGAAATGTAAATAAAACTGTAAAAGCTATCTACCGCCACGGAGGGAACTCCAGGTGGGACGAAATGTACAGAAAGCAATAAAAACGGTCAACCACCACGAAGTAAACTCCAAGTGGGACGAAATATATATATATATTTAGAAGCGATAAATACACCAGATATAAAATACATGCTCATCGGACAAAGTCCAACAACAGTTAATATATATAAGTATATATATATATATATATATATAAAGCAGTAAACGCACCGGATGTAAAATTCAGGCTCATCGAACATAGTTCGACACACAGTTCATATATATATATATATATATATATATATATATATATATATATATATATAGGGAGAGGATCAAGAGTAGAACTCTTAAGTAATAGAACACCCTTAAATAATAGAATTGTATCGAAACGACGTAGTTTTGATAAGACGCGGTGGCATTTTTGTAAATACGCGGTGGCATGGTATTTACAAAAATGCCACCGCGTCTTATCAAAACTACGTCGTTTTGATACAATTCTATTATTTAAGGGAGTTCTACTACTTAAGAGTTCTACTCTTGATCCTTTCTATATATATATATATATATATATATATATATATATATATATATATATATATATACACACACACACACAAAAGCAAGTAAACGCTTCAGACTGAAGTCTAGGCTCAATTGAGGCATAACTCGATAATGTTAGTCCATATATATAAATATATATTTATATACAAACCGAAATAAAACTACGGACCGAAGTCCGGGCAAACACATGCAACACGACTATCAACGTAAAGAAGGGTGTGTGCAAGTATGGAGAGAAAGGCTTGAAAATATGTAAGAAGGCTTACAGTAGGCTGCCAAAGAAGACTTCAATAACTTCAAAGTAGATAAACACTGGCTTCTACCGATACAGAAGTAGCTATGTGTGAGCTCACAAGTGTTTAAAATGAGAAAGCACTCAGTTTAGGGTGTGTATGGAGTAAATTGGACAGAGCTTCCTCACCTTTTCTCTTTGTAAAATGGCCACCCCAAGCCCTCTATTTATAGAGGGTGGAGCCGCAGGTACCTAAGGCTGCCCGGGGTTCCCCGGTCTTCGTGGGTCCCGTCGTCTTGAAGTACATGTACGTAGGCAACGTGATGTCCATTCGAACTTTTAAAATTGCAATCCGGGCGTCCGATTGAGGTATATAAGACCTATTTCAGACCGTCGTTGTCGAGAGTTATCCAATGACATGGGATTAGATGTTATACGAAGTTATGAAGATGGGACGATGCCCTCCGGTCTTCAGCTTCAAATTCTATCAGTTATCCTGCACAATAGTCACTCGGGATTGGTTTTCCTTGGCTCTTGTGGGACATTGTTATGTAGAAATGTATGCTTGAAATGTTGAGACGGCGTGATATGGCGTCAAGTTGGCAAGATGACGACTTTTCCCCTCACCGGGGTTATCTCCGATTTGGGCTGATAAATCAGACGTTGCTCAGGGTTATCGCTGAGATTGGACTATTGCAAATATTAAAGGTTCTCAGTGTCATCTCTGAGGTGTGCCTATCTTGTACTGAGTGCCTCGGTGTGAGCGTCGAGGTTGAAGCTAATGGCATGCATTTGAAATAAGTATTTTTGGGGTTATCTTCGAAACTGCCACTGCCTTCCTTGGGGTTATCTCCAAGGTTGGAATCTGCAATTCCCAGTGTTGGGACTGAGACGGAACATCTCGGGGTTATCTCCGGGATGAATCGGTCTTCTCCAATTTTTGTTCCGGTATTGTAACTTTAGGCCTCGGTGTTATCTCCGAGGTTGGAATTATTACTCCTAGTGTGTGTTCTGGCGTTGAGCTGTTACTCCCAGTGTGTGTTTCGAGGTTGAGCTGTTCCTCCTGGTGGTATCCGGGGTTGAGCTGTTCCTCCCGGTGGTATCCAGAATGGATATGAACCGTCTTCCAGGGTTTCCTCTTAAAAGACGAATATGCGCTCCTGCGATGTTAGTAAAAGATATGCAGAAAATTTTGAATGTCTACAAGGAGCCTTATGGACCAAAAGTTATGAAGAAACATATGATCTCATTGAGACTATGGCAGCAAATGATTTTTAGAATCCTACGGCCAAGATGCCATAACCAAAAGTTGCGGGGGATGTTAGTGGTGGATGCCATTACTCAATTATCAGTACAAATGGCAGCTATGGCGAAGAAGACTGATTCGTTGGCGGATTGTAAGGTCAAGCCAGTTGCTTATGTTTGTAAGATATATGCGGGGTTACATCAAACAGACCAATGTGCGATCAGTGCAGAATCAATGCAGTTTATGAGTAACTACGAAAAGAACCAGAACCAGAACCAGAACTAGATTCAGTTTCAGAATTCTTATAACCCTAACAACCGCAACCATCCCAATTTTAGCTAGAACAATAATTAGAACAACCAATAACACCAACAACCACATCAATTTCAGTCTCAACATCAATACCAACCCCAACCATCTCACCAACAATATGCTTCTAAACCACCTTACTCTCTTGGATTCCAATAATAACATCACCATCATCTACCACCTGCACCTCAAACAGAAAAGAAGTCAGAAATAGAGGAGATGATGTTAAAGTACATGGCTAATACTGAGGCTATGATCAAGAGCCAAGCTGTGGCTATCAAGAACTTGGAGACCCAAATGGGCCAAATGACCAATACATTGAATTATAGACCACAAGGGGCTCTGCCAAGTAACACTGAAACCAATCCATGAAAGGAAGGAAAAGAGCAGTGTCAGGCTATTACACTAAGATCAGGGAAGCAAATGGCAGACTTACAGGCTGGGTTGTCCTTGCCAAATATACAAGAGGAGACCGCGCGGCCGCGCTAGGGGGAAACTTCTTCTAATGATGGTTTTGACCAAAGAAAGTTATGAACAAAGGGTAGTGGAGAAGAATAATGAAGAGTTACCAGAGAAACCAGTAACCAAACCACCACCTGTTTATCCTCCTGTTCCATATCCACAAAGATTGTAGAAACAAGGAAATGATAACTAATTTGCCAAGTTTTTGGAGGTATTCAAGAAACTGCAGATAAACATACCCTTCGCAGAAGCATTGGAGCAGATGCCGAGCTACGCAAAGTTCATAAAGGGAATTTTGTCAAGGAAAAAATGACTAGAGAACTTTGAGACAGTAGCCTTGACAGAAGAGTGTAGTGCAGTGCTACAGTGTAAGCTTCCTCCAAAACATAAGGATCCGAGTAGCTTCATAATACCATGCTCTATTGGAAAAATGTTTTTCAATAAATGCTTGGGTGATTTAGGGGCAAGCATAAATTTGATGCCTCTGTCAGTTTTCAATCAATTGGGATTACCGGCTCCAAGGCCGACAAATATTTCATTACAGCTTGCTAACAGATCCTACTTATCCATAGGGTATTGTGGAAGATGTGTTGGTCAAAGTGGATAAATTTATCTTCCTAACGGACTTCATCATTTTGGATTATAAAGAAGATAAAAATATACCAATCATCCTTGGGAGACCTTTCTTAGCTACGGGAAGGACTTTGATAGATGTTCAGAAAGGTAAGTTGACGATGAGAGTTCATGATCAAGAAGTCATATTCAACGTGTTTAAGGCTATGAAGTTTCCCACAGACGAAGAAGAATGCTTTAGGATTGATATAGTAGACAGAATGTTGAATGAAGAAGTTAGAAATCTGATGGATAATGAGCCTTTGAAGAGTGCTATATTGGGGAATTCAGAGATGGAAAACAATGAGATTACAGAATTTATATAGATACTTGACACAGTGCAACAGTTTCAAAATTTTAAGGTTCCTGTTGAGCCACTCAAACTTGTTGGGGAGACATCAGTAAAACTCAAGCCTTCTCTTGAGATGCCTCTAGATCTTGAACTTAAACCTCTTCTTGACCACTTAAGGTATACATTTTTAAATGATTTTTCAAAGTTGCCTGTTATTATCTCTGTTACACTAACATCTTGCCAGGAAGATAAGCTGCTACAATTTCTAGGAGAGTTCAAATCAGCAATAGGATGGACTATAACAGACATTAAAGGGATCAGCCCATCATTTTGTATGCACAAGATCCTACTAGAAGATGATAGTAATCCTTCAGTGGAACAACAGTGTAGATTGAACCCGATTATGAAGGAAGTGGTTAAGAAGGAGGTTCTGAAGAGGTTAGACGCAGGAATAATATATCTGATATCAGGCAGCTCTTGAGTGAGCCCGGTATAGTGTGTACCGAAGAAAGGGGGAATGACCATGGTATCTAACGAGAACAACGAGCTAATTCTGACCAGAACAGTGATGAGTGGAGAGTCTGCATGGACTACTGTAGACTAAATAAGGCTACAAGGAAAGACCATTTCCCCTTTCATTTATTGATCAGATGTTGGACAGGTTAGCAGGTCATGAATACTATTGCCTTCTAGATGGGTACTCAGGTTATAATCAGACTGTGATAGCTCTAGAAGACCAAGAAAAGACTACTTTTACTTATCTGTACAGAATATTCGCGTTCAGAAGGATGACTTTTGGGTTGTGCAATGTCCCGACCATAATTCAGAGGTGTATGATGGCTATTTTTTTAGATATGGTTGAGCACAATGTTGAAGTTTTCATGGATGACTTCTCAGTTTTTGGAGATTCATTTGACCTGTGTTTGGAAATTTTTGTGATCGTGTTAAAATGATGTGTTGAGACGAATTTGGTTCTGATTTGGGAAGAGTGCCATTTTATGGTATAAGAAGGTATAATATTCGGACACAAAGTTTCTAAGAAAGGATTAGAGGTGAATCGAGCTAAATTGGAAACAATTAAGAATTTACCTCCACCGAATTCTGTTAAAGGTGTGAGTAGTTTTTTAGGGCATGCAGGCTTCTACCATAGATTTATAAAGGGCTTCTCGAAGATCACGAAGCCACTTTGCAGTTTGGTAGAGAAGGATGTACAATTTAAATTTGATGAAGAATGCCTGAATACATTTAAACATTTGAAGAAGAAGTTAACTACAACACCTGTGATTACAACACCGGATTGGGACATTCCTTTTGAGTTGATGTGTGATGCAAGTGACTTTGCTGTGGGAGCTGTTTTAGGCCAGCGAAGGGATAAGATCTTCCATGTGATATATTATGTGAGCAAGACCCTTACGGATGCCCAATTGAACTACACCACCACAGAAAAGGAGCTTTTAGCAGTGGTGTACGCATTTGACAAGTTTCGTGCATATTTGATTGGGACTAGAGTGATTGTGTACATAGACCATGCAATAATTCGGTATTTAGTGGCAAAGAAAGAAGCCAAACCTCGTCTGGTAAGGTGGATACTTCTTTTGCAAGAATTTGACTTAGAAATCAAGGACAGAAAGGGGACTGAGAATCAAGTGGCGGACTACTTATCTTGATTGGAAAATCCGGGAGGGGATGTAAATGACAAAGTTCTGATCAATGAGTCCTTCCCAGATGAGCAATTATTTACGGTGTAAGGCGAAGTGCCATGGTTCGCTGATTATGCTAACTTCCTAGTAAGCAAGGTAATCCCTTCTGACTTAACAGGGTATCAAAAGAAAAAGTTTCTACATGACGTGAAATGGTATATGTGGGATGAGCCATACTTGTTTAAGCAGTGTTCTGATCAAATGATAAGAAGGTGCATTCCATAGTGCGAGACAGAGGGTATTTTGCAGGATTGCCATGCATCAGTATATGGAGGTCATTATAGAGGTGAAAGGACAGCGGCCAATGTTTTACAAGCAGGTTTCTATTTGCTGACTATTTTTAAAGATGCTTATAACTTTGTTCAGAAGTGTGACAGATGCCAGAGAGTAGGGAACATATCTAAGAGAAATGAAATGCCCTTAAATACGATCCTCGAGGTGGAGATATCCGATGTTTGAGGGATAGACATCATGAGGCCTTTCGTTTCATCATGTGGGAATTTGTACATCTTATTAGTAGTCGACTATGTATCCAAGTGGGTGGAAGTCGCAGCTCTACCAACGAATGATGCTAGGGTGGTTCTAAGGTTTCTATAAAGAAGAATTTTCACGAGGTTTGGGACTCCCAGGGCAATCATTAGTGATGAAGGAAGCCATCTCTATAATTGTCAGTTCACAGTGCTGCTGGCCAAATATGGGGTGAATCACTGAATTGCTACACTTACCACCCTCAGACTAATGGCCAAGCAGAGGTATCAAATTGTGAGGTAAAGAAATTCCTAGAAAAGATCGTGAACCCCAAGAGGAAGGACTGGTCGCTGAAGCTAGATGATGTGGTATGGGCTTACAGGACTGCCTATAAAACACTGTTAGGTATGTCGTCATTTTAGCTGGTGTATGGAAAGGCTTGTCACCTTCCCATGGAGCTCGAACACAAAGCATATTGGGCAATAAAGAAGCTGAATTTCGACTTGAAGGCTGCAGGAGAGAAAAGACTACTCCAACTCAATGAGTTGGATGAATTTAGATTACAAGCCTATGAGAATTCTAAGTTGTACAAGGAAAAGGTGAAAAGATGACATGAACGCAAGATTATGGAAATGGTGTTTGAGCCGGGGCAAAAAGTGTTGTTGTTTAGTTCCAGACTCAAACTCTTCCCAGGGAGGCTCAAGTCAAGGTGGTCAGGGCTGTTCACTGTGAAAAATGTCTATCCACATGGTTCAATCAAAATTTTTGACAAGTTCCCAGATGAGCCTTTGAAGGTCAATGGACAGAGGCTTAAGCATTACTATGGTGGTGAGGTTGACAGGCAGAAAGTTGCCTCAATTCTTTCTACGACTTGATCAGAGCAAAGATAGTCTAGCTAACAGACTATAAACTAGCGCTCAATGGGAGGCACCACATTATTTCTATTCTCTCTTCATGTTTAATTCTTTGTGCATCATATCTATTCTTCCTTAAGTTTAATTCTATTTTTTCATGTCTATTTTTCTCCCCCCATGTTTAATTCTTGGGATTATGAAATTTTTGGCACAAATTTTGTTTGAGCTGAATGTACATATCATTTTTGATAGGAATAGCATATATAGCATTTTTGGATATACAATCATTCATACATGTTATAATGTATAAATTTTTGATTTGGGAATTGGTATATCTCATATTTGTAAATGCTTGATATGCAGGTTAGTTGAAGAGTGTCAATGGCTGCTTATTACTTCTTCAACTGCAAATCAGTTCATTTTTGGGTGCAGGGCAGTGTGGCCACGCAGTTGGGTAGTACATATTTGGCACGCCCGTGCTGGACCTTCATGCATTCTGACCTTCAACGCGCCCACGCCAATCATACGCCTAACATCAGTGCGCCTGCACCATGTCAAAACACCCGCACCACATTAATGCTTAGACTCAGTACGGCTACGCCTGAGTCCGGTTCCAGATAATGTTAAATGTTTTAAAATGTGACCCATCCAATTTTAATCAGTTATAATTCTCAAACGTGCGCCTCCCCACCTCTCGTTCAAAACTGAAGCGATACCCCTTCTTCTTCTCAAATCAGTTTGCATTAAAACAAATACCTAACCCCACCACGATTCCTATTTCTTCTGCTTTCCTTCCCACACTCAACCTCTTCTACATATCACCCATTCAAATAATTAGGGTTTGTCAGAGTAGTGGAAAACAACGAGTTTGAGGGTTGTCTTCAGAGTATACAGAGAGTGATTTCTTCAGTCAAGTTCTCCTCTTCTCAAATCATTTAGGGGTTTTCTTCATAAATTTCTATGGGTCCAAAGCGTGCACGTTCCCATACACCTGAGTCATCCTCTTCAAGTAGTTAAAGTGAAGATATCTTGGACCTTACCAAGTTCGTTAGCCTAGATGCTAAGATGGAGTTACAAGATTGTGGCCAAAACTTTTGTGAAGGAACGAGGGTTTAATCCTGGGAAACAAGATGGACAACTTTGGGAAATGATACGAGAGAGAGGATGGGTTGGAGTGGTATCTAGCCCCATGCCTGCTCCTATGGCTATTGCACGTGAGTTCTACGCCAACGCTAAGGAGACTATGAGTGGCTTGTCATTTGTCAAGGGTGTTCAGGTGGATTATCGCCCACAAGCGATTAGAGGAGTTTTCAACTTACCTGACCCACCGATTGGTCGTGCCAACTGGGTGGAGGTTGCAAGGTTTGAGAAAAACTTAGATAGGGTGATAGCTGATTTGTGTGTGCCTGGTACGCAGTGGGATTACAAACCGGGCACGAACCAGCTATAAATTTTCCAAGTTCAGCCCTTAACCGCTACACCAAGGCATGGAACTTGTTTATCTGTGCGAAGTTGATGCCTTTTACACATCAACATGACATCCCATTTGAGAGAGCAATCATATTGTGGGGAATCATAACGGGCAAATACATAGACATGGGTCACCTCCTCAACCAAAACATGCTCTGCTACATGATGGGGAGTACCACAGGCAGCATTCCGCACACCTCAGTTATAGCCTATCTTTGTGCATGAGCGGGAGTCACTTGGGCTGATATGAAAATGCAGTATCCAAGCCAGGACATCACCCATGCCACTATCGCAAAGTTTGAGGACTACGTAGGAGGCATACCACACCCGAGGGAAAATGGTTTTATTCTTCCTGCAACATCTTCGGTGCCGTCTCTGCAGCCCACGCAGCCAACTGCAGCATCAACTTCATCCCATGCCATTACAGACAATGATGATCACAGACTTAGGAGATTGGAGAGAAAAGTAGACGCCATGTATAATAACCTTTCGGCATTTGCAAATGGGTTATCGCGGTCATTAGCTGAAGCCTTTGCGCAACAAGGAACAATGCTAGAGTGGCCTCAGTTTGGTACAGCAGTGCCTTTTCCACCACCAGACTCATCACCCGAGGAGGGTGGCCATGCCGACAATTAGGGGAGTTCTCTTTGTCCGTTACCTTCATTCATTGGGGATAATGAATATGCTAAATTTGGGGGTATTGGGTAATTAGTAGTGTAGTGTAGAGCATGTAGTATAATTGCATATCATTTATCCATGTTTAGTATAATTTTTGCATGTCAAGGTGTTTAGATTTATTTTGTAGAAATTATTTTTCGTTTGTTACTTATTAGTTGTTTAGTTTATATGTTTAGTTGTATATCACTGCATATTCCCAGGTATCTAGTTAGTTGAATTCTAATTGAGCCAATGATGAATTAAGAAATTTGATAGATTCTTTAATTAGGTTGATAGCTTGAGCTGAGTTATAATGTTATATATGATATGCTTTGTGCTTGTTGTTTAGATGCTACCAGGTAGCACGTTAGTGTTCATGTTTGCTTGTTGGTTAATGAATAACTTGTGTGCCTACTGAGAATAAAACGTTATTTTTCAAGATAGAATTGTGTAGGAAGTGAACATAGATATGAAAACACTGATAGTCAAACTTTGGAAACATATGGGTATGCTTGCTATATATATAAAAAAGAAATGAAAAAGAGAAAAATATGAAAAATTACTATGACTAGTCTTGTTTTGGAGCCTTTGTTACTTGAGCAAGTACGCCCGAGGGGATTGTCTTTACACCTAGCGCCCTAAGGTCTTTATGGTCTGGGAGTCGTTGGTTGAAAGCTCGCTAAGGGGTAGCACTATTAGCCTAATGGAATGAGGCATTGCATAATCATGGGAAAAAGAAAAGAAATCAATAAACACCACGGGAAAGTGTAAAAATCGCCCTCGTGAGTAAAAATAAAGCAGAATAAACCCATTGTTGAACTTTAGTTTGTATTGATGTGTTGGAGTAGTTGTTATTTCATTTGTATGCATAGTTCTTGATTTTAACTTCAATTTTCTTTCTTAAGCAGTATAACATGTGTAGTCTTTGCCTTTGTCAAGCTTATTTGTGAACACATCACACACACACACAACATCTTTATAGCAGGTTTGGATTATTTAATTATATGGCATTATGCCTGTAGCTTGGTTTGATGCTCTGTTCTTGAATCTGGATATTTCTCTTAGGCATATTTGATTGAAATTCTAGTAGGGCTGGAAATCTTGGGAGTCACTTACATGATAGTGTAGTTTTCATAGCATGTAGTTTGCATTGTCTAATTTGTTTTTGTGTGTATTGCTTGAGGGCAAGCAATAGTTCAAGTTTGGGGGCATTTGATAAGTAGGTTTTATACGTACTTATTGGTTACCAACTCACTGGAATTTTGCTCAACTCAAGTAATTTTGGAATGTTTTATTTGCTTTTTGTGTTTGTTTTGTAGTGTGCATAGTTGGAACTCCTAAGGCATGGAAATGGCATGGTGAAGGCACGACAAGGCATAGAAATGGCATAGTGGAAAGCATTGGCTAGTATGGAGGAAGTAGATGAGTTTAAGCAGGTGAGGAGGACAACTAGAAGGGCTTTGATGTGGCCAAATAAAGAAGTAAGAATTGAAGAAAAGAAGAAGAAAGCAAGTAGCAATCAACAACAGTCCAGCAGCAACAATAAGAAGCCAGCAGAATACAACATGCAGCAGCAGTGCGGCCGCGCTGCCATATAGGCTAGACACGGCACGCCCGCGCCAGAGGGAGATGAGACGCAGACAAGGCCAGCGCGCGGCCATACCCAATTTGCAAAGGGACAAGGCGCGCCCGCACCAAGCACTCGGCAGCAGCACATGTAGCGTGCCTGCACCCGAATTACATTATGATACTGCGCGGCCGCACCAGTCACACTTGGTTTAAAATGTTGACTTGCTATTTTATAATGCTAGAGCGTGTTTTCTATATTGGGATATATTTGTTGGTTTGAAAAGAGGTATTATTAAGCAGTTAGTATTACTACTTTTAGGGTTTGGTATTCTAGAGAGAATTCTTAGCATTTCTCTATTTCTTTGAGCTTCTCTCTCTAGATTATTGCTTGTAAATACTGGGTTTTGATTTTGTTGATGAATGTGAACTTGAACTAGCTTGGAATCAGACATTAAAGCAGGGTTTTATCAGATTTGATTCCTCATTTTCCTAAAATCTCTTTGTTTTCATTTCTTATTTCAATGTTTGGCTTCAATCCCATAATGGCTTTTGATTCAGAAATGAACTAACTTCCATTATGGGATTCTAATTGAGTTTAATGTGTAGTCCATACTTGTATGCCTATTTGTGATGTTTGTATGTTTAATATTGGATTGCCCATCATGATTGTGCTAAAATATTGAATGCTTGATCACCATCAAACTAATTACTTGTATGGAATTGGAAAAGGAAGTATAAGTACAGATTAGACCATGTTGGCATATGTTCATGAGACTTATTTTTGTTAGGTTTTGTGATTTGTGACCCAGATAGGCATATACCGGTTCACCATGTGTAGTCATTAAGAGAGCTTATGCTTAAATCATTATTGCCTTTAATTCACATAGACATATACTAGGTTAGGTAATTTTGATACTTACATGAATTCTATCATTTGTGGATTTTGTGTGAATTGGACATAGTACATCAAAAAATGGTTATGTTTCACTTTTGTGCTCTCGACTTGCTGTCCATATTAAATAATTAGGCATAACAAGAGGCGTGCATTTTGAATCAAACATTAAATGATATTAGGATCCCATATCTCTCCAATTTGATTACCTTACTTTTAGTAATTAGTATTTTTGTGTTGATAATTAATTTAGATATAAATTTATTTGTTAATTGATCGTTTGAGCATACAGAAATAGTGACAAGGTTGTTGCATGATAGTGTAGATTTATTCATCTTTTTCCGTGGGATCAATACTTTCTTACTATGTACTATTTGTCGGACCATTACTCCACTCCCCGACTAGTCCCAGCTACATTCTCGCCTCTTGAGAAGAATAATGGAACCAAAAGGAAAAGGGTGAGCTCAACTATCCCAGTAAAGAATATTATTACTAAGATAATTAAGAACAAATTATCCTTAGTCCTCAACAGTGAAAAATCTGATGAATTTAATAGACAACAAGTTTTAGATCAACAACTACAGTGGAAATAACAATCCATTAGAAGAGTCAAGTAGAGCATGATGTCTATTATCTTCTATGATTTAAAAGTCCATCATCATTATTTTATCCCTATAACACCAATTAATAATATTTCAAATCAACGAAATATTCATGCACTGCGGGCTAAAGATATTCATTTGTATCACTAGTGGTCATGATCATGCCAAACAACTGTCCATCTATTCACTACGAGCTAAAGAGGACTTTCACCACAACATTTGTCTGTAACATTACAGGTCATGATTATACCAATACACAATTCCTGATCATAATCATATAAATCAACAGTCAATCAATGCACTACGGGCCAAAGATGACTTTTACCACAATATAAGCATGAGGATGATGACAATGATATAAAGAATCAATCAAGTGAGATCAATGATAAATATTAGAGATTTATAATTCAATTTATCCAGAGTTCAAGAATGTCTAAATTGTCAACATGATCACAAATTGTGGAATAAAATTCAAGAAATATATTCATGTATCAAAAATAATTTGGACAGAAAAGAAACATAAATTCTATTATGAATAGTACTCATGAATAGTACTGTATGGATAGTACCCATGAATAGTACTATGTGAATAGTATCCTGAATGAATAGTACACTGATATAAAAAGTTTATAATTTCAATAAAGGGTTCAGACTAATATTTCAGTGAAATGATATTAGATGAAGCACAAATCTCAAGGAATTTCTATTCATTTTGGAAATTATAGAAGCAATACTAAGTTTAGATTTAGGAATATAAAAAGAAATAATACAAGAATCTGCAAATGGATTTTTACCCGTTATGCGGCGATCCGCGTAAATAGATCATTTCCCCAACTTAATAAAGAATGAATACGAAATGTTATTCACCAGGCATGCGGTAGTCCGCGTAGACATGTTATTCCCACAAATTAATAAGGAATGAATACGAAAGGCTATTCACCACGCATGCGGTAGTCCGCGTAGACATGTTATTCCCACAGATTAATAAAGAATGAATACGAAGGGTTATTCACCAGGCACACGATAATTCGCGTAGACAGGTTATACCCATAGATTAATAAAGGATGAATATGAAGTGTTATTGTGACGCCCCCAAAATAGGTATACATCACCCATCTTGGGTTGCCAAATACATGGTACTGAATGCAAATACAAACTTAATTATACAACATGAGCTGAGAGTTTTTACATGAATATTATCTCATAGACAATATCTAAACTCAAATTCAATCCTCATTACATTTATTATCACACTAAATAGTGAGGATTACTAAAATAGCCATCTCGGACCATCACTCTGTTCCCCGACTAGTCCCGGCTATGTTCTCATTTCCTGAAGAGAATAATGAAACCAAAAGGGTGAGCTCAACTAGTCCAGTAAGAAATATTATGACTAAGATAATACAAAATAAATTATTGTTAGCCTTCAACAATGTTAAACTGATATAATACAATAAACATCAAGTTTAACTGTAGCGAAACAAGCAATCCATTAGAAGAGTCAAGTAGAGCATGATATCTACTATCTTCTATGATTTAAAAAGTTTATCATCAATTTTATCGATGGGACTCAGCTTAATAAATAATTCACATTATTAAATCACCCCTGCACTACGGGTCAAGGATATTCATTAGTATCACGTCCACGAATTATCCCTGCACTACGGGCCAAGGATATTCGTGTAATCATCAATGGTCATTATCATACCAACAACTGTCCATCAATGCACTATGGGCCAATGAGGACTTTTATCATTTGTAATATTACAGGTCATGATTATATCGAATTATCCCTAGTCATAATCATACCATTCAACAGTCTATCTATGCACTACGACCAAAGATGACTTTCATCACAATATAAGCATGAGGATGATGATAATGATATAAGAATTCAATCAAACGAGATCAAGGATAAATATTAAAGACTTTAAATTTATCCAGAGTTTAAAAATATCCAAATTATCAACATGATACTGCTTTGTGGAGTAAAATTCAAGAATAATATTCATATATCAAAAATAATCTTTGAGAGAAAAAAAATCAATTTTTGTCGTGAATAGTACCCCGTGAATAGTACTTCGAGAATAGTATCCCGACAAGAAAAATCCCCCGAATACCCGAGTGAATATTACTCGAGAATAGTAACTCAGTATAAAAAGTACCCCGAATCCTCGGGTGAATAATACTCGAGTGAATAGTAACTGAGTGAATAGTAACCTATGAATAGTACCCCGGGTGAAAATATTGATATTTAATAAGAAAGTTCATATCAATATTCTAATGAAACGATACTGGATGAAGCGCAAAACTCAAGGATATTTCACTAATTTCAGGAATTATAGAAGCAATAATTACCATTGTAAGTTTAGATTTAAGAATATGAAAAGAAATAATATACGAAACTACAAATAGATTTTCACCTGTCATGCGCTACGTAATCTGCGTAGATAGGTTATTCCCATATATTAAAGGATGAATACGAAAAATAGTATTCCTTATGAATACGAAAGAAATAACACCCCTTACCTTAGTAGAAGACTGGATACTGCAATAGTGAAGTAGCATAATACTCTTCTTCTTGTTGTCTATAGTTTCTCTCTTTATAGTTTCTCTTGTGAGTCTCAGTGAATTGGTGAGAATGAAAGAAGAATTAAGCTTCTATTTATAGGAGAATGGATTAAATAGTAACTAATTCACGAACGGTCCAAATTGATTTACTATTAGAACGGACGGTCCATATTGATTACAATTAAAACCACAACTGACGGTCTAGATTGATTTACTTTTAAAACCACCACCGACGGTCCAGATTGATTTACTATTAAAACCACCATCGACGTTCCAGATTGATTTACTATTAAAACCACCACTAACGGTCCATAAAATTAGTAAATCATCCTATGGAATACTAAGTCAAACTTACAACAAACGCCTCATAAAAAATCCCTATATTTATATCAAAAATTGAATAAATATTTACCAAAAATCATTTATCTTTAATAGACACATTTTTAATATTTCAACAATTATTCATCATTAATATTATAACTCACAATATTTAATAACCAGATCATTCTCAGGAAAGAGGGGGCTTTTGGATAAGGATTTCTCCCTATTAGCGCGCAATTAGGTGACCAAACCTCTCCTCGACAGAACTTTCTAGACATTGTCAATATTGCAAATAATAATATGAATAACTTTGTCGTCTCAATTATTGATTTAATAATATAAAATATTATGTAGATGATACTGTGACAATAATTGAATCAAATAACGTGAGATATTATGCAACAAGTACTGTAGCAACAATTGAGTAAACTGAATGGCTTCTTACGTAAGCATCAATAATCATTACCGTGTGCTACTATGCAACCACGCGTATTACTATATTTTTACCACCAAGTATTTCAACAGTTTAACGGTAAAACTTTTTACCGTTATTTTTATAAAAAGATATTTCTGTCGTTTTCTAACTCCGATAGTTATTCCGTTGTGGGGTCCACCAATGATGGTGTCCTCGTACGGATATTCCCTGACCAATCGAATATTTTATATCAAATTACTTACTTTGAAAATTTTATAAATATTACCCACAACTATAACATTATATCAAATCCACACCATAATATTTAAAACTACATTTTGAGAAAAAATTAATCTTTATTTATGAAAGTTGGGGTCTTACAACCTCCCATTCTTATGAAATTTCATCCTCGAAATTAGGGTACATACCTGGTATGTCGAAGAGGTGAGGATAATTTGATTTTATTTCAGATTCTAACTCCCAGGTCATTTCCTCAACATCGTGGTTTCTCCACAAAATTTTGACTTGAGGTATAACCTTGGAGCGTAGAATATGCTCCTTCTTATCCAAGATTTTAACAGGTACCTCTTCATACGTTAAATCTTTCGCTATTTCGTCTAGTTCTAATTCAATAATGTGGTTTGGGTCTTCCACATATTTATATAACATAGATATGTGAAAAACGTTATGACCACGAGATATACTTGGCGGTAAGGCGAGCCTATAAGCCACAGTTCCTACTCGATCGAGGATTTCAAATGGTCCAATGAATCGAGGATTGAGCTTTCCTCTCTTCCTAAATCTTATAACTCCTTTCCATTAAGCAACACGTAACAACACATGATCACCTATATTGAATTTCACGTCCTTTCGATGAAGATCAACATAACTCTTTTGTCGATCTTGTGAGATTTTTATACGTTGTCAGATCATTTGAATATTTTCTGTAGTCATACGTACCAACTCTGGTCCCAACAGCGTTGCTTCACCCACCTCATCCCAACATACTCGAGAACGACACTTTCGTCCGTACAATGCCTCAAATGGAGCCATGCCAATACTTGCTTGATAACTGTTGTTGTAGGAGAATTCAACAAATGGCAAGAACTTGTCCCAACTTCCTTTGAAGTCACGGACACAGAGTCTTAATAGATCTTTAAGAGTTTAAATAGTCCTCTCTGACAGCCCATAGCTTTTTTCAAACTAACCCAAAATTGTGAAGTGAATCTTGGGTCTCGATCAGAAACTATGGATATTGGCATGCCATACAGTCTTATAATCTCATTTATGTACATACGAGCAAGACGTTCAAGTGAATAAATTTATCGTATAGGTAAGAAATGAGCAGACTTGGTCAATCTATCAAGAATAACCCAAATCGCATTTATGCCTTGAGAAACCATGGGAAGACCAGTAACAAAATCCATGGTAATGTACTCTCACTTCCATTCTGGAATTTCAAGTGGTTGCAATAGACCTTTTGACACTTGATGCTCTGCCTTGACTCGTTGACAAGTTAGACACCTTGAGATAAACTCTGCTACCACTCTCTTCATATTGCTCCGCTAAAATATATGTCAAAGATCATGATACATTTTGGTACTCCCAAGATGGATTGCAAACGGTGTGTTATGCGCCTCCATCATGATCTTATACTTTAAATCAGGGTCGTTTAGAATACAAAGTTTGGAGTTGACTCGAAGTATTCCTTCTTCATCGATTCTTGATTCTGAAATATCACCTTCTTGCACTTTCTTCTTCATACACATCAGCTCCAGGTCCGTAGCTTGAGCAGCTTTAACTTTATCAATTAATGTCTGTTCTACTCGTATATTTGCCATCATCACGTGGGTCCCTGGAGTCTTTATCTCTATCTCCATCCTGTGCAAGTCATACAAAATGGGCCTTTGCGTTGACAATATCGCACTCGTACCCGCATATGATCTTCTACTCAATGCGTCAGCTACCACGTTCGCTTTTCCAGGATGGTATTGAATTGTATAATCGTAATCTTTCAACAACTCAAGCCAACATCGTTGCCGCATGTTAAGTTCCTTTTAGGTGAATAAATATTTTAGGCTTTTATGATCCATATAGATCTTCACTTTCTCTCCATACAGGTAATGCCTCCAGATCTTTAGTGCGAAAACGACAGCTGCCAACTCTAGATCATGAGTAGGATAATTCCTCTCATATTCTTTGAGTTGTCGTGAGGCATATGCTATGACTTTCCCATGTTGCATGAGAACACATCATAACCCTCTGCCTGAAGCATCGTTGTAGATGACAAATCCCTCCGAACCAGATGGTATCGTTAGAACATGTGCTGAAATGAGTCTCCTCTTGAGTTCTTGAAAACTCTTCTCACATTCCTCTCTCCAACCGAATTTTGTATCTTTCCGAGTCAGCTGAGTTAATGGAGTAGCGATTCCAGAAAATTCTTCAACGAATCTCCGATAATAACTAGCTAAGCCCAGACAGCTACGTACTTCGGTCCCTGACTTAGATTGTTCCCAATTTTGAATTACTTCAATCTTTGCCGGGTCAACAGATATTCCATGATTTGATATCACGTGCCCAAGGAATGCTACTTCCTCAAGCCAGAACTCGTATTTCGTTAACTTAGCATATAATTTGTTCTCACGAAACTTTTATAGTATCAGCCTCAAGTGTTGCTCATGATCTTCACAACTTTTGGAGTAAATGAGAATGTCATCAATAAAGACAACCACAAAATGATTCAAATATTCCTTGAATACTCGGTTCATCATATCCATGAAGGCAGCAGGAGCATTAGTCAATCCAAAAGACATGATCAGGAATTCGTAATGCCCGTACCGAGTTCTAAAAGCAGTCTTTGGAATGTCATCAGTTTTAATCTTTAACTGATGGTATCTAGAACGAAGATCGATCTTTGAAAAGAATTTGGCGCCTTGCAACTGGTCAAACAGGTCATTAATGCGAGGCAATGTGTACCTATATTTGATGGTAACATGATTCAACTCCCGATAATCAATGCAAAGTCATATACTTCCATCTTTCTTCTTTACAAATAGAACATGAGCACCCCAAGGAGATGTACTAGGACGAACGAAACCGATGTCTAACAATTCCTGCAGTTGGATTTTTAACTCCTGAAGTTCAATAGAAGCCATTCGATATGGAGCTTTGGAAATGGGTTTTGTACTGGGTTCAAGGTCGATACAAAACTCAATTTCATGCTCTAGGGGGTAGGCTAGGAAGTTCTTCAGGGAATACGTTAGGAAATTTATTAACAATAGAAATATCATTCAAATCTGACGTATTTTTGTTTAAATCTGTGATATGGGCTAAGAAAGCTTGACATCCGTTTTTCAATTAACGAATAGCTTTGTGGCTTGATATGACAGTGATTGACTTTAGTGGTTTGGTTGCTTGAATTTGCATAATAGGTTGGTTAGGAATATGAAAGCTAATAACCTTACGAAAATAATCAATTTTTACATGATGAGTAGTTAACCAATCAATCCCTAAAATTACATCGAATGCAAGTATTTTCAAAGAGATAAGATCGACAGGTAACGTGTGGTTACCGATTTGAATCAAATAAGACTTATAAACAGTGGATGTAATAAATGTTTCCCCCAACGGAGTTTCAACCGATAAGTCAAAGTCTAATTTCTCCATAGTCAAATTTAAACGTTGAGCGCAAGTAGGAGAAATAAAAGAATGGGTAGAACCGGTATCAAATAAGGTATAAACTTCGCAAGAGTTTATAATTAGCTTACCCGTGATGACTTCGTTGGGGTTCCTCACTTTTTGGGAGGTCACGACAAACGCTCTCCCTTGAACTACTAGCTTTGACTTCTCTGGGACGGCCTTTGGTGCCTCCATCCCCGCTGGACTTGACTTTACTACACGACAAAATTGGGCTAGGTGACCTTCTCTTCCGTAATTATAACACGCTTTGGATTGATGCGTACAGTTCAGACTGATGTGTCCCTCCCCTCTGCATTTGTAGCATACGATCGGTGATCATTCTCCTTCTTTAACAACGGATGCTGGTGCTGACGTCTTTCCATCATTATTGAATCTCCTCTTCTTGAAATTTCCACTCCTATTGTCTTGGACATGATTACCACCGAAGTGGTTACCATTTCTGGCATGTTGATTCCCTCCACGTTTGTTGTCATCGCTTCGATGACTACTACCACTAGTATTATTAATTTGCCGGCTGCTCTCTCTTGGTTGGGTTGACTCATTATCACGTTCCAATAACTGAGCCCTATTTACAATATCTGAATACAAACATAGTTTGTGAGAAATTAAGTATTGACGTATCTCGGGTTTCAAACCTACTAGAAACATCCGCGTCATTCTCTCCTCATTATCAGCTAAGTGGGATGCAAATCGGGACAACTCGGCAAACTTGGCTTCGTACTACGACATGGTCATATTGTTTTGCTCCAGCTTGATGAACTCTACCTCTTTTATGTGACGAATACTTTTGGGAATGTACTTGTCGTTGAATAGTTCTATGAACTTTTCCCAAGACATCTTCAGTGCGGCAGGCTGAATACGCTTTATAGATTCCCACCAGTAATCAACCTCTCCTCACAACATGAAGGTGGCAAAGGGAACCTTTTGCTCCTCGGAGCATCCCAAGACATCAAATAACTTGGTGATTTGCTTTATCCATGTCTCCGCCTTAAGTGGTTTTGGCTCTCCCAAAAACTTCGGTGGTCCCAGCTCCTTGAACTGCTTAGCGGTGACCATCTGAAAGTTGCCAGAGCTTCCACCAGCATTTTGAATAGGAGTCTTTCTCGCCTGATGTTGCATGAATTGCATAAAGCCTCTGAATAGCCCATCGTTCATCATTTGGTCGGTGTTGTTATTCACAAGAGGATTGTCGCCTTCCTGATGCACATTATCCTGGGTATTAATTTGTGGTGACTCCATGGTCTCCTGTGCTCCATTGTTTATCTCAACATTTTTAGATAGCATTTTCAAATACTGCCACAAAACAAGTGTTAATTGACATCCCATAAATTATCCCTATATTCTGACCGACCAATTAAATAACAAATAAGCTTAGGTAGGCCATACTAGCGATTGAATTACCCGTCTCTCCCCTCCTAGTTCTAGTCTCAAATCTTAGCCAGGGATCATATCCCTAAGCTTTGATACCAACTGTGACGCCCCCAAAATAGGTATACATCACCCATCTTGGGTCGCCAAATACATGGTGCTGAATACAAATACAAACTTAATTATACAAGATGAGCTGAGAGTTTTTACATGAATATTGTCTCATAGACAATATCCAAACTCAAATTCAATCCTCATTACATTTATTATCACACTAAATAGTGATGATTACTAAAACAGCCATCTCGGACCATCACTCCGTTCCCCGACTAGTCCCGACTATGTTCTCATTTCCCGAAGAGAATAATAAAAGAAAAAGGGTGAGCTCAACTAGCCCAGTAAGAAATATTATAACTAAGATAATGCAGAATAAATTATCGTTAGCCTTCAACAGTGTTAAATTGATAAAATACAATAAACATCAAGTTTAACTGCAGCGGAACAAGCAATCCATTAGAAGAGTCAGGTAGAGCATGATATCTACTGTGACACCCCCAAAATAGGTATACATCACCTATTATGAGTCGCCAAATATATGGTACAGAATACAAATACAATCTAAAATATACAACATGAGCTGTGAGAATTAGTACAAATATTGTCTTCTAGAATGTATTCAAACTCAAAATAAGTCATCAATACATTTATTATCACACTATTTCATAGAATAGTAAGGACTACTAATGCTATCATCTGAACCGTCACTCCGTTCTCCAACTAGTCCCCGCTACGTTCTCATTTCCCGAAGAGAATAATGAAAGCAAAAAGGTGAACTCAACAAGCCCAGTAAGAAATATTATGACTAAGATAATGCAGAATAAATTATCGTTAGCCTTTAACAGTGTTAAACTGATAAAGTATAACAACCATCAAGTTTAACTGCAGCGGAACAAGCTATCCATTAAAAAAGTCAAGTAGAGAATAAAATCTACTATCTTTTATAATTTAAAAGGTTTTTCATCACTTTTATCGCTGAGACTCAGCTTAACAAATAATCCACATCATCCCAGCACTACGGCTAAGGATATTCATTAGTATAACGACTACAAATTATCCATGCACTACGGGCCAAGGATATTCGTGTATTCATCAATGGTCATGATCATGCCAACAGCTGTCCATCAATGCACTATGGGCCAATGAGGACCTTTACCACATCATTTGTAACATTACGGTCATGATTACACCGAATAATCCCTAGTCATAATCATACCAAGTCCATCTATGCACTACAGGCCATAGATAACTTTCAACAAAATATAAACATGAGGATGATGACAATGATATAAGAATTCAATAAAACAAGTTCAAGATTTAATTTATCCAGGAACCAATAACGTCCAAATTGCCAACATGATACTGCTTTGTGGGGTAAAACTCAAGAATACTCGGAAGAATATTTCCATGAAAAGATACTGGATGAAGTGCAAATATCAAGGATATTCCACTAATTTCATGGAGTATAAAAGAAAAAATTTTAACCAACTGAGTACAATAAAGAATAAAATAACAAAAGAAATCATCAGGCATGCGATAGACCGCACAGACAGGTTATTCCAACAGAATAATAAATAACGGAACCAGGTCAGGATATTTCAAGAGAATAATAAAGAATGGAATAACAACAGAATTCACCATGCATGCGATAGACCGCACAAACAGGTTATTTCAACATAATAATAAATAATGGAACTAGGTCATGCATAAACCGCACAGACATGATGTTCCAACAGAATAATAAAGAATGAAATAACAGAAGAATTTCACCATGTATGTGGTACTTCTCATAGACATGTTATTCCAACATAATGATAAAGAATCGAATAACAGAAGTTCTCTTCATGAAGACAAAAGAAATAATACCCCTTACGAGTACAACAAATAATATCCCTTACCTTAGAAGAAACTAGATATAGGAGTAGTGAAGTAGCAGAATACTTTTCTTCTTTCTCTTTATAGTTCTCTCTCTACAATTTCAGTGAATTCGTAAGAAATAATGAAGGAATGAGTTTCTATTTATAGGAGAATGGACTGAATAGTAACTAATTCATGAACGATCCAAATTGAATTACTTTTAAACTGACGGTCCATATTGATTTACTATACAGTATTAATAAAATATTTAAATAAAATAAAATCTTTTAAATAAAATATAATATATTTTATTTATAATCTAATAAAACAAATAACTTTATAAAAGTATTCTGTTTTATATAAAAAGATTTTACTATGCAAATACTATGCATGCACTATGCAAACACTATACATAATAGAATATTATATATTCTATTTATAGTCTAATAAAATAAATAACTTTATAAAAGTATTATGTTTTATGTAAAAAGGTTTTACTATACAGACACTATACAAACACTATGCATAATGGAATATCATATATTCTATTTATAGTCTAATAAAATAAATAACTTTATAAAAGTATTTTGTTTTATATAAAAAGTTTTCTGTTTTATTATATTTATAATAATAATAAAATAAAACTTATCACCTTTATTATAATTCACAATATTAATCGACCAGGTCGTTCCCAATAAAGAGGGGGCTTTCCAATAAGAATTTCTCCCTATTGGCGTGCAATTAGGTGACGAAACCTCTCCTTGGCAGAACTTCTAGACATTGTTAATATTGCAAATAATAATGTGAATAACTTTGCCGTCTCAATTATTGATTTAATAACATAACATATTATACAGATGCTACTGTGACAATAATTGAATCAATAATATGAGAGATATGATGCAGCAATTACTGAAACAATAATTGAGTACAACTAGGTGACTTCTTACGTAAGCATCAATAATTAATACCGTGTGCTACTATGCAACCACGCGTATTACTGTACTTTTACTACCCAGTAGTTCAACAGTTTTAAAGGTAACACTTGTCGTTATTTTTATAAAAATATTTTTGTCGTTTTCTCAGTCCGACAATAATTTCGTTGCGGGATCCACCAATGATTGTGCCATTGTACGAATATTCTCTGTTAAAACGAATATTTCCCGACCAATCGAATATTATATAACCACTTTCTTTCTTTGCAAAATTTGTAAATATTACCCACAACTATAACATTATATCAAATCCACACCATAATATTCAAAAAAATATTTCAAGAAATTTAAATCTTTATTCATAAAATTTGGGGTCTCACAATCTCCACTCCTTATGAAATTTTGCCCTCGAAATTTACGTACGTACCTGGTATGCCGAAGAGATGAGGATACCTTGACTTCATTTCAGATTCTAACTCTTGAGGTATAACCTTTGAGTGTCGAATATAATCCTTCTTATCCAAGATTTTAACAGGTATCTCCTCATACGTTAAATCTTCTGCTATCTCGTCCAATTCCAATTCAATAATGTGGTTTGGGTCATCCACATATTTACGTAACATCGATACGTGAAAAATATTATGAAGGCGCGACATACTTGGCAGTAAAACAAGTCTATAGGCCACAGTTCCTACCCGATCAAGGATTTCAAATGGGCCAATAAAATCGAAGGTTGAGATTTCCTCTCTTCATCGATTCTTGCTTCTAGAATAACGCCCTCTTGAACCTTCTTCTTCACATTCATTAGATTTGGGTGTGTAGCTTGAGCGGCTTTAACTTTATCGATTAAAGTCGATTCTACTCGTATATTCGCCATCATCACATGGGTCCCTGGAGTCTTTAACTCTATCTCCATCCTTTGCAAGTCATACGAAATGGGTTTTTGTGTTAACAACATCGCACTCGTTAACGCATATGATCTTCTACTCAACGCGTCAGCTACCACGTTCGCTTTTCCACAATGGTATTGAATGGTACGATCGTAATTTTTAACAGCTCGAGCCAACGTCTTTGGCGCATTATACGTTCATTTTAGTTGAAGAAATATTTAAGGGCTTTAGAAATGAGTTTTGTACTGGGGTCAATACAAAATTTGATTTCACGCTCTAGGGGTAGGCTAAGAAGTCTACAAGAATACGTTAGGAAATTTATTAACAATAGAAATATCATTCAAAACTGTGACTCTCATCCAAGACTTGGATAGTACGTCACATTGATACCTATCAATTTGCCATCATCATTCACAACATCCCCTACGAAAAGTCTGGCTTCTGTGCATTCCACACAAAGAAGTCAACAACAAAAGGATCGGGGCTCTTTACTTATGGCTTGATATGACAATGATTGACTTTAGTGGTTTGGTTGCTTGAATTCGCATAACAGGTTTTAGGAATATAAAAGCTAACCACCTTACGAAAAGCTTGATAAGTAGATAACCAATCGATTCCTAAAATCATATCAAAGGTAAGTATTTTCAAAGAAATAAGATCGACAGGTAATGTGCGGTTACTGATTTGAATCAAACAAGACTTATAAACAGTGGAGGTAACGAAGGTTTCTACTAATGAAGTTTCAACCAATAAGTCAAAGTCTAACTTCACCTGAGTTAAATTTAAATATTGAGCGCAAGCAAGAGAGATAAAAGAATGGGTAGAATCGGTATCTAATAAGGTATAGACTTCGCAAGAATTTATAATTAACTAACACGTGCTAACTTTGTTTGGGTCACTCGCTTTTTGAGAAGTCACGAAAAACGCTCTTTCTGAAACCACCGACTTTGTTTTGTCCGTATCTTCCTTTGGTGCCACGGTCCCATCTGGACTTGACTTTGGTGAACGATAAAATCGGGCTAGCTGACCTTCTCTTCCACAATTGTAGCATACTTTGGATGGCATTGCGCAGTTTGGACTGATGTGTCCCTCCCCTCCACATTTGATGTAAGACCCCGAATTTTATGAAATAAAAGTATTCAATTTTTCTATTTAGTAAATGGTTAAATTGATAAAAAAGTTAAAGTTAAGGGTGATATATGAATTTTTTTTCAAAAATAAGCAAGTGGTTATAAAATAATCATTGATGTCGGGGAATATTCGTTTGGTCGTGGAATATTCTTTCTGTCGGGGAATATTCGTACGACGACACAGCTATTTGTGGGCCCTATAACTGAAAACGGTCGGATTAAGATAACGACAAAAAATTGAGTTTTTTTCAAATAACGGCGTAGTTGTTACCGTTAATACTGTTGGAATACCCGGTTGTTAAAACACAGTAATACGTGTTGTTACGCAGTAGCACACGGTATTGCACCAATTATTGACTCTTACGTAAGAAGGCACTACTCAATAATGGTTACAGTAATTACTGTTCAGTATTTTATTGATTCCATAATTGCTACGTGGATATTTTATATTACTGTTGTTTCAATAATTGTCACTACACAGTATTTTCCATTATCGGAGCAATAATTCATATTATCTGAATAATATTATTAGATAACATTATTGGCAATGTCTAAAAAGTTCTGTCTAAGGAGAGGTTTGGTCACCTAATTACGCGCCAGTAAGGAGAAATCCTTATTGAAAAGCCCCCTCTTTCCTGGGAATTGCCTGGTTGCCGGTACAGTGATTCTGTAATATTATTTGTGAATAATTAATTATTAATTTATATGATGAGGAAAATATTGATTTTATGTGGATATAGATGGAGAAAATTTTTAAATGTGACAATTGTTGAAAATTAATATTTTATCTTTTTCTGATAAAATAATTCATTTAAATATATTATTTTAATAATATATTAACGGTGATATTTTTACAATGAATGTGGGATATATGAGTATATGAGGAGGAAGAGTATTTTTGTTGGATTAAATATTTAACACATGTTTTGTGTGTTGATGGACACAATTCTTGACCGAAAATTTATTATAGACTGTAAAATTATCCGTTTGTAGATTTTGGTCAATTTCTATTTGAAATTTGAAAAAACTTTCTTCTGCAAAGTTGTAGAGAATTGAATTTCCTATAAAAACTTGGAGATTCGAATTTTCTGATGAAGGGGCTATTTATTATGAATTATTGAAGTTCTGAAATTCTGAAATAATTGATTTTTGGAAGTTTTAATTATTTTTGTTTAGAAAAACATTTTTTTATATTTTGTGGACATCATTAACATGTATTATGGCTGAATTCAGATGGTCAAGGTGGGCTAAGGAAAATTTGTTAAATATATTATTATTATATTCAATTTTCTGCTTTGGTGTTCTAAGCATTTTCCTATAAATAGGGTGCTTAGGTTAGAATTGAAAATCACACCAGAAACTGAAGTTTTCTCTCTATTTCTCTCTCTATATTATCGAGTGTATTCTTGTGAGTATTTTGATATCTTGAGTGTTGCTATACGGTGCAAGTTCGTTCAGCGTTATTCCAGTCAGGAGTACTGCTCTTTTGAGGTAAGGGATAGTAAGGGATAGTAAGAGATATTGTCGTAAGAGATAGTAAGGGATGTTACTTTCTTCATAAGTGATATTATTTCTTCAATATCATTATGCTGAAATATTTGTTAGAACTTTTTATCAAATTTAGAACTTTTTGAGTCGGGATTATTATTCACGAGTTACTATTCATGAGTTACTATTCACGAGTTACTATTCACGAGTTATTATTCATGAGTTACTATTCATGAGTTACTATTCACGAGTTATTATTCATGAGTTAGTATTCACTAGTTACTATTTACGAGTTACTATTCATGAGTTACTATTCACGAGTTACTATTCATGAGTTACTATTCACGAGTTACTATTCACGAGTTACTATTTATGACAAAATTGGTTTCTTTTTCTAACCAAATTATAGTTGATTTATGAATATTACTCTTGAGATTAAAACTACATGTTGATCATATTATTTTTTTATTATCATATATAACATTTTTATAACCCTAATGATGATATTTCTCTTTGACTTGAGTGTAAAGATGGGTAGATTTTTGGTACGATCATGACTATGGGTTCTCTTTGGCCAGTAGTGCAAAGTTAAATTTTTGACTGGTATGATCATGACCATTGAATTTATAATTGAATATCTTTAGCTTAAGTGCAAAGGTGAAATGATCAACATGGTTATAATTATTGGTTATATAAATTCTGAAATGATTATATATTTCTTTGAGATAATAATATATTTGGCCTGTAGTGCAAATATGAACTATTGAGAAATATCTTTGGCCTGTAGTGCAAAGATGAGTTGTTGATGAATATCTTTGGCCCGTAGTGCAAAAATGACTTGTTGTTGAATATTTTTGGCATGTAGTGTAAAGATGAACTGTTGATGAATATCTTTGGCCCGTGGTGCAAAGATAAATTTATTAGTATGATTATGAACAGGAACTGTGATTTGGTATAACTATGATCTTTGATGTTTCAGGTAAAGACAGGTGATGAAAATTATCTTCGTCCTTAATGCGAAGAGAAATTTAGAACTACAATTATGATTATGAGTTATTTATATGATTGTGGAAAGGAACTGTTGATTGATGTTACAGGGATAAAACATTGTTGGTGGACTTTTAACATGGAGAAGATAATAGACTTTATGGTCTATGTGACTCTTCTAATGGATTGCTCGTTCCGCTGCAACTATGGTTGAAAAGTTTTATCATCTACTATATGTTCTAAATCTCTGATTTATTACTGTTGAAGACTATTGATAATTTATCTTTAGTCATGATATTCTTTACTGAGCTAGTTGTGCTCACCCTTTTGCTTCACAATTCCTTTCAGGTAATAAAAGTGTAGCTGGGTCGAGCGAGGGATAACAAGGGAATAGAACGGTGGTCTATAGATATTGAGGGTGAGGTGAATTTAACTTGGAAGGGTGTTTTGCCACTATCTTACAGGATGTATAATGACATACAATCTCGTGTCATCATAAGACAAGGTTGTGCTCATCCACTTGCTGAGTATATCTACCAGCACTACCTATATGATCTTGGAGTCTATCTGAAATATAACTCCCAATTAGAGACAGTGGAGATAATGATATGTCAAGAGAAGACTCGCCATTGGGAAGAATATGATAGTAATCTTCTCATTTTTCTTTGGGGTCTATTGGGTCAACCAAGGATAATTCTGTGGCCATATGATGTCTATCATAACCTAGAAGCATGGTCTCCCATGTACGAAGGTTTCCTTGAGCACTTTCCAAAGATTCTAATTTCTAAAATAGTTTTCGACTATACTTTAATGTAAGGTGTCATTATGAGGTGCTGTCCACGGTTGGGACATGAGTCACAGTTGATATATATTTGTATCCAAACTCACAGCATATGTGTTGTTGTATTTTGCACGATAATTGTTGTAATAAAGTTGTAGTTGTTTTCTGTACCATGTATTTGGCGACTCAGAATGGGTTGGATGGAATGGACCTGTTTTGGGGACGTCACATTTGAAGCATACAATTGACGGTCGTTCTCCTCCCCTAGAATTTATTGCTGGTGTTGGTGCTACTGTCGACATCTTCCCATCATCGTTAAATCTTCTCTTCTTGAATTTTCCACTTCAATTATCTTGGTCATGATTACCACCGAAGTGGTTACCATTCTGGGCATGATAATTTCCCCCACGATGGTTATCATTGTTTCGATGGTCGTTGCCACCGGTATGATTATTATCGTGTCGCTGATCATTACCTTTTGGTTGTGCTGACTCATTATCGCGCTCTAATAACTGAGCCCTATTCACAATATCTGAATATAAACAAAGTTTATGAGAAATGAGGTATTGACGTATATCGAGTTTCAAACCTCTTAGAAACATTCGCGTCATTCGCTCCTCATTATCAACCAAATGGGATGCAAACCGGGATAACTCCGCAAATTTAGCCTCGTATTGCGACACGGTTATATTGTTTTGCTCCAACTTGATGAATTCCACCTCCTTCATGTGACGAATACTTTCAGGAAAGTACTTGTCGTTGAACAACTCTTGGAACTTCTCCCAAGACATCTTGAGTGCGTCAGGCTGGGTACGTTTTATAGATTCCCACCAGTAATCTTCTTCTTCACGCAACATAAAGGTGGTAAAGGGAACCTTTTGCTCCTCGGAGCATCCCAAGACATCAAATATCTTGGTGATCTGCTTTAACCACGTCTTCGCCTTAAGTGGTTCTTGCTTTCCCAAAAACTTTGGCGGTCCCAGCTCCTTGAACTGCTTAGCGGTGACCGCCCGAGAGTTGCCAGTGTTTCCACCTGCATTTTGAACAGGAGCCGCTCCCGCCTGATGTTGCATGAATTGGACAAAGCCTCTGAAAATTCCATCGTTCACCATTTAATCAGTGTTATTGTTTACCTGAGGATTATTGTCTTCCTGTTGCACATTATCCTGGGTATTGATCGTTGGTGACTCAACGGTCTCGTGTACTTCATTGCTTGTCTCAACATTTTCAGATGTCATTTTCAAATACTGCCACAAAACAAGGGTTAATTAACATATCACATATTATCCCTATACTTTGACCGACCAATTAAATAATAAATAAACTTATGTAGGTCATACTAGCGAAGGAATTCCCCGTCTCTCCCTTCCTAGTTCTTGTCTCACATCTTAGCCAGGGATCATATCCCTAAGATTTGATACCAACTGTGACGCCCCCAAAATAGGTATACATCACCTATTCTGAGTCGCCAAATACACGGTACAGAATACAAATACAATCTTAAATATACAACATGAGCTCTGAGTTTTAATACAAATATTGTCTTCTAGACAGTATTCAAACTCAAAAGAAGTCCTCAATACATTTATTATCACACTATTTCATAGAATAGTGAGGACTACTAATGCTATCATTTGAACCGTCACTCCGTTCTCCGACTAGTCCTCGCTACGTTGTCATTTCCTGAAGAGAACAATGAAAGCAAAAGGGTGAACTCAACTAGCCCAGTAAGAAATATTATGATTAAAATAATGTAGAATAAATTATCGTTAGCCTTCAACAGTGTTAAACTGATAAAATATAACAACTATCAAGTTTAACTACAGCGGAACAAGCTATCCATTAAAAGAGTCAAGTAGAGAATAAAATCTACTATCTTTTATGATTTAAAAGGTTTTTCATCACTTTTATCGCTGAGACTCAGCTTAATAAATAATCTACATCATCCATGCACTACGGCTAAGGATATTCATTAGTATCACGACCACAAATTATCCATGCACTACGGGCCAAGAATATTCGTGTATTCATCAATGGTCATGATCATGCCAACAACTGTCCATCAATGCACTATGGGCCAATGAGGACCTTTACCGCTTCATTTGTAACATTACGGTCATGATTACACCAAATAATCCCTGGTTATAATCATACCAAGTCCATCTATGCACTACAGACCATAGATGACTTTCAACAAAATATAAACATGAGGATGATGATAATGATATAAGAATTCAATAAAACAAGTTCAAAAATTAATTTATTCAAGAACCAATAATGTCCAAATTGTCAACATGATACTACTTTGTAGGGTAAAACTCAAGAATGCTTGGAAGAATATTTTCATGAAAAGATACTGGATGAAGCGCAAATATCAAGGATATTCCACAAATTTTATAGAGTATAAAAGCCAAAACTTTAACCAACTGAGTACAATAAAGAATGGAATAACAAACAAAATCACCAGGCATGCGATAGACAGCACGGATAGGTTATTCCAACAGAATAATAAATAACGGAACCAGGTCATGCGTCAATGCACAGACAGGATATTCCAACAGAATAATAAAGATTGGAATAACAACAAAATTCACCATGCATGCGATAGACCGCACAGACAGGTTATTCCAACAGAATAATAAATAATGGAACTAGGTCATGCGTAAACCGCACAGACATGATGTTCCAATAGAATAATAAAGAACGGAATAACAGATGAATTTCACCATGTATGCGGTACTTCGTATAGACAGGTTATTCCAACATAATGATAAAGAATAGAATAACAGAAGTTCTCTTCATGAAGACGAGAGAAATAATACCCCTTACGAGTACAATAAATAATATCCCTTACGAGTACAACAAATAATATCCCTTATCTTAGAAGAAACTGGATATAGGAGTAATGAAGTAGCATGATACTTTTCTTCTTTCTCTCTATAGTTTCTCTCTCTAGAGTTTCAGTGAATTCTTAAGAAATAATAAAGGAATGAGCTTCTATTTATAGGAGAATGGACTGAATAGTAACTAATTCATGAACGGTCCAGATTGATTTACTTTTAAACGGACGGTCCGTATTGATTTACTATGCAGTATTAATAAAATATTCCAATAAAATAAAATCTTTTAAATAAAATATAATATACTCTATTTATAATCTAATAAAACGAATAACTTTATAAAAGTATTCTGTTTTATATAAAAAATTTTACTATACAAACACTATGCAGGCACTATGCAAATACTATGCATGATAGAATATTATATATTTTATTTATAGTCTAATAAAATAAATAACTTTATAAAAGTATTCTGTTTTATATAAAAAGATTTTAATATACATACACTATGCAAATACTATACATAATAGAATATCATATATTCTATTTATAGTCTAATAAAACAAATAACTTTATAAAAGTATTCTGTTTTATATAAAAAGTTTTCTATTTTATTACATTTATAATAATAATAAAACAAAACTTATCACCTTTATTATAATTCACAATATTAATCGACCAGGTCGTTCCTAGGAAAGAGGGGGCTTTGCAATAAGGATTTCTCCCTATTGGCGTGCAATTAGGTGACCAAACCTCTCCTTGTCAGAACTTCTAGACATCGTTAATATTATAAATAATAATATGAATAACTTTGCCGTCTCAATTATTGATTTAATAACATAACATATTATACAGATGCTACTGTGATAATAATTGAATCAAAAATATGAGAGATATGATGCAGCAATTACTGTAGCAATAATTGAGTATAATTGAGTGACTTCTTACGTAAGTATCAATAATCAATACCGTGTTCTACTATCCAACCACGCGTATTACTGTACTTTTACTACCAGGTAGTTCAACAGTTTTAACGGTAACACTCGCCGTTATTTTTATAAAAATATTTTTGTCGTTTTCTCAATCTGACAATAATTCCATTGCGGGGTCCACCAATGATTGTGATGTTGTACGAATATTCCCTGTTAAAATGAATATTTCCCGACCAATCGAATATTATATAACCACTTGCTTACTTTGCAAAATTTGTAAATATTACCCACAACTATAACATTATATCAAATCCACACTATAATATTCAAAAAAATATTTCGAGAAATTTAAATCTTTATTCATAAAATTTGGGGTCTCACATCTACTATCTTCTATGATTTAAAAAGTTTATCATCAATTTTATCGCTAGGACTCAGCTTAATAAATAAATCACATCATCTAATCATCCCTGCACTACGGGTCAAGGATATTCATTAGTATCACGTTCACGAATTATCCCTGCACTTCGGGCCAAGGATATTCGTTTAATCATCAATGGTCATGATTATGCCCACAACTGTCCATCAATGCACTACGGGCCAATGAGGACTTTTATCATTTATAACATTACAGGTCATGATTATACCGAATTATCCCTGGTCATAATCATATCAATCAACAGTCCATCTATGCACTATGGCCAAAGATGACTTTCATCACAATATAAGCATAAGGATGATGACAATGATATAAGAATTTAATCAAACGAAATCAAAGATAAATACTTAAGACTTTAAATTTATCTAGAGTTTAAAAATATACAAATTATCAACATGATACTACTTTATGGAGTAAAATTCAAGAATAATATTCATGTATCAAAAATAATCTTGGATAGAAAAGAAATCAAGTTTTATCGTGAATAGTATCCCGTGAATAGTACTTCAGGAATAGTACCCCGACATAAAAAATGCCCCGAATACTCGAGTGAATAATACCCGAGTAAATAGTACTCGAGTGAATAGTAACTCATGAATAGTAACCTATAAATAGTAACTCGGTATGAAAAGTACCTCGAATCCTTGGGTGAATAATATTTAAGTGAATAGTAACTGAGTGAATAGTAACTCGTGAATAGTACCCCGAGTGAAAATATTGATATTTAATAAGAAAGTTCATATCAATATTCCAATGAAACGATACTGGATGAAGCGTAAAACTCAAGGATATTTCACTAATTTCAGGAATTAAAGAAGCAATACTTACCAAAGTAAGTTTAGATTTAAGAATATGAAAAGAAATAATATACGAAACTGTAAATGAATTTTCACATATCATGTGGTACGTAATCCGTGTAGACAGGTTATTCGCACATATTAAAGGATGAATACGAAATATAGTATTCCTTATGAATATGAAAGAAATAACACCCCTTACCTTAGTAGAAGACTGGATACTGCAATATAGAAGTAGTATAATACTCTTTTTCTTGTTCTCTATAGTTTCTCTCTCTATAGTTTCTCTTGTGAGTCTCAGTGAATTGGTGAGAATGAAAGAAGAATTAAGCTTCTATTTATAGGAGAATGGACTAAATAGTAACTAATTCACGAACGGTCCAGATTAATTTACTATTAGAACGAACGGTCCATATTGATTACTATTAAAACCACAACTGACGGTCCAGATTGATTTACTTTTAAAACCACCACCGACAGTCCAAATTGATTAACTATTAAAATCACCATCGACGATCCTGATTGATTTACTATTAAAATCACCATTGACGGTCCATAAAATTAGTAAATCATCCCATGAAATACTAAGTCAAACTTACAACAAATGCCTCATAACAAATCCCTATATTTATATCAAAAATTGAATAAATATTTACCACAAAACATTTATTTTTAATAAGCATATTTTTAATATTTCAACAATTATTCATCATTAATATTATAACTCACAATATTAAACAACCAGATCATTCCCAGGAAAGAGGGGGCTTTTTGATAAGGATTTTTCCCTATTGACGCGCAATTAGGTGACCAAACCTCTCATTGACAGAACTTTCTAGATATCGTCAATATTGTAAATAATAATATGAATAAATTTGTCGTCTCAATTATTGATTTAATAATATAAAATATTATGAAGATGATACTGTGACAATAATTGAATCAAAAACGTGAGATACTATGTAGCAATTACTGTAGCAATAATTGAGTAAACTGAGTGGCTTCTTATGTAAGCATCAATAATTAATATCGTGTGCTACTATGCAACCACGCATATTACTGTATTTTTACCACCAGGTATTTCAACAGTTTAACGGTAAAACCGCCGTTATTTTTATAAAAAGATATTTCTGTCGTTTTCTAACTCCGACGGTTTTCCGTTGTGGTGTCTACCAATGATGGTGTCGTCGTACGAATTTTTCCTAACAAAAAGAATATTCCCCGACCAATCGAATATTTTATATCCCCTTTCTTACTTTGAAAAATTTATAAATATTACCCACAACTATAACATTATACTAAATCCACACCATAATATTTAATAATATATTTAGAGAAAAAATCAATCTTTATTTATGAAATTTAGGGTCTTATAGTTATTCAACAGGCATGCGGTAATCCGCGTAGACAGGTTATACCCAAATATTAATAAAGGATGAATACGAAGGGTTATTCACCAGGCATGCGGTAGTTCGTGTAGACATATTATACTCACATATTAATAAAGGATGAATACGAAGGGTTATTCACCAAGCATGTGGTAGTCCGCGTAGACAGGTTATACCCACATATTAATAAGGAATAAATACGAAAGGTTATTCAACAGGCATGCGGTAGTCCGTGTAGACAGGTTATTCCCACAGATTAATAAAGAATGAATACGAAGGGTTATTCACTAGGCACGCGATAATTCGCATAGACAGGTTATACCCACATATTAATAAAGGATGAATACAAAGGGCTATTCACCAGGCATGCAGTAATCCGCGTAGACAGATTATACCCACAAATTAATAAAGGATGAATACGAAGAGTTATTCACTAGGCATACGGTAGTCCGCCTAGACAGGTCATACCCACATATTAATAAAGGATGAATACGAAGGGTTATTCATCAGGCATGCGGTAGTCCGCGTTGATAGGTTATTCCCGCATATTAATTAGGAATGGAATGACAACCCTTATGAGTATAAAGAAAATAACATCCTTTACGAATATAAAAGAAATAATACCCCTTATGAATACGAAAAATAATATCCCTTGTGAATACGAAAAATTATATCCCTTAGGAATACGAAAAATAATATCTGTTACCTTAGTAGAAGATTGGATACTGCAATAGTATAGTAGTAGAATACTCTTCTTCTGTCTCTCTTCTCTCACTATAACTTGTGATTAAACTTTGCTCTTCAAAATGGTAGAAAATAATGAATGGATGGAGGAGTACTTAATTATAGGCTAGGAAAAGGTGGGAAATTACAAGATTAATTATACTTTAGTACCTTCATCTTTGCCTCTATTTTTAATTTAGTCCCTTAAGTATTATCAATCTTGCATAACCACTGATGAGTGAGTTTTATACACATGAATTGGATACATTCGGGCTTAATTTATTGTTGTTCTCAAGTCTTTTAGGATGTTTTTATGTATTTGTGTCTATTCATGCATGTTTTATATTGTTTTGTAGGAATTAGGACAAAAGTTACATGGATCGACGTTCGGGGTGGCTAGATGCGCGTTTTTGGCTTGCCATTTACACAGCAGTCCCTTCAGAGCCAATTTTATTATAGCTCCTGACCTTATTTCGAAAAACTTAAAGAATAAAAGTTGTAGATCTACTTCTCCTCTTTCCAGAACATCTTGAACCATCGAAATCAGAGTTCGGACGAAGAAGTTATGGCCATTTTCCCAAAGGACGTCGGAGTAGAAAATGTCAAAAAAGTGGCCAGCGCCGGGGCGCCCATTTCATGCCTATTTCCAGCGCCGGGGCGCTGGGGGGCAGAATCCCAGCGCCGTGCCCAGCGCCGGGGTGCTGGGGAAGTCAGTGGAAAGGCTTGGACGCGTTTTGGGGCTAATTTTGACATCTTTTTGACTCCAAATTGGATTGGGTTTGTTCCTAACCTAAAAATTAGACTTGTAACCTATAAATATATGATGTAAGACATAAAATAGAGAGGGATTACATAGATTAGACTAGATTAAACACTCCATTAGATTAGAATCTAAACCCTAGTTCTTAATTAGCCATTAGAGATTGAAGCAACTTGGAGATCATTGAAGATCAAGAGCAGGAGCAAGAGGGGAGCATCAGATTTGCTGACAACAGATTCTATTCTCTTCTCTTATCATACTTTTATCTTTTAATGTCTATTCAATTGTGGATTCTTGGTTTTAATTCATTAATTATGAACTAACTCTTTTATTAAGATTTCAATTGAACCTTTTATGTCTATGAATTAGTTATTCGATTTATTCCAATTATTTATGTCAAAGTGAATTGTTTATCTTGTCTTGAGCTTATTGATTAATTATCTGATCAGTAATTACCTTGTTACTCTAGAAGGAATTGGGAAAGGAATTCTAGGGTTAGAACTGGGCATGATAACATGTGACTTAGTTATTTGCATGGTGAATAATTAGGTTTGTGAATAGAATGAAAATATCTGTTTACCGCATGTAACACATAAGGAATTGGGATTGAAAAGAGTTTAATTCAATTGTTTTGCATAGGAATATAGCAAGATTAATCTGGATTAAATAGAAGTAAATTGATCACTTGGAAAAGGACTTTTGGCATTTGAGAATTTCTATTAACAATTCAGTAGGCATAATAATTGGGATAGTTGGATAATTGATTTATAGTTTATAATTGGGGATATTGAAGTTTTAATCTTTATTTATTTGAATTAATTTTAGAGTAATCTAGATTTAATTGATTAATTTAGTTTTCTTAATTAGAAAAATCACAATTTATGGTTGTTTAAATAAAATTGATTTGGTTAAGAGTTAGTACTTGGTAATTTTTATTAAATAATTCATCGTATGAACGATACTTTTCTTATCACTTTATTACTTGTTGACCGTGTATACTTGCACGTATTCATTGATTGCGAAATCGATCAACAAGTTTTTGGCGCCGTTGCCGGGGACTTAATTTAATAATTATTTACCAATATTAATTTCAATCAAATTAGTCTTAATTTAAACATTTCTATATTTATTTTTAATTCTCTTCCTATATTTCTCTCTTTTTAGGTATCATGGATGACTTTGCGTATCAATGGCCATACACGAACATGACTCGACCAATGGAAACATGGAGTCCACCATCCACACAGCAAGTAGCAATGGTTTGTGATTATTGTGCTGGAAATTATATGAGTCATCAATGCTCCATCAGTTTCGAGCCGGTACAGTATAGTGGTGATTACCCCAGTAATTATGTCTATCCCAACAACTATCATCAGGATTGGGGGTATCGCCCGGATTTTTCATGGAGTAACAATCAAGCTCAAGCACTTAGACAACAAAACACATCCGAATTTCAAAATCAGACTCAACAACAACCAGAAAGGAAACCAGGTTGGGAGGAAGCCTTGAAAAAATTCATTATAGCTACTGACAAAAAAATCGAGGCACAAGACAAGATATTGAGTCAAGTAGGTATGAATGTGAAAATCCAAGGTGTTTCATGGAGCCATACTAAACAAGATCAATTTTATGCTCCAAGTCCAACATACCCACCAGATTTGTCGTGTCCACCTCCACTACAACAGGAAGACCATTCAAATTTGGAGGAAGCCTTGGAAAAATTTATTAAAGCTTCTGAAAAAAGGAACGAGGAACAAGACAAAAAATTGAATCAAATAGAACTGAATATGAAAAGCCAAGGTGCGTCAATAAAGAATCTGGAAAATCAATTGGGGCAGCTAGCACATGCGTTGAACAACCGTTCTCAATACACTTGGCTCTATGACATGGATTTCGAGACTGATGGAGAGCCCGAGCAAAATCTACAACTAGATGAGCCACAAGATGTTGAAAGAGAGGAAACAATTGGGAACCAAGAAAAGGAGATCGACGAAGATTTAACTTTGAATACCAACGAAGATGAGCCAATTTTGATAGTGTCTCATGTGCCTCCTCCACCAAAGTTCAATAATACGGGCAGTTTTGCAAAACCATGCCCAATTGGCAGTCATGTCGTCGGCAAAGCTCTTTGTGACATAAGAGCTAGTACAGTTGTGGAGTCATGGTGGGATGAAAAGGAGAAGATAGAGGAAGACTCCATTATGTTTATTAAGCTTCAATGCCCCAATCTAATCATAGACATAATGGAGAAAATACCTAGTTATTGGACGTTCTTAATAGGGAACCTATCTACAAAGAGCATGCTAGGTGACTTCAATTCAAGGGTTTTTGCGAATGGGAACCTCCCAAAAGAGACATTGCTTCTGATGGATGGAGGGTTCCTCAATTTTCGTAGGGGAATTGGATAGAGAATTGAAGAAGTCAGGCTGAGACTATAAAACAAGCGCTTATTGGGAGGCAACCCAAGTTTAATTTTTATTTTTAGTTTTTATTAAGTTTTATATTAGTAGTTTTGAATTTTCATTTATTTAGGATTTAATAAAAGTGCTTATATCATGGTTTTACAAGTTATTCAAGTCAAATTCAAGTGTGGTGCCCAATTTATTCCATGTGCTTAGCCTATTCTCCAAACTTAGCGGACAAGGAGGAAGATTGCTATATTTTCAAGGAAGTCCTCTGCTTTAATTTTTTCTATTGTAGCCATTGAGGACAATGTCTAGTTTAAGTTTGGGGGCATTTTAGTGTCGTATTGCATATAGTTAGTTATTTACATTGTAGTTCGTTATATTTTCGGGTTATTTACATTTAGTTTTTGCATTCAGTTTTTTGTTTTAAAAATTTTTTTTTAAAAAAATTTCAAAAATAGTAGTTAGTTTACTATGTTTGTTGCAGTTAGTTTATATTTGCATGATTCCAACTGTTAGATAGTAAAAGTCTATTTTGGCCAATGATGAGACTGGAGTTAAGTAGATAAGTATAGTATTGAATATTCAGGCTTTGATGTGATTTCTTGTTATGAATTGAATCTTTTCCTGTTTGAAACTGGTATAATTAAGGTTAGCACGTTAATAACAGCTGTGTTGACTGATTAAGTTTAAATTGATACATAATGAATTTCTTAAGGATAATACTAATGTGAAGGAATGAAAGACATGAATAGGCGGAGATGGCTAAATTTTGATAACAACTTAAGTTTGGGGGGAAAATTTGGGATATATAAGCTTCGCTAAAAAAAAAAAAGAAAGAAAGAAAAAAAATTTACCGTGGCTAGTTTTGTTTCGGGACCTTTGTTACTTGAGTAAGTACGCCCGAAGGGGTATCTTAAAACCTAGCGCCCTAAGGTCTTATATGGTCTGGGAGTCGTTGGTCAAAAGCTCGCTAAGGGGTGACACTGTTAGCCTAATGGAATGAGACATTGCACAGTCATGGTTAAAAAAAACAATAAAACGGGAAAAGAGCAAAAAGCCCCCGTAATGAAAAGTAAAGCATAAGTATCCCGGATTGGACTCTTGAACTTGGTGGATGTTTAACTTTAGTTGGATCTAGCTTGTTCGTGAATTTTGTGAGTTTTCACTGTATGATGCCTTTAAAGAGGCCTATTATGTGTTAAATTTGATTTTATATTAGTTAACATTGTTTTGGAGCACACACGCACTATATCAGTGATAACAGTCTAAGATTTGATGAGTGATTGGGAAATTACAGATTTGTTTTAATATGATGTATTATCATGTTTACTTGATTTCTCTAAGGCCGGTTGAATAGACTTATTTCTGTCATTACTGTTGGATTCGTAGGCATATAGATTAGTTTCATTACATTGCATTGTATAACATTTTTGTGTTTTTGCTTGAGGACAAGCAAATGTTTAAGTTTGGGGGTATTTGATGAGTGAGTTTTATACACATGAATTGGATACATTCGGGCTTAATTTATTGTTGTTCTCAAGTCTTTTAGGATGTTTTTATGTATTTATGTCTATTCATGCATGTTTTATATTGTTTTGTAGGAATTGGGACAAAAGTTACATGGATCGACGTTCGGGGTGGCTAGATGCGCGTTTTCGGCTTGCCATTTACACAGCAGTCACTTCAGAGCCAATTTTACTATAGCTCCTGACCTTATTTCGAAACACTTAAAGAATGAAAGTTGTAGATCTACTTCTCCTCTTTCCAGAACAACTTGAATCATCGAAATCGGAGTTCGAACGAAGAAGTTATGGCCATTTTCCCAAAGGACGTCGGAGCAGAAAATGTCAAAAAAGTGGCCAGCGCCGGGGCGCCCATTTCATGCCTATTTCCAGCGCCGGGGCGCTGGGGGGCAGAATCCCAGCGCCGTGCCCAGCGCCGGGGGGCTGGGGAAGTCAGTGGAAAGGCTTGGACGCGTTTTGGGGCTAATTTTGACATCTTTTTGACTCCAAATTGGATTGGGTTTATTCCTAACCTAAAAATTAGACTTGTAACCTATAAATATATGATGTAAGACATAAAATAGAGGGGGATTACATAGATTAGACTAGATTAAACACTCCATTAGATTAGAATCTAAACCCTAGTTCTTAATTAGCCATTAGAGATTGAAGCAACTTGGAGATCATTGAAGATCAAGAGCAGGAGCAAGAGGGGAGCATCAGATTTGCTGACAACAGATTCTATTCTCTTCTCTTATCATACTTTTATCTTTTAATGTCTATTCAATTGTGGATTCTTGGTTTTAATTCATTAATTATGAACTAACTCTTTTATTAAGATTTCAATTGAACCTTTTATGTCTATGAATTAGTTATTCGATTTATTCCAATTATTTATGTCAAAGTGAATTGTTTATCTTGTCTTGAGCTTATTGATTAATTATCTGATCAGTAATTACCTTGTTACTCTAGAAGGAATTGGGAAAGGAATTCTAGGGTTAGAACTGGGCATGATAACATGTGACTTAGTTATTTGCATGGTGAATAATTAGGTTTGTGAATAGAATGGAAATATCTGTTTACCGCATGTAACACATAAGGAATTGGGATTGAAAAGAGTTTAATTCAATTGTTTTGCATAGGAATATAGCAAGATTAATCTGGATTAAATAGAAGTAAATTGATCACTTGGAAAAGGACTTTTGCCATTTGAGAATTTCTATTAACAATTCAGTAGGCATAATAATTGGGATAGTTGGATAATTGATTTATAGTTTATAATTGGGGATATTGAAGTTTTAATCTTTATTTATTTGAATTAATTTTAGAGTAATCTAGATTTAATTGATTAATTTAGTTTTCTTAATTAGAAAAATCACAATTTATGGTTGTTTAAATAAAATTGATTTGGTTAAGAGTTAGTACTTGGTAATTTTTATTAAATAATTCCTCGTGGGAACGATACTTTTCTTATCACTTTATTACTTGTTGACCGTGTATACTTGCACGTATTCATTGATTGCGAAATCGATCAACAACCACCCCTAATAATACTTGTATGTGAACCAATAGTTCCTTGCATGTGAACTAATAGTTCCTCGCTTGTGAACTAATAGTAATTAATTGTTAATTTATCCGATTAATTACCCGTTTGGTCAATTTAACATCTAGAAATATACTATTATCAAAATAAATGTCAATTTCCACTAACATTAATATTCCCAACATAGTGAAAATATTTTTATCAATAATTTCATCTTTAAATTTTTGAAGTTTGTCTTTTTCCTGAAAAAGTCAACTGTTGACTTTTTAACCAAAAAGTTAACCCCCATAAATTTTGTGTTTATAGTCTATTTTGACTAACTTCATCGTCCCGAACTCAAATATCTCGTTTGTGTCTCCAAATTCAACTCCAAACTCAAATTCGAGTTTTAATTTTATTTTCTTGTGTTTTATAAACACTTTTACTTTCTTAGTTAGTTTAAACTATTTAATTAGTCTTGATTAACTATTCAATTAAATCTCATTACTTATCGCTAATAAATATATATAACACATTTTTAATCTTTCAATAATTATTTATCATTAATATTATAACTCATAATATTGACAACCAGCTCGTTAACAGGAAAGAGTGGGCTTTCCGATAAGGATTTCTCCTTATTGGAGCGTAATTAAATAACCTAACCCCTTTAATCAATAGAACTTTTTAGATATTGTCAATAATGCAAATAATAATATGAATAACTATGTCGTCTTAATTATTGATTTAATAATATAAAATATTGTGCAGATGATATTGTGACAATAATAGAATCAATAATATGAGATACTATGCAGCAACTACTGTGACAATTATTGGATAAAACTGAGTGACTTCTTACGTAAACATTAATAATCAGAGATACTATGCAATACAGTGTGCTACTGTGCAACAACGCGTGTTATTGTACTTTTATCACCGGGTATTTCAATTGTTTAACTGTAAAAGTTTTGCCGTTATTTCTGTCGCTTTCTATATTCGATACTTATTCCGTTGTGGGCTCCACCAATGATTGCGCCGTCGTACAAATATTCTCCGACCAAACGAATATTCCCCGACAACGAATATTTTATGACAACTTGCTTACTTTGTAAAATTTTCACATATCACCCTAAACTTTAATCTTTTATTAATTTAACCATTTACTAAATAGAATAATAATTATAATAAAAATTGAATACTTTTATTTCATAAAATTCGGGGTCTTACAATCTCCTCTCCTTATTAAATTTTGTCCCCGAAATTTACGTACGTACCTAGTATATCGAAGAGGTGAGGATACCTTGTTTACATTTCAGATTCTAACTCCCAAGTTATTTTCTCAATATCATAGTTTTTCTATAAAACTTTGACTTGAGGTATATCCTTTGAGTGTAGAATCTGCTCCTTCTTATCCACGATCTTGACAGGTACCTCTTCATACGTTAAATTTTCAGTTATCTAGTCTGGTTCTAATTTAATAATGTGGTTTGGGTCTTCTACATATTTACATAACATAAATATATGAAAAATATTATGAACACGAAACATACTTGTCGGTAAAACGAGTCTATAGGCCACAATTCCTACTCGATCGAGGATTTCAAATGGACCAATAAATCGAAGGTTAAGATTTCCTCTCTTCGTCAATTCTTGCATTTAGAATAACACCTTCTTGTACTTTTTTCTTCATATTTATTAGCTCCGGGTCTGTAGCTTGAGCAACTTTAACTTTATCAATTAAAGTTGGTTCTAAATCGTATATTTGTCATCTTCATGTGGGTCCTTGGAGTCTTTAACTCTATCTCCATCCTTTGTAAGTCATACAAAATTGGTCTTTGTGTTAACAATATCGTACTTGATGGAGCTAGAGAGACAAATTGGTCATTTGAGAGAAGAAAAGAATTAAAAATTATTAAAATTCAAGCTGAATGGCATTTTTATAAATTAGTGGTCCTTATCAAGCGCCTAGGCGCTTGGAAATGACTTGGGTTGAGCGTCAAGACGCTAATGTGCGGCTAAAGAGGGATTTTGCTACTGTTGAGTTGGTATTGAAAGTCAAAAATGAATCTAAATGAGGGTTTTGACTAATACAAATAGGAGAAGACTTTAGAAAAGACGTATCAATCAAAGTATCTCTTAATTTTTTAAGAGAATTGCAGAGAGAACAACGAAGGAAAACACGAAGGAAGATTGCAAAGGATGAAGATCAAAGAGAGGGCCTATGAGCGAATTTAGAGTTTCTTCTTTTCTTCTCTAGTTTTAAACCTTTGTAATTATCTGGGATGTTTGAGTTATTAATTTGGATGTTGTTTTCCTTTATCATAATAAACTAAATTTTTATTAAGATTGCAACGGAACTTGGTATGCAGTTTAAATTAAATCTTCCCACTGAATGAAAGTTGGTTATTATTGAATTGTTTAATATATCTTGCATGTATTGATTAATTGTTTGTCCAACAATTACTGTGATAATCTATATAAAATTGCAAGATGAAGTATAGATTGAGATCTAGATATGATAACTCTGTTCATATAGTCTAAATAAGGTTAATATGATTAGCATGTAGGATAGGAATATACATATGTGTCGCTTGTATTCATTAAAAGAATTTATGCTTAAAACCCAAATTAACTTGATTCACATAGGAATATAGTGAGTTGATTGACTAGAGTGTTCTTCATAATTCCGAATCGTATAGAACGAATTTAGGGGGATTTATTCATGTGTCTTTTGGAAGAAGTGCGTAAGTGCTATAAAGAATTCTTAGATAATGATCATATTAATTAACCGAATTAAATGGGAAGTAAATTGATTTAAATGAAATACTAAGGGAAGTTGTAATCCGAACTTGATAAATCTGTATTAATCTTGTGAACTTTGATCTTAGTTATTAGATTTGTTGATTTTAATTTTTAATTCACAAACAATATTTCGCAGTTTAAAATAGGTTTAATTACATCGAAATTGATAATTGATAAGGATTAATCTATTTTCTCGTGAGAACGATATCCTTGCTTGCTGAATATTACAATTGAACACGTATACTTATGTGTTAAATGCTAGTAAGAAAATTAGGCAACAGTTGCTATCTCCAAAAGTTACTTCACTATAGTATGTAGCTTGTACATTGTTCAATTTTGATTTGTCTCCTGTCATATGTCTTGAACAACCGCTATTAAGACACCATTTATTTTTGTTAGATTCGACTACAAGACATACCTGCAATAGATAATGGTTTCACAAACTGGTACCTTTTAATAAGAAGGGTCCTTTGGGTGAGTTTTTCATTTTGTATACGGATCATTTGTATTTTTCTTTACAAAAATGGGTACAGGACAATAAGTCTTAGGGACTATTTATTTAGGACTGAATACATCTGAATGGTTGAATCGGACAGCCATTAAGTGCGTTTGTTTTGGAAAAAAATTGCATGAATGGCTGAATCGATCAGATGATTGAGCTGAATGGCTGAATGAGCAGCTGAATAAAGTAAAAAAATTAAAAAAATATTAACTATTATATTAAGCAATATTAAATAAATTTATAATAACTTTAAATTTTTTGAGAGGGGTAAAATAATAAAATTTTATCATTTAGATGTTTCAGACATGTTAATTATCAAATAACTTTTTTCATTCAAATTTAGATTCAGATTCAGCTCATTCAGATTCAGATTCATTCAGTTTTTATCAAACACCCCTTAGTAAACACAAATATTCTATAAGTAGTAGGTCTATAATATGTATGTTTGTATCCTGAGAAATTTTGATAAATGTTTCTAGAAGATCTTTCATTTTTCTAATAATGAAGTTCCCTTTTTGTAATGATAGGAGTAGTATAAGTTTCTTTTGGTACTCAAATCATCTTTCCTTTATAGTTCCCCACTTTAACATTGCATGCATGGATAGAATGATCATTTCTATTACAATAAGAGCATTTAGTAAAAAGAGATGGATAACATTCTTTTTCTTTGCTTTTAACATGACAGATTCCTTTATCTTTCGTCTTACTATATTCTCCAATATATCCTAATCCTTCTTTATTAAAACCACATTTTTGTTTATTAAGCATGACATTAAGGTTTTCTTTCCCTTTTGTGAATCTAATTACTGTTGATTTTAAATCATCATGTTCTATAGTCAACATTTTAATTTCATCTAACAAAGAAGATTCTTTATTCTGTTTTTCTAATCCCTTCTTTAGAGATGAATTTTCAACCTTGAGTGTTTTGATTTCTTCACTTAACTCTTGATTTAGTGTTTGAGAGTCTTCGATAAGGACAGTGAGTGTCAAATTTTTGACTTTAAGATTTTCAATAGAAATAATAAGTGTTGAATTTTCTATTTTAAGATCTTTGTTTATTTTTCTTAGTTTTTCTAATTCTTCTTTTAATATAGGTTTTTCTAAAGAATCATTTCTAATTTCTCATTTTCCTCTTTTAAAGTTTCATTTATTATAATCAAATTTGAGTTTTCTATTTCAAGATTTCTGTTAGTCTTAATTAATTTTTCTATTGAAATTTTTAGTTTAATAAAGTCTTCTTTAATAATTTCATTATCTTCATATAAGCAATTATATGCTTCTTGTAATTCATGTTGTTCCTCATTTATATTATCTTAACTAAGTGTGACAAATGAAGTACAAGGTAATTGATGTTCCAAATTTACCTCAGATTTTGGCGATGACTCATTGTCTTCCATTAAACACAGATTTGTGATTTCCTAAGTTTGTTCGGCAATTCCTTCTTCATCACTTAGATCCCAACATTCTTCGATTACTACCACTTTGTTATTAACTAGTTTTGGACAACCTTTTTTGAAATGTCTAGACTGATTGTATTCAAAACATGTATTTGAATTCTCATTGGAGCCATCATTTCTTAAATTACTGTTATTTGCTCTAAAGTTTTCTCCTTGTACTTTTGACTTGAAGACTTGCCTGCTTTTGAAGTTGTTGAAGTTATTGTTTGTCTTCAGAAATCCTTTGTAATATCTTTTCGCTTTACTTTGGATTACTCTCCTGAGTTGTCTTGATAATTGAGTGACTTCGTTATTATCTGGACTCAGGAGTTCTTCATTTAACTCATCATCAGCACTTTCTTGATCTAAGTAGAGCTTTGAAAGTGATTCCTTTCTTTTTGAGATCTGTATCCGATCTATTTTTTCGACTAACATGTCGACTTCGTAAGCACAAAGATTTCCAATAAAGCTATTAAGAGGATATGTAGTTAGATCTTGCATTTCCTTGATGGCTGTAACGTTTATTTTCAATACAGATGGAAGGGCTTTGAAAATTCTTTTATTTTTCTCATTAGTTGTGTAAGCTTTCCAGTTGTTCTAGCTCATCAATGATTCCGAAAAAACGTGTTTCCATATCAATGATTTTTTCACCTTCTTCTAATTTGAAACTCTTAGACTCTTGGATTAGAGTATCTTTTCTACTTTCTTTCATATGATTGGTTCCTTCATAGGTTACAATCAATTTTTCTCAGATTTCTTTAGCATCCTTGCAGTTACTAACTCTTTTGTACTCTTTTTCTATGAGAGCACTAGTCAGTACTTATTCGGCTTTGGAGGTTATATTCATAGTCTCATCATCTTCGGTGGTGAATTCACCAGCATATTTCTCAACAATCTTTTCATCTTCAATTTTTGTGAGAATTTTTACACCTCGTTCTATTTCCAGCCATATTTCGATTCCTTGTGACTTGGCATAGATTTTGAATATATTCTTCCAGGTGGCATAGTTTATGCCATCCTTCTCTGGAACCAGTAGCTTTATAGGCCATAGATGAATCTACTCTTAGATATGTCTCTATTCACTTAACAAACAAGTTAAAGAGCACTGCTCTTATACCAATAATAATCTAGAAGGGGGTTGAATAGATTATCACAATTTAAAAATATATCTTTGGCCTTTTTGAATTCTTAGTAGATTAATTTGCAGTGTCAGAAATTAATAAGCATGTTAGTAAAATTTGATCACATAATACACAAAGATTTATCTGGTTCACAACATACAGCTCAGGTATGTTGCTACGTCCAGTCTCAAGCTTCTCTCCAAGACTTGAGATCCTATTACTCCCAGTAATAAACACTCCTTCAAAAGGTGGAGAAGCCTTTAAAATGTTTTATAGATAAACTTACAACTATCCACAACTAACTATCTTGGACAACGAACTCCTAGCTCCTTCCTCAATCTTAGTTGTACCTTCCTTTTAAGTTCAGAACTATTATATGATCTAGTCTTGAAACAACAATCTCTTCCTTACCTCACAAATACATTAGAGACCCAACTCACAGCTAACCTCTCTAAGACTTTTCCTTTTTACAAATGATTGTTTTGACTTTGCTTCTAAAGTAAGCAGATAAAGTTTACTACAGATTTATAAAAGTTTAAATAACTTTTATATTTGAATGCTTCTCAAATAGGCAGATATACAGGTTAGGATCAAGTATTTAAATAAAAGTTCAATACTTTTATGTGATTTACTTCTGTGTAAGCAAATATGTAAATTGATACACTTTTATAAAGATTTTCCTTTTCTTTAATAAAGAATGTGTTTCTATGGTTTAAACAGATTAGAAAGGATTTTTCTTTATAAATAAAGAGTGTATTTCTAGGGTTTAAATAGATTTAACTTTGAGTTTGGATGACAGTTTAAATCACTTGTAATGCAACAAGTAATACTTGTGATGACAATTATCAAGTATAATAGATTAATCAATTAAATAATACTTGATATATCAAATAAATTTGTTTCACTCAAAGATATATATTTTTGTATATTTGATCTATGTTGTGAAAATTTGGCCACTTAGGATTTCAAAGACTGTTCAGATAATATTCTTTGTTAAGAAATATCTCCAAAAATCGGTACCTAAGTACTAACTAAATTGTTCGTTTCACAACCTGATAATTATATAAATATTATGTAATATTTATATAAGTTATCTATATCAATAAAAGGCCACTTAAGATTTCAAAGACCGTTTAGATAATATTCTTTGTTAAGAAATATCTCCGTATATCGATATCTAAGTACTGACTTTTTATTTGATATTGATAAATGATATATATATATATATATATATATATATATATATATATATATATATATATATATATATATAACAAGTATGAGATAATATAAGCAATAATAAATCAATAACTTATCTCAAATACTTAGACCAATTTTTCTATTCCTTAGAGCATTAGAACTTTGTTTAAAAGAGAGAGTGAAAGCTTTCTTGAGAGAATGTAGGCAAGGAGAGTAATCTTTTCTAATTTGTAAATTGGTAATTGAAAAATGAATGAAAAGCTTCCTATTTATAGGATTTTGGAGTTGAGGCCAAAAAGGTAATTTTGAAAATTTATTTTGAATTTAATGGTTCGGATTGTATGATGAAAAATTAAAGGGCATGGATCATTTTTGAATCACGCGGATTGGGCAAAATTTAGCCCGTGTTAACTTTCAATTTACTCAGCATGTATGGACAACTTACAAAGGCTTAGCCTTAGCCTTTACTATTTTTACTTGGGCATACATACAAAGTGAACAAGCTGCCATCATTCAATTTAAGGCTAACTAGCCTTAGCCTTTTTTTCTTTTACATATACATGCCACATGCACATACAATATACTTATATGATACATGTCGACGCCAAAAAAAGATTTTTGGTCTCCCTCTTCCTAATGTTGTCTCTAACCCTTTATGTTTTCTATGTGATTTTTGTTTGATCTGAAGGGTGAGATTTTCAGGAAAAAGACTGACATATAATGTCGAAGATTTGATTTTATTGGTTCGAATTAGACAGAGAAGCCAATTAGTATGAGTTTAAATAGTTGTACCAACCTAACCAAGTTTTGAAAGATTTTTGCAATAGGCCCAATTAATGGACTCTATTTAATTGGTCTTGGAAATCGAGATTTCATGGAGTTTGGAGGCTTGATTAAGCGGGGGGAAGATGTTAGGCACCCCCCGATTTCCATGAAACACGGTTATCGGGCTTTTTGATTCTCTAATCTGTGTGTGTGTGTGTGCGTGCATTGCAGTTAATTGGGCCTAAGTGCTTTATTTGGAAGTAGTGTTACGCCTCTTTTGCACCTATATACAAAAGATTTAACTTGTATAAAACTTTAATTTTAATACAAGACATATAAAATGATATTTTAAAAACAGATTTTCAAACCCTTATGCTCACATAGTAATTGAAACCTTTGATACTTCCATTTTATTTTGTATTCAGCTTATTCTGATTTTATTCTCGAGATACGAAGCATCTTCGATAAAATAATATGCATAAAAGTGTCGAGCTCTTTGTGGGCATAAAAGACATCAAAGTATGCCCGAGCACCACACATAAGATTTTCACTATTACGGGGACCTTAAATCCGGATAACCGTTTTAAGGTCCTATATTTACAAGTACAAAATTTGCAGGCTGGCTGTACAACTAAAACAAATCCATTTTCAAAACTGGATCTAGATCCATCGATTGAATCATCAACCCTTTGTACTTCCTAGGCTCATAGAATATTATTTAAAAGCTAGAAAAAAAAATAAATCTTAGTCATTCTAGCTTAATAGTTCTAGTTTCACAACTTTTGAACCGGTTAGAAGCTAGATATGACTAGATTTAGATAAATCTAGTCAACAAAATTTAAATATTACAAATTTACATCAAATGAACGGTTAAAACTGATATTTAATCACAATGATTAACTATATATATATATATATATATATATATATATATATATATATATATATATATATATTTACATATATGCATAAAAGAGGAAAAAATGAAAACTTGAAGAAGTCTTATAGCCTTGCATGAGAAGGGCTATCGAACGACTTTTAGAGCCCTTAGACTCGATTTCCACCGATTAAAACTTGATATGTTGCAACAGATATGTACATGAAAGCTTACAAGTGAGGTTTACAGGTTGGAAAATAAGATTCGAGGGATTTCTGATGAAATCTCTCTCTTTTCTCTTTTTTTTTTCTTCTTCAACAAGCTGCTTGTAGCTTGTATATAAAGCCCCGGGCTTTTAGAAGTAGACTTGTGGATTTCGCAACCTACAGAAGGGTCCAGTGGGTCCCACTTGGTGGGCCCCATTGCCTCAAAGTAAGTGCACTACGATCAACACGCAGTCTATTTGAACCTTCATGACTTGCAATCTGGGAATCCGGTGGAGGCATGCCATATCTTTCCAGAAAGCTATTTCCAAGACCTACGTTGAGAGACCCCAGCTTATTAATGAATAAAATCAAATTTTCTCTAAATATTATTGTGAATAATAAAGGGGTTAATTTGATATAATACTTTGGTTATGGGTGAAATGTGCAAATTTTGCAAAATAAGCAAGTGGTTATAAAATATTCATTTTGTCGGGGAATATTTGTTTGGTCGTGGAATATTCTTGCTGTCGGGGAATATTCGTACGACGGCGCAGCTTTGTGTGGGCCCCATAATGAAAAGCGATTGGATGAAGAAAACGACAAGTATAAGTTGTTTATAAATAACGGCGTAGTTGTTACCGTTAATACTGTTGGAATACCCGGTGGTTAAAATACAATAGCACATGGTATTGCACCAATTATTGATTATTACGTAAGAATGCATTACTCAATAATTGTTACAGTAGTTATTATTCAATATTTTATTTTATTGATTCAATAATTGCTGCGTTGATATTTTATATTATTGTTGTTTCAATAATTGTTGTTGCACAGTATTTTCCTTTATCAGATCAATAATTCATATTATTTGAATAATATTATTAGATAACATTATTGGCAATGTCTAGAAAGTTCTGTCTAACGAGAGATTTGGTCATCTAGTTGCGCGCCAGTAAAGAGAAATCCTTATTGGAAAGCCCCCTCTTTTCTGGAAACGGCCTGGTTGTCATAAATGTGATTCTGTAATATTATTTGTGAATAATTAATTATTGATTCATATGATAAGGAAATATTTATTTTATGTGGATATAAATGAGGGATATATTTTTGTGGTTAAAAATGAAGGAGTTAATGTTGAGGTTTTTATCAGTATTTTTGTCGGAATGGAGATATTAAAAATCAGGGTTTTTGAGATATTTTGCGGGGGTTATAATTTTTAATCCGACCGTTGGATCGTGGTAATTTTTTGATATGTTATACATATATAAGTTGAGTATATGTCCACAAATTTTGAACCGTTAAAAATAAACGTATGATTTATTATGAATTTTACGAGATGACTAGTTCAGAAATTGTTGAATTTTCGCAGTTAATCATTTTGGTGAAAAATTCTAGAATTGGTGGGCCCTACTCTTGGTTAGTGAAGAAATGGGCTGAGATTTTTATTCAAATGTGGTGGGTGGGAATAGTAGCAGGTAAAGCCATCAGGTTGCAGGTTAAGTCTGCTTCGGTGTGCTAACACTTTCCTATAAATAGAGGGCTAAGTTAGAATTGAAAATCACACCAGAAACAAGTTTTTTTTCTCTCTCTCTAGATTATTGAGTGTATTTTGTGAGTATTTAGATACTTTGAGAGTTTCTATTCATCAGAGCAAGTTTCTTTCAGCCTTATACCAGTATTCCGACCAAAAGTACTGATATTTTGAGGTAAGGGATATTATTTTCTTCTTAATGATATTATTTTCTTCAATATCATTATGCTGAAATATTGATATGAACTTTTTATCAAATTTGGAACTTTTTGTGTCGGGGTTACTATTTACGTATACGTTACTATTCACGTATACGACACTATTCACGAATACGACACTATTCACCGAAAAATAAAATTTTCCCTTTTTGTCCAAGATGTCTATTATGGTTACTATCTTTGATTGTATCAATGTTTTGATCTTTATTTTTGAATTCTGCTTCACAATTGATTATTATGAAGTATTATTGATCTTGGATAAACTGTTATACGAATCCCTACTATTTGTCCTTCTGTCTCACTGGATTCGTTCTCTTACAGATATTTTTCATCATCCTCAGTCCTAAATGATGATATTACTGAATATCTTTGGCATGTAGTGCAAAGATGTATGATTACTTGATGAATATCTTTGGCCTGTAGTGCAAAGATGAACAGGTGTTGAGATGAACATGACTGACAGGTGATACAAATGAATATCTTTGACTCTTCTAATGGTTTGTTATTTTCGCTGCAGTTGTTGATCTAAAACTTGTTGTCGATTATATTCTATCAGATTTTTCCTGTTGAATACTAATGATAATTTGTTGTATATTATCTTAGTCATAATATTCTTTACTGGGCTAGTTGAGCTCACCCTTTTTCCTTTTTGTTCCATTTTTCTTCTCAGGAGGTGAGAACATAGTAGGATCTAGTCAGGGTATGGAGTGATGGTTCTAGAAAGATATTTTAGCAGTCCTCACTATTTCTGTAAAATAATATTTGAATAATTATATTGAGGACTTATTTGAGTGTGGATATTGTCTAGAAGATAATATTTGTATTTAAACTCACAGTATGTGTTGTCGTATTTTGCACGACAATTGTATTATTGAAGTTGTAGTTTGCTTTTTATACCATGTATTTGGCGACTCAAAATCGGTGTTGTATACCTATTTTGGGGGCGTCACAGTTGGTATCATAGCTTAGGGATATGATCCCTGGCTGAGATGTGAGACAAGAAGTAGGAGGGGAGAGACGGGGAATTCCTTCGCTAGTATGACCTGACTAAGTTTATTTGGTGTTTATTTAGTCGGTCAGAGTATAGGGATAATATATGACATGACTATTAACCCTTGTTTTATGGCAGTATTTAAGAATGGCAGTTGAGAACGTTAATAATGGAGTAAATCAGACCGTGGAGACACCTTTGATCACCACCTAGGGGAACGTCCAACAGGAAGGCAATATTCCTCCTGTAAACAACGTTACCGAGCAAACGATGAATGATGGAATGTTTAGGAGCTTTTTGCAGTTCATGAAAAATCAGACGAGGGAGACTCGTGTGCAGAATACAGGTGAAAATGATAACAACGCGCGGTTTGTCACAGCCAAGCAGTTTAAAGAATTGGGACCACCAGAATTTAAGGGAAAGCCGAATCCGATCATGGCGGAAACGTGGGTCAAGCAAATTACCAAGATATTCGATGTCTTGGGATGCACGGAGGAACAGAAGGTTCCATTCGCCACTTTTATGTTCCGCGGTGAGGCAGACTACTGGTGGGAGTCTGTGAAGCGTACCCAGCCTGACGCACTCAACATGTCCTGGGAAACATTTCAAAAACTGTTCAATGACAAGTACTTTCCTGAAAGTATTCGTCATATGAAGGAGGTAGAGTTTATCAGACTGGAACAAAACAACATGACGGTGTCCCAGTACGAGACGAAGTTTGCAGAGTTATCCAGGTTTGCACCTCATTTGGTCGAAAATGAGGAACGAATGACAAGGATGTTTCTGAGAGGTCTAAAACCCGAGATTCGACAATATCTTATCTCTCATAAATTTTCTTTATATTCAGATGTTGTAAATAGGGCTCAATTATTAGAGCGGGATAATGAGTATGTACAACCGAGGGACCACAACCAGGGTCATACCGGTGGCGGCAGTCATCGAAGCAATGAAAACCAGCAGGGAGGAAAACATTCGGACAAAAGCGGTAACCACTCTGGTGGTAATCGTGGTCGTGATAATAGAAGGAGCGAGTCGGGAGGAGATTTCAAGAAGAGAAGGTACAACAATGATAACGTGAAGACGTCAGCACAAACATCAACTGTTTCTAGGGGAGGAGAACGACCACCGGTCGTATGTTACAAATGTGGGAAAGAGGGACATATCAGCCCAAACTGCCCACAACAATCCAAGGTATGTTATAACTGTGGAAAGGAGGGTCATATAGCTCGAGAGTGTTCTGTAGAAAAACCAAGTTCAGCGGGGATGGTGACTCCAAAAGCTGTCCCGGATAAGTCAAAATCAGCGGTTCCTAGAAGAGCGTTCGTCGTGACTGGCCAAAACGCGAGAAACCTGAACGAGGTGATCACGGGTAAGCTAATCTTGAATTTATGTGAAGTTTATACTTTACTAGATACCGGTTCTACCCATTCTTTTATCTCTCCTGCTTGTGCTCAACGTTTAAACTTGACTCCGGAGAAATTGGACTTTGACTTGTCTGTTGAAACTCCGTTGGGTGAAACCTTCGTTACATCTACAGTTTATAAATCTTGCATGATCCAAGTTGGCACTATCACATTACCTGTTGATCTTATCTCTTTAAAGATACTTGCTTTTTGTAAGACCCCAACTTATTAATGAATAAAATCAAATTTTCTCTAAATATTATTGTGAATAATAAGGGGTTAATTTGATATAATACTTTGGTTATGGGTGAAATGTGCAAATTTTGCAAAATAAGCAAGTGGTTATAAAATATTCATTTTGTCGGGGAATATTCGTTTGGTCGTGGAATATTCTTGCAGTCGGGGAATATTCGTACGACGGCGCAGCCTTGTGTGGGCCCCATAACGGAAAGCGATTGGATGAAGAAAACGACAAGTATAAGTTGTTTATAAATAACGGCGTAATTGTTACCGTTAATACTGTTGGAATACCCGGTGGTTAAAATATAGTAGCACACGGTATTGCACCAATTATTGATTCTTACGTAAGAAGGCACTACTCAATAATTGTTATAGTAGTTATTGTTCAATATTTTATTTTATTGATTCAATAATTGTTGCATTGATATTTTATATTATTGTTGTTTCAATAATTGTTGCTGCACAGTATTTTCCATTATCAGATCAATAATTCATATTATTTGAATAATATTATTAGATAACATTATTGGCAATGTCTAGAAAGTTCTGTCTAAGGAGAGGTTTGGTCATCTAATTGCGCGCCAGTAAGGAGAAATTCTTATTGGAAAGCCCCCTCTTTCATGGGAACCGCTTGGTTGTCATAAATGTGATTCTGTAATATTATTTGTGAATAATTAATTATTGATTCATATGATAAGGAAATATTTATTTTTGTGGATATAAATGAGGGATATATTTTTGTGGTTAAAAATGAAGAAGTTAATGTTGAGATTTTTATCAGTATTTTTGTCGGAATGGAGGTATTAAAAATCAGGGTTTTTGAGATATTTTGCGGGGGTTATAATTTTTAATCCGACCGTTGGATCGTGGTAATTTTTGGATATGTTATACATATATAAGTTGAGTATATGTCCACAAATTTTGAACCGTTAAAAATGAACATATGATTTATTACGAATTTTACAAGATGACTGGTTCAGAAATTGTTGAATTTTCGGAGTTTATCATTTTGATGAAAAATTCTAGAATTGGTGGGCCCCACTTGTGGTTGGTGAAGAAATGTGCTGAATTATATTTCAAATGTGGTGGGTGGGAATAGTAACAGGTAAAGCCATCAGGTTGCAGGTCAAGCCTACTAAAATTTTCCTATAAATAGAGGGCTAAGTTAGAATTGAAAATCACACCTGAAACAAGTTTTCTCTCTTTCTCTCTCTAGATTATTGAGTGTATTTTGTGAGTATTTAGATACTTTGAGAGTTTCTATTCATCAAAACAAGTTTCTTTCAGCCTTATACCGGTATTCCGACCAGAAGTACTGATATCTTGAGGTAAGGGATATTATTTTCTTCTTAATGATATTATTTTCTTCAATATCATTATGCTGAAATATTGATATGAGTTTTTATCAAATTTAGAACTTTTTATGTCGGGGTTACTATTCACGTATACGGTACTATTCACGTATACGGTACTATTCACGAATACGGCACTATTCACCGAAAAAAAATAAAATTTTCCCTTTTTGTCCAAGATGTCTATTATGGTTACTATCTTTGATTGTATCTATGTTTTGATCTTTATTTTTTTGAATTCTGCTTCACAATTGATTATTATGAAGTATTATTGATCTTGGATAAACTGTTACACGAATCCCTAATATTTCTCCTTCTATCTCACTGGATTCGTTCTCTTTAAGATATTTTTTATTATCCTCAGTCCTAAATGATGATATTACTGAATATCTTTGGCATGTAGTGCAAAGATGAACAGGTGTTGAGATGAACATGACTGACAGGTGATACAAATGAATATCTTTGGCCTGTAGTGCAAAGATGTATGATTACTTGATGAATATCTTTGGCCTGTAGTGCAAAGATGAACAGGTGTTGAGATGAACATGACTGACAGGTGATACAAATGAATATCTTTGGCCTGTAGTGCAAAGATGAATATTTGGATAAAGATGATTATTAATTGATGTTACAGGGATAAAATATTGATGATGGACTTTTAAATCTTAGAAGATAGTAGAATTCTTTCTCTACTTGACTCTTCTAATGGTTTGCTGTTTCCGCTGCAGTTGTTGATCTAAAACTTGTTGTCGATTATATTCTATCAGATTTTTCCCTGTTGAAGACTAACGATAATTTGTTTGTATATTATCTTAGTCATAATATTCTTTACTGGGCTAGTTGAGCTCACCCTTTTCCTTTTTATTCCATTTTTCTTCTCAGGAGGTGAGAACATAGCAGGATCTAGTCGGGGTATGGAGTGATGGTTCTAGAAAGATGTTTTAGTAGTCCTCACTATTTCTGTAAAATAGTGTTTGAATAATTGTAATGAGGATTTATTTGAGTGTGGATATTGTCTAGAAGACAATATTTGTATTTAAACTCACAGTATGTGTTGTCGTATTTTGCACGACAATTGTATTATTGAAGTTGTAGTTTGCTTTCTGTACCATGTATTTGGCGACTCAAAATGGGTGTTGTATACCTATTTTGGGGGCGTCACAGTTGGTATCAGAGCTTAGGGATATGATCCCTGGCTGAGATGTGAGACAAGAACTAGGAGGGGAGAGACGGGGAATTCCTTCGCTAGTATGACCTGACTAAGTTTATTTGGTGTTTATTTGGTCGGTCAGAGTATAGGGATAATATATGACATGACTATTAACCCTTGTTTTATGGCAGTATTTAAGAATGGCAGCTGAGAACGTTAATAATGGAGTAAATCAGACCGTGGAGACACCTTTGATCACCACCCAGGGGAACGTGCAACAGGAAGGCAATATTCCTCCTGTAAACAACGTTACCGAGCAAACGATGAATGATGAAATGTTTAGGAGCTTTTTGCAGTTCATGCAAAATCAGACGAGGGAGACTCGTGTGCAGAATACAGGTGGAAATGATAACAACGCGCGGTTTGTCACAGCCAAGCAGTTCAAAGAATTGGGACCACCAGAATTTAAGGGAAAGCCGGATCCGATCATGGCGGAAACGTGGGTCAAGCAAATTACCAAGATATTCGATGTCTTGGGATGCACGGAGGAACAGAAGGTTCCATTCGCCACCTTTATGTTCCGCGGTGAGGCAGACTACTGGTGGGAGTCTGTGAAGCGTACCCAGCCTGACGCACTCAACATGTCCTGGGAAACATTTCAAAAACTGTTCAATGACAAGTACTTTCCTGAAAGTATTCGTCATATGAAGGAGGTAGAGTTTATCAGACTGGAACAAAACAACATGACGGTGTCCCAGTACGAGGCGAAGTTTGCAGAGTTATCCAGGTTTGCACCTCATTTGGTCGAAAATGAGGAACGAATGACAAGGATGTTTCTGAGAGGTCTAAAACCCGAGATTCGACAATATCTTATCTCTCATAAATTTTCTTTATATTCAGATGTTGTAAATAGGGCTCAATTATTAGAGCGAGATAATGAGTATGTACAACCGAGGGACCACAACCAGGGTCATACCGGTGGCGGCAGTCATCGAAGCAATGAAAACCAGCAGGGAGGAAAACATTCGGACAAAAGCGGTAACCACTCTGGTGGTAATCGTGGTCGTGATAATAGAAGGAGCGAGTCGGGAGGAGATTTCAAGAAGAGAAGGTACAACAATGATAACGTGAAGACGTCAGCACAAACATCAACTGTTTCTAGGGGAGGAGAACGACCACCGGTCGTATGTTACAAATGTGGGAAAGAGGGACATATCAGCCCAAACTGCCCACAACAATCCAAGGTATGTTATAACTGTGGAAAGGAGGGTCATATAGCTCGAGAGTGTTCTGTAGCAAAACCAAGTTCAGCGGGGATGGTGACTCCAAAAGCTGTCCCGGATAAGTCGAAATCAGCGGTTCCTGGAAGGGCGTTTGTCGTTACTGGCCAAAACGCGAGAAACCCGAACGAGGTGATCACGGGTAAGCTAATCTTGAATTCTTGCGAAGTTTATACTTTACTAGATACCGGTTCTACCCATTCTTTTATCTCTCCTGCTTGTGCTCAACGTTTAAACTTGACTCCGGAGAAATTGGACTTTAACATATCTGTTGAAACTCCGTTGGGTGAAACCTTCGTTACATCTACAGTTTATAAATCTTGCATGATCCAAGTTAGCACTATCACATTACCTGTTGATCTTATCTCTTTAAAGATACTTGCTTTTGATGTGATTTTAGGAATTGATTGGTTAACCACTCATCATGCTAAAATTGATTATTTTCGTAAGGTTGTTAGTTTTCATATTCCTAACCAACCTGTCATACGAATTCAAACTACTAAACCACTAAAATCAGTCATTGTCATATCAAGCCACAAAGCTATTCGTTTATTGAAAAACGGATGTCAAGCTTTCTTAGCCCATGTAATGGATTTGAACAAAGACAAGTCAGATTTGAATAATATTTCTATTGTTAGAGAATTTCCCGATGTATTTCCTGAAGAACTTCATGGTCTACCCCCAGAACGTGAAGTTGAATTCTTTATTGACCTTGAACCCGGTACAAAGCCCATTTCTAAAACTCCATATCGAATGGCTCCTATTGAACTTCAGGAGTTAAAAGTCCAACTACAGGAGTTGTTGGACATCGGTTTTATTCGTCCTAGTACGTCTCCTTGGGGTGCTCCAATTTTATTCGTAAAGAAGAAAGACGGGAGTATGCGACTTTGTATCGACTATCGAGAATTGAATCATGTCACTATCAAGAATAGGTATCCGCTACCTCGCATTGATGACCTGTTCGACCAGTTACAAGGAACACAATTCTTTTCAAAGATCGACCTTCGTTCTGGATATCATCAGCTGAAGATTAAAACTGAGGATATTCCAAAGACTGCCTTCAGAACTCGGTACGGGCATTATGAATTCTTAGTAATGTCTTTTGGATTGACTAATGCTCCTGCTGCCTTCATGGATATGATGAACCGTGTATTCAAAGAATATTTGGATCAGTTCGTTGTTGTCTTTATTGATGACATCCTCATCTATTCCAAAAGCCGTGAAGATCATGAGCGCCATTTGAAGCTAGTACTGCAAAGGCTTCGTGAAAATAAGCTATATGCCAAATTGAAGAAATGCGAGTTCTGGCTTGAGGAAGTAGCATTCCTTGGGCACATGGTGTCAAAACATGGAGTATCTGTCGACCCGGCGAAGATTGAAGCCATACAAAGTTAAGAACAACCTAAGTCGGTAATCGAAGTACGTAGCTTTCTGGGCTTAGCTGGTTATTATCGGAGATTTGTGGAAGGATTTTTTTGAATCGCTACTCCGTTAACGCAGCTGACTCGGAAAGATACAAAATTCGTATGGAGTGAGGAATGCGAGAAGAGTTTCCAAGAACTCAAGAGGAGACTCATTTCGGCACCTGTTCTGATAATACCATCTGGTTCGGATGGATTTGTTATCTACAGCGATGCTTCAGGCAAAGGGTTAGGATGTGTTCTCATGCAACATGGGAAAGTCATAGCCTATGCCTCACGACAACTCAAAGAATATGAGAGGAATTATCCTACTCATGATTTGGAGTTGGCAGCAGTCGTTTTTGCGTTGAAGATCTGGAGACACTACCTGTATGGGGAGAAAGTGGAGATCTATACAGATCATAAAAGCCTCAAATATTTCTTCACCCAAAAGGAACTCAACATGCGGCAGCGACGTTGGCTCGAGCTGTTGAAAGATTACGATCATACCATCCAATATCATCCTGGAAAAGCAAACGTAGTAGCTGACGCATTGAGTAGAAGATCATATGCGGGTACGAGTGCAATGTTTTTAACACAAAGGCCCATTTTGTATGACTTGCAAAGGATGGAGATAGAGATGAAGGCTCCAAGTACCCACATGATGATATCAAATATACGAGTAGAATCGACTTTAATCGATAAAGTTAAAGCTGCTCAAGCTACGAACATAGAGCTGATGCGTATGAAGAAGAAAGTGCAAGAAGGTGCTATTCCAGAAGCAAGAATCGATGAAAAAGGAATACTTCGAGTCAACTCCAGACTTTGTGTTCCTAACGATTTTGACTTGAAGCATAGAATAATGATGGAGGCACACAACACACCGTTTGCAATCTATCTTGGGAGTACCAAAATGTATCACGATTTTCGACATACATTTTGGTGGAGCAATATGAAAAGAGAGATCGCGGAGTTTATCTCGAGGTGTTTAACTTGTCAACGTGTAAAGGCGGAGCATCAAGTGCCAAAGGGTCCATTGCAACCACTTGAGATCCCGAAATGGAAGTGGGAACACATTACTATGGATTTTGTTACGGGTCTTCCCAAGGTTTCTCAAGGCATAGATGCGATTTGGGTTATTGTTGATAGATTAACCAAGTCCGCTCATTTCTTGCCGATACGTGAGACTTATTCCCTTGAACGTCTTGCTAGTATGTACGTGAACGAGATTGTGAGATTGCATGGCATGCCAGTATCCATAGTTTCGGATCGTGACCCAAGATTCACTTCACGATTTTGGGTTAGCTTGCAGAAAGCTATGGGCACAGATTTACGATTCAGTTCGGCATACCATCCTCAAACGGACGGACAATCAGAGAGGACTATTCAAACTCTTGAAGATCTATTTAGACTTTGTGTCCTAGATCTCAAAGGGAGTTGGGATAAGTACCTACCATTGGTGGAATTCTCCTACAACAACAGTTATCAGGCGAGCATAGGTGTGGCTCCATTCGAGGCGTTGTATGGAAGAAAATGTCGTTCTCCAGTATGCTGGGACGAGGTGGGTGAAGCAACATTGTTGGGACCAGAGTTGGTACGCATTACTACAGAGAAGATCCAAACAATTCGACAACGTATACAAACGGCACAGGATCGACAAAAGAGTTATGCGGATCTTCATCGGAAGTACGTGAAATTTAATATTGGGGATCATGTATTGTTACGTGTTGCACCATGAAAGAGAGTTACAAGATTTGGAAAGAGAGAAAAGCTCAATCCAAGATTTGTTAGTCCATTTGAGATTCTTGAGCGAATAGGAAATGTGGCATATAGACTCGCATTACCTCCAAGCATGTCTCGTGTTCATAATGTTTTTCACATATCTATGCTTCGTAAATATGTTAAAGACCCGAACCACATTATTGAGTTAGAACCAGACGAGATAGCTGAAGATTTAACGTACGAGGAGGTACCTGTTAAGATCTTGGATAGGAAAGAGCATGTCCTACGCACGAAGGTTATACCACAAGTTAAGGTTTTGTGGAGAAACCATGCTATTGAAGAAATGACCTGGGAGTTGGAATCAGAAATGAAAGTGAGGTATCCTCACCTTTTTGAAACATCAGGTACGTACGTCAATTTCGAGGACGAAATTTCATAAGGAGGGGAGGTTGTAAGACCCCAACTTATTAATGAATAAAATCAAATTTTTTCTAAATATTATTGTGAATAATAAGGGGTTAATTTGATATAATACTTTGGTTATGGGTGAAATGTGCAAATTTTGCAAAATAAGCAAGTGGTTATAAAATATTCATTTTGTCGGGGAATATTCATTTGGTCGTGGAATATTCTTGCTGTCGGGGAATATTCGTACGACTGCGCAGCCTTGTGTGGGCCCCATAACGGAAAGCGATTGGATGAAGAAAACGACAAGTATAAGTTGTTTATAAATAACGGCGTAATTGTTACCGTTAATACTGTTGGAATACCCGGTGGTTAAAATATAGTAGCACACGGTATTGCACCAATTATTGATTCTTACGTAAGAAGGCACTACTCAATAATTGTTATAGTAGTTATTTTTCAATATTTTATTTTATTGATTCAATAATTGTTGCATTGATATTTTATATTATTGTTGTTTCAATAATTGTTGCTGCACAGTATTTTCCATTATCAGATCAATAATTCATATTATTTGAATAATATTATTAGATAACATTATTGGCAATGTCTAGAAAGTTCTGTCTAAGGAGAGGTTTGGTCATCTAATTGCGCGCCAGTAAGGAGAAATTCTTATTGGAAAGCCCCCTCTTTCCTGGGAACGGCTTGGTTGTCATAAATGTGATTCTGTAATATTATTTGTGAATAATTAATTATTGATTCATATGATAAGGAAATATTTATTTTTGTGGATATAAATGAGGGATATATTTTTGTGGTTAAAAATGAAGAAGTTAATGTTGAGATTTTTATCAGTATTTTTGTCGGAATGGAGGTATTAAAAATCAGGGTTTTTGAGATATTTTGCGGGGGTTATAATTTTTAATCCGACCGTTGGATCGTGGTAATTTTTGGATATGTTATACATATATAAGTTGAGTATATGTCCACAAATTTTGAACCGTTAAAAATGAACGTATGATTTATTACGAATTTTACAAGATGACTGGTTCAGAAATTGTTGAATTTTCGGAGTTTATCATTTTGATGAAAAATTCTAGAATTGGTGGGGCCCACTTGTGGTTGGTGAAGAAATGTGCTGAATTATATTTCAAATGTGGTGGGTGGGAATAGTAACAGGTAAAGCCATCAGGTTGCAGGTCAAGCCTACTAAAATTTTCCTATAAATAGAGGGCTAAGTTAGAATTGAAAATCACACCTGAAACAAGTTTTCTCTCTTTCTCTCTCTAGATTATTGAGTATATTTTGTGAGTATTTAGATACTTTGAGAGTTTCTATTCATCAGAGCAAGTTTCTTTCAGCATTATACCGGTATTCCGACCCGAAGTACTGATATCTTGAGGTAAGGGATATTATTTTCTTCTTAATGCTATTATTTTCTTCAATATCATTATGCTGAAATATTGATATGAGTTTTTATCAAATTTAGAACTTTTTGTGTCGGGGTTACTATTCACGTATACGGCACTATTCACGTATACGGTACTATTCACGAATACGGCACTATTCACCGAAAAAAAATAAAATTTTCCCTTTTTGTCCAAGATGTCTATTATGGTTACTATCTTTGATTGTATCTATGTTTTGATCTTTATTTTTTTGAATTCTGCTTCACAATTGATTATTATGAAGTATTATTGATCTTGGATAAACTGTTACACGAATCTCTAATATTTCTCCTTCTATCTCACTGGATTCGTTCTCTTTAAGATATTTTTCATTATCCTCAGTCCTAAATGATGATATTACTGAATATCTTTGGCATGTAGTGCAAAGATGAACAGGTGTTGAGATGAACATGACTGACAGGTGATACAAATGAATATCTTTGGCCTGTAGTGCAAAGATGTATGATTACTTGATGAATATCTTTGGCCTGTAGTGCAAAGATGAACAGGTGTTGAGATGAACATGACTGACAGGTGATACAAATGAATATCTTTGGCCTGTAGTGCAAAGATGAATATTTGGATGAAGATGATTATTAATTGATGTTACAGGGATAAAATATTGATGATGGACTTTTAAATCTTAGAAGATAGTAGAATTCTTTCTCTACTTGACTCTTCTAATGGTTTGCTGTTTCCGCTGCAGTTGTTGATCTAAAACTTGTTGTCGATTATATTCTATCAGATTTTTCCCTGTTGAAGACTAACGATAATTTGTTTGTATATTATCTTAGTCATAATATTCTTTACTGGGCTAGTTGAGCTCACCCTTTTCCTTTTTGTTCCATTTTTCTTCTCAGGAGGTGAGAACATAGCATGATCTAGTCGGGGTATGGAGTGATGGTTCTAGAAAGATGTTTTAGCAGTCCTCACTATTTCTGTAAAATAGTGTTTGAATAATTGTAATGAGGATTTATTTGAGTGTGGATATTGTCTAGAAGACAATATTTGTATTTAAACTCACAGTATGTGTTGTCGTATTTTGCACGACAATTGTATTATTGAAGTTGTAGTTTGCTTTCTGTACCATGTATTTGGCGACTCAAAATGGGTGTTGTATACCTATTTTGGGGGCCTCACATACGTCATGACATGGGATTTGACCTTTTTTGAATCAGGAAAGATGGATTCATGACCAAATCTTCAAGTCTTCACAGTCAATACATTGAGCTGTCTGGCGCAGTTTTCACTCGGGAATACTGCAATGACTCTTTGTAACCCTTTTTGCAGTTGTATTGGGGTTGTTGATGTTGACTTATAAAAATGAAAAATTTTCCCTTCTAGTGCTTGTCTCTAGCGTTGACGGGCTTTTGGCTGTCCTTCGGGGTTGTCTCCGAGGTTTGATCATAACTGATCCTATTTTTTCCTCAGGGTTATCTCCCGAGATTGATTTGATGCTTTAGGGTTGTCGTCGAAGTTTAATTTGATATCCCAGGGCTATCTTCGGGGTTGGATTTGATAATTTCCCAATGATATTGTCGGGGTTCTAGCTTGATGATTTCCCAATGCTGTTACTAGGGTTTTGGTTTGATGATTTTCCGATGCTGTTGCCGGGGATCTGATTTGATGACTTCCAGGTGCTGTCGCTGGGGGTTTGATTTGATGATTTTGAATTCCAGGGTTATCTCTGGAAGATAAAAGACGATTCTAGCCTCCTGCATGGTTAGTAATATGAATGCAAAATTTTGAATGTCTACAGATTCCCCTCTTTATCATGTTTATGCAATGTAGTGGAATGAACATGATAAAGATTACTAGACACTTGAAATATGACAAAATTAAATGATGTCATGAAATGATATGATGTTATGGATGCTGAATGTTTTTGGTTGGAGTTACTTCCAATGGTATTCTATCAATGACTGCTCCCGCCATTTATGCTGGGGATGGAGTTGTCAATGACGGTTTCCGCTGAACTGTCTTAATGCCTACTCGAACGTTAGTTTACAGAGGCTTTCATCACCGAACTTTCTCGATGCATTGAATGGTAGTTTGCAGAGCTTTCATCATCGAACCTTCTCGATGCCTACTCGAACGGTAGTTTATAGAGATTTCATCATCGATCCTTCTTGATGCCTAATTGAATGGTAGTTTACAGAGGTTTCATCATTGAACCTTATCGATGCCTACTCGAATGGTAGTTTGTAGAGCTTTCATCATCGAACCTTCTCGATGCATACTCGTATGGTAGTTTACAGAGCTTTCATCATCAAATTTTCTCGATGCCTATGTTAGGTTGAAGTCAACAGTTTAGAGTATCCATCGGTGCTACCGAGACTGATGAGATGAAACAATGTAGATAAGTTTTCAATATCCTTGCTAGAGAGATTTTTCCGTGGCTGATATCACGTGCCCTTTCTGAAGCTAACGTCGGGGTTGTCACAAACATTTTTTTATCTTCAGATGTGCTTTCTGACTTCATCTCCACTAGGGATATTGGCCTCATTAGAGATTCTCGATGTTTATCCTGATGATAGTTTACACCGGTTTACATCACCAGATCCTTCCAGATGCTATGTTGGGGTTGTCACCAACGATTTGGATTTTTATCTGGTTGAATTATGTTGTTGTCATCGGGGATATAGATGATAACATCGTCTCAATGGCTACTCGAATGGTAGTTTATGAGGTTAACAATCACTAAACTGATTTGATACCTACTTGAACGGTAGTTTACAGAGTTGACCATCATGGAACTGATTTGATACATACTCGAATGGTAGTTTGCAGAGTTGACCATTATAGAACTTACTTTATGCCTACTCGAATGATAGTTGACAACGGTCGATCATCACCGATCCTTTGGTGTCTCAGCTGGAGATTCCTTTTATAACAGATTCCCTAGTCGGTCCTTCCCGATAAAGATAATTTTGACACTGTTAAGCTTTCATGATGCTTTATTAAATAAATTTTTCAATGGGCTCTAATGTTGACATTCCTGAGGCTTCATTGCGATAGACACCAATGACTTGCAGGAATATTTTTGTTTGTCAGAAATTAACTTTACGTTTCCACGTTTCAGGCCCCTTCCGCTCAATAGCGTAGAACCTTTTTCCCTGGTTTTACTTTTTAGCTTCCGAGAGACCTGCCAAACCTCAAATCGGGCAAAAACAGAGGGGGTTGGACCCACCCTAAACTTTCGCAGGTAGACCTAAAGATTTTGCAGGTATACCCGCGTAAGGCCGCGGTTGGGTTTATACCCCCCTAGGCCCTTCAAAAATCATTTTCAGTTTGAATCTTTTAGAGAAATTCGGACCTTCCATCTCAGATCTACTCATTTCGAGTTGCTTTTTCTGAAATTCTGCACTATACAAATGTTCTGCACACTTTAGTTAACGTTCACATCCTTTTCTTTCAAGTTTTGACCGTTAGAACGATATATTTCATGGTTAGTAAGTTTAAACACAATATAGCAAATATGTATGCCTAGATGACTTGCTAAAAATAAATGGGTCAAGTAAATGTCTGTATTTTACTATGCTAAACATTCTGATGTGAAAAATTTTTATTTCTGAGACAGCCATTTTACACCCTTTTTGGCTACTTTCTTTATCCTATTTGTGGACAAATGAGCATGGAGTTTAAAAATAAAATACACATGGTAATTCGGATGTCATGCTGAGTTTAATTTTAATGTTTTTCATGCTTATGATTTTGGGTTGGTGTGCTACTGAATGGCCACCTGATCATGCCTATGTGTATGCGGATAGTCCATTTTACAAAGGAAACTATGGCAAAAAAATTTCGAGATTCTGGGCATTTGATATGCATGCAATTTTAACTCTATTGGGGAAGCATGTTAAACTAATGCATATTTTCGCATAGGATATGCATGATGTGATTTCTAACTTTCTAGAATTCTAATGTCCTAAGGTCATGCATTTACTCAATTAGTTTTCAAGTAAATCATACCTAACCCTTTCTAAGGTGATTTGGAGATTTTTGTTTCTAGATATGGATTCTGACCAACCCAACAACTTTATTCCCTGTAAAGTTTCTTCTGGGGTTAGGAGGGCACGTTGGTTGGCCGTGTCTATTTTCTGTCCGATTAGAGTTGAGAGGGCAGATGCCATTGACAAAGAGGAGGACCCTATTGTAGATACAACTTCTTCTGTAACAATCCAAAATTTTAAATTGTAATTTTAAATATTTATTGAATAATATAAATATTTAATTTATGTGTTTATTGTAGAATAAATATTTATTTAATTTGATTTGATTTGATTATTTATTTGTTGAATAAATAATTTATGAGTTAAGAAAATTGATCATCTTGAGATAATATTCTCATTTTATTTAATAATTAAGTTAGAGAGTTTATAATGATTAAATGAATTATTATAATAATATTTAAAGCAAATTTGTAATTAAAATGATGTGTTAGTTGATTAAATAAAATTATAATTATAAAGAAAATTATAATTTTGTTGTATTGATTTATGTGATGAATTAATTTAATAAATTGTTATTAGAATTAATTAAAATGGATATTAAAATTTAATTAATTAAAGTGTGACCATAAACTATGCCATTAAGGAGTTATTAAAATAAGTTAAAGGAGATTAATTCAGTTTTGCTAAACAAGGCTTAATACATATTAAGTCTTTAATTTAAATATGTTTTACCAAACAAGACATAAGGATTTAATTGATTAAATTTTAAAGTAGATAGCCAAACAAGCCTTATGGCTTTTGATTTTTAAAAAACATAAGATAACTGATATCAGTTATAGATATATTTATATTATATACTTAATACCTATATTATTATTTACGTTTTAATTTTAGTACGTAAGATCAGAATAAAGAGGAAGAATAGAGAAGAATAAAAATTGAGAGAGAATTGGGAGAATTCTATAGAGTTTTTGAGAGAAGAATTGTGGGAAGGAAGCTTGACAATCAAAGGATAGCTATCATCTTCAATAATCAAAGGTATTCATCTAGTTCTAAAATTCTAATTTATAGTTTCTCAAGTTCTTCACTTAAAAGGTTATTTTAGTTGGGTGATTTGAAGAGATGTTGTGTGTGTGTGTGTGTGTATGTGTGTGTGTGTATATATATATATATATGCGTATGGGTGTAAAATCTGGTATATATAGTCTCTTTAATTGGTTCTAGAGTAATCAAAATCATAAGAATATGTTAAAGATGAAAAACTTGGATTTTGATGGCATATGTATATTTTAACTTATGTTGGAATCAAATTGATGGATAGAATCTGAAATAGATGATAGATATTGTTAGTATGTTGAAAAAACGAAAACAACCCAAGTTGAATGAGTCAAAACGGATGTAAAATTAATTCACAGTGAATAATTTCCCTTAAATGTCAAAAGAAGAGGAAATAAGAGAAATAGTGAAATTAAAGGTTGTAATCTTTAATGTTTATGTTGTTCATGTGGTTAGAAACGTGTTAGAAACATTAGATTATGTTTCTGTAAACCTATTACACCTTGGGTAGGTTGGTATGGTTGTTAGAAAGGAGTTTGGAGGCCTAATTTGGCTTTACGTAGTGTTCTAGAGCATAAAATTGCAAAACACATAAGGGCCCCCACCCCAGCGGGCCCCCTAGTACAAAAACCCCCACCCCGGCGGGGGGGGGGGTAGTCTGCTAAGCTGAATTTTGGGAAAAAAACTGATGTTTTACTAAAATGAGCATAACATTTTCATACGAACTCCGATTGATGTGATTCAAGATGATCCGGAAAGAGAACGAATAGGCCTATAACTTTTATTCTTTATGTTTCAATTTGATATCATTATGAAGGGTCAAAATGGTCATTTTTAGGACTGTTGTGTTTTTCAAGGCAATCGGAGGGCGTCGGGCATGCACGTATGCATGTATAGTGCTTCTGACGATAAAAGATATTGTTCTAAGTTGTAAAACATGAATGTTAGTAAACATAATGATGCATAACATTAATAAATAATATATTAGATAAGTTATAGAAGCATAGTAAGCATACACAAGAGAGACAAATCGGGCGTGTGACTAATAAACGTCGAAACGGCGTGATAAGTGTTAATGAACGTAAAAAGTATTTTAAGTCAAATGAAATGAATATTATAAAATATGAAATGAGTTTAATATAAAATCAATAATGATTCCTAGCAAGATTTAAACACTTGAATGAATTTTGAATATTACATAATTCAAAAAGTTAACACAATTTAATTGAACATTGTGTGCTAATTAATAGAAAAGATTATGAGATATGGAGTAGAGTTTACATTATAATTACTATGTGTTGTTACGTGACTAATAGTTGATGTGTTGATTATATAATTGTGTAGGGCACGTGAAGTATAGATAACTGTAAGCTGTTAAACTGTTATTGATAAACAAAGATCAAAGCAAGTCTTTCAGTTCCTATTTGTTATGTGAACTTGATGATAAACTATTTTAAATATTTGTTGCAAAGAGCATTATGTGTTCTATCTATATTGAAAGTATGAAACGTTAAAGTCAATTTATGACTACGTTGATTGAATAATGAATGTTGATTGAGTAAGGAACTCAATCTTTATACTTGTTATATGAAATACAACATGTATGTTATGTTAGTCCAATATTTATGAGATATATGTTGAGCAATGTAAATGAAGTTAGAAATTTTTCTTAAAGGAAGAATTGTTATATAAAAAAGAAAATTCAAAGAAGAATCTTGAAGAGATATAAAGATAAGAATTGGGAGTTACCTAACTCTAATAGCCAAGATAACGAATAATGATGAATAGACAAAGTCTGTAAGATAAAAGCAAAAATGAAATCGTAAATGATGAAAAAGGAAAGAAAGAGGATAGTAAAACAAAACGATCACGAGTTAAGAAAAGAATTTTAAGGGAGATGATTATAGAATAAGATCACAACGTGATCTGTTTAAGTTATAAGAGAAAGATGGTTTTTAATGTTTGAATAATTATTGCTTGATGATATGAAGGTAATGTACTATGATATAGTACGAGGTAAACTCACGAGGAGTTATAGATCATGTGATATGAGGAATTCGTATTGAGCAAGTTAAGGGTAAGTTGTTAAGAGTAAGATAGAGTTAGGTGAGATTTCAATTGAGGACTCATGTGATGGCTGAGTTGTACAAACCTTTGTATGGGCGAGGGTTCTGTGCTTGCGCTTAGTTTATCACATTGATAATCATTTGAATGTTGGTGTCACGCTATCAATGTATTTGTGGCGAAAAGGTGATTCTTTTCTCATGTGTATATTTGATAGCTAGAAATTATTAAGATTAGTCAGATATTATTTGGATTAGGTGCGGTTCTTAAAACTAATGCATAAGGTAAGTTCGTGACTCATAATAATATGGTATGTTTTGAACCCCTCAGCGAATGGACGCCTATGGTCTGACGATGACAAGTTCTTAAAGTCATATTATTGTGGCAAGTTCCTGAATTTCCAAAGTGTGGTAAGTTTGATGAATTATTTTGGGTAGAAAACGATTATAGTATAGAGAGCATTGATAAAGTTGAAGATTGATAGAATGGTTAAGTAATGAAGTAATGAAGTAAAGATTGAAGTTGATGGATACCTGGATATTCTAAATCTACTAGCTATGCTAGACTTTCAAAATTTATTGACTTCGTGCTGATGTTTGCACTTCTATTTTCTTGAAAAACATTGGATCAAATGATGAAACCAATGATTTTTAAAAACAATACCGTTATTCGTATGTGTATGCTAATTGCTTCGGCTAGACAAAAATGATTTGAAATATATCAAAATGTATTTTTATATCATCAATGTATTATAGAACCTGGTGCAGAGATGAAAAAAATGATGGAGTCATTAATGCAGTATTACTTAGTGTTGGATGTGATCTAAGGATCTTCAGCCCACTATGGTATGATGTAGTATGATAAAATCACCAAATGACGGAATCCTCAAGCGGACTGTAAATACAGTGCGGTATCATGACGTCATAAAAAGGATTTTTGAGATTTCTTTAAGATATGAGAATATATATATATATATATATATATATATGTATATGTATATTTTGATTGATGTCCAAATTGTTGTAGAAGTATATGCTATTTGATTCAGCTAGACGAATATTGAAAGTTGTTCATGAAATTCAAGCGTTTCTTGAAAAGTTATGCCAAACCAAATTATTTTGGTGCGGATTCAGATGTTGAAAAGCTGAGATGAACAACCCTTTTATAAGGGATTACGCGGAGGCGTTTAGATATTTGTGCACAATACATTGGACGAAGGGCTGATCCCCCTAAGTACGAGGAGTCCCTATAGTCTCATGACTGTTAAAGTTTAAGTTGAAAGATTACTAATAACTATGGACATACGTATAGCGTTTAAATGTTTGTGCACAATACATCGTACGAAGGGCTTAACACCCTAAGTACGAGAGTCCCTCTAGTCTAATGACTGTTAAGGTTTAAGTTCAAAGAGTACTTATAACCGTGAACGTAAGTCTTATGACCCCTCAGCATGATTTGGAATCTTTTAAATTCCTGAGTTATTCATACTACTTACCAATTATTGAACAGTTGTGGAAGACTCTTGTTATTCTACAAGATGGAAGTGAAAAGGAGAGTATTCCTTAGAAATAAGTAAGTCGTAGAATGTGACACTGAATGATAAATATGTTGAATAAGTGAGAAAAGAAATTTTGAAATGAGAAGGAGATGAGTTATAAAAGAATAATGTAAAACATTTAATAGAAAAGTTAATAATGGTAGAAAGATCTTTGTGGAAAGAAAGTAGTTGTAGAACCCAATGAATGAATAAAGTATTAACGTAAAATCTATTTTGATAGATTGAATGAATAAAGATTAATAGATAAAATTTCGAGGACGAAATTATTAGAAGAAAAGGTGAATGTAATATCCCGAGTGTTTATGATAGCGATCCTTAGAAAAAAAATGAATGCATTAAAGAATATATAATATTTGATATATGACTGTGTTTAATTGAAGGTTATGTAATAAAACCTAAAAGTTGTTGAATAAATGAATGAAGTATATGTATATGTAAAACGTTTTGCTAAGTTAACGTGTTGAAGTTATTCAACGATAATTGTGGAAGAGATTTTGTGAAAACCTTTAGTAAGGTAGGGTTTCGGCGATTCCGAGGACTGAATCTTTGTAAGAAGGGAAAAATATGACGAATAATTTACTTGAGTTGTGATTCTGGGGACAGAATCCTTGTAAGGAGGGAATGATGTAACAATCCGAAAATTTAAATTGTAATTTTAAATTTTTATTGAATTATATAAATATTTAATTAATGTGTTTATTGTAGAATAAATATTTGTTTAATTTGATTTGATTTGATTATTTATTTGTTGAATAAATAATTTATGAGTTAAGAAAATTGATCATCTTAAGATAATATTCTCATTTTATTTAATAATTAAGTTAGAGAGTTTATAATGATTAAATGAATTATTATAATAATATTTAATGTGAATTTGTAATTAAAATGATGTGTTAGTTGATTAAATAAAATTATAATTATAAAAAAAATTATAATTTTGTTGTATTGATTTATGTGATGAATTAATTTAATAAATTGTTATTAGAATTAATTAAATTGAATATCAAAATTTAATTAATTAAAGTATGACCATAAATTATGCTATTAAGGAATTATTAAAATAAGTTAAAGGAGATTAATTCAGTTTTGTCAAACAAGGCTTAATGTATATTAAGTCTTTAATTTAAATATGTTTTACCAAACAAGGCATAAGGATTTAATTGATTAAATTTTAAAGTAGTTAGCCAAACAAGCCTTATGGCTTTTGATTTTTTAAAAAATAAGATAACTGATATCAGTTATAGATATATTTATATTATATACTTAATACCTATATTATTATTTACGTTATAATTTTAGTACGTAAGATTAGAATAGAGAGGAAGAACAGAAAAGAAGAAAAATTGAGAGAGAATTGGGAGAATTCTAGAGAGATTTTTGAGAGAGGAATTGTGGGAAGGAAGCTTGATAATCAAAGGATAGCTATCATCTTCTAGAATCAAAGGTATTCATCTAGTTCTAAAATTCTAATTTATAGTTTCTCAAGTTCTTCACTTAAAAGGTTATTTTAATTGGGTGATTTGAAGAGATGTTGTATATATATGTGTATGGGTGTATAATCTAGTATATATAGTCTCTTTAATTGGTTCTAGGGTAATCAAAATCATAAGAATATGTTAAAGATAAAAAACTTGGATTCAGATGGTATATGTATATTTTAACTTATGTTGGAGTGAAAATTAATGGATAGAATCTGAAATAGATGAAAGATATTGTTAGTATGTTGAAAAAACGAAAATAACCTAAGTTGAACGAGTCAAAACGGATGTAAAACGAATTCACAGTGAAGAATTTCGCTATGAATGACAAAAGATGAGGAAATAAGAGAAATAGTGAAATTAAAGGTTATAATGTTTGATGTTTATGTTGTTTATGTGGTTAGAAACGTGTTAGAAACATTAGATTATGTTTTTGTAAACCTATTACACCTTGGGTAGGTTGGTATGGTTGTTAGAAAGTAGTTTGGAGGCCTAATTTTTCTTTCCGTAGTGTTCTAGAGCATAAAATCGCAAAACGCATAAGGGACCCCCGCCCCGGCGGGCCCCCCTAGTACAAAAACCCCCACCCTAGTGGGGGGTAGTCTGCTAAACCAAATTTTGGGGAAAAAAAATTGACAGAGCATGTTTTACTAAAATGAGCATAATTTTTTCATACGAACTCCGATTGATGCGATTCAAGATGATCCGGAACGAGGACGAATAGTCCTATAACTTTTATTCTTTATTTTTTTCAATTTGATTTCGTTATAAAGGGTCAAAATGGTCATTGTTAGGACTATTATGTTTTCGGGGGCAATCAAAGGGCTTCGGGCATGGACGTATGCATGTATAGTGCTTCTGACGATAAAAGATGTTGTTCTAAGTTATAAAACATGAATGTTAGTAAATATACTGATGCTTAACATTAATAAATAATATATTAGATAAGTTGTAGAAGCATAGTAAGCATATACAAGAGAGACAAATTGGGCGTGTGACGAATAAACGTCAAAACGTCGTGATAAGTGTTAATGAACGTAAAAAATATTTTAAGTCAAATGAATGAATATTATAAAATATGAAATGGGTTTAATATAAAACCAATAATGATTCTTAGTAAGATTTAAACACATGAATGAATTTTGAATATTACATAAGTCGAAAAGCTAACACAATCTAATTAAACATTGTGTGCTAATTAATAGAAAAGATTATGAGATGTGGAGTAGAGTTTACATTACAATTACTATGTGTTGTTACGTGACTAATAATTGATGTGTATGATTATATAATTGTGTAGGGCACGTGAAGTGCAGATAACTGTAAGCTGTTAAACTATTATTGATAAACAACGATCAAGGCAAGTCTTTCAGTTCCTATTTGTTATGTGAACTTAATGATAAACTGTTTTAAATATTTGTTGAAAAGAGCATGATGTGTTCTATATATATTGAAAGTATGAAATGTTAAAGTCAATTTATGACTACATTGATTTAATAATGAATGTTGATTGAGTAAGGAACTCAATCTTTATGCTTGTTATATGAAATGCAACATATATGTTATGTTAGTCCAATGTTTATGAGATATATGTTGAGCATGTTATTATGTGCTATTTGATACATGAAAACTGTTAGATTTTGTTGGGCTGTCGAGCTCAACCTTGGAAATAACCATTTTTGCAGGTTAAAGATTTAAGGTGAGGTTATGTGCTACTTGAAAGATATGAATCAGATGTGATACGTGAATATTTATATACTTTGGTTGAGTTATTATTATTTAAACCATGTTTAAGGTTTAGAATAATGTATTAATGTTGAGTTGTAATATCGTTTTGCGATGTAAACTCTTGTAGTATTACAATGATTCTGAGATATTTAGATGTAAAGGTTGAAAGTTTTGAGAACGAGAATAGTTTGTAATAGAAAATTTTAATTGTAATAGAAAATTTTAATTATTCCATAAATTTCAATGGTTGTATTATCGTTTAATGATGTAAAATTAGAGGTTGAATGTATTATTAACGACCGAAGTCGAGAATTAAATTGTATGAATTTTGGGGTCGTTACATCTTCTTTTTCCACACCACACCGGGATCTTCTCGGTATACATGTGCATATCCTCGATCTTTTGGGGTCGTTACATCTTCTTTTTCCACTTAGGATGTCATCCATCGGTTCATCTTTATGCTAATAAGGTAATGGATGTTTTCAAATTTTCTTTTATTTCTTCTCATTTTTGACAATGGTTGGTCCTTGATTTGCAATGCAGGTCCCCTGGTTTACTCAGCCGATGGGGAACTGGTTTATTGTTCATTCTATTTACCAGAACTTGCATCATGAGTACCAGGCCATTGTACATTCATGGGGCCTCGAGGCTTTCTTTTCCATCAAACCACGGCACTGTCCATGGGGTAATATGAGAGCCTTATCTGAGCAGTGGTTTCATTAGACTCAATCCCTCTACTTGCTATATTGTGAGGTGATAATGACTCCGATGGATTGGTGGCTCATTACCGACTTAGATTTTATAGGGGAGAGGGTGTCATTGTCGACAAATATTTCTCCTGCTACTCTTAGATCTTTGTTGGGGATCCCCCCTTTTGCTATCAAGGGTCGGACCATCCATTCCGGTCCATTGAGCATTAATGCTTCTAGTGGGGCTTTATCAGAGCCTTCTCCCGAGGATCAGGCAGCGAGAGATCGCATTCTTCGTCGTCTATTTTTGACGATCATGAGGGGCTACTTCATTTCAGATAACTCATTGATTGTCTTATTTGCCCATTATTGGTGCTCTCCGAGATGTAGATCGCATTAGAGATTTTGATTGAGGCTCTTTCACATTTGAATATTTCCTCAGAGGATGCTGAATGTTTTTGGTTGGAGTTACTTCCAATGGTATTCTATCAATGATTGCTCCCGCCATTTATGCTGGGGATGGAGTTGTCAATGACGGTTTCCGCTGAACTGCCTTAATGCCTACTCGAACGTTAGTTTACAGAGGCTTTCATCACCGAACTTTCTCGATGCATTGAATGGTAGTTTGCAGAGCTTTCATCATCGAACCTTCTCGATGCCTACTCGAACGGTAGTTTATAGAGATTTCATCATCGATCCTTCTTGATGCCTAATTGAATGGTAGTTTACAGAGGTTTCATCATTGAACCTTATCGATGCCTACTCGAATGGTAGTTTGTAGAGCTTTCATCATCGAACCTTCTCGATGCATACTCGTATGGTAGTTTACAGAGCTTTCATCATCAAATTTTCTCGATGCCTATGTTAGGTTGAAGTTAACAGTTTAGAGTATTCATCGGTGCTACCGAGACTGATGAGATGAAACAATGTAGAGAAGTTTTCAATATCCTTGCTAGAGAGATTTTTCCGTGGCTGATACCACGTGCCCTTTCTGAAGCTAACGTCGGGGTTGTCACAAACATTTTTTTATCTTCAGATGTGCTTTCTGACTTCATCTCCACTAGGGATATTGGCCTCATTAGAGATTCTCGATGTTTATCCTGATGATAGTTTACACCGGTTTACATCACCGGATCCTTCCAGATGCTATGTTGGGGTTGTCACCAACGATTTGGATTTTTATCTGGTTGAATTATGTTGTTGTCATCGGGGATATAGATGATAACATCGTCTCAATGGCTACTCGAATGGTAGTTTATGAGGTTAAAAATCACTAAACTGATTTGATACCTACTTGAACGGTAGTTTGCAGAGTTGACCATCATGGAACTGATTTGATACATACTCGAATGGTAGTTTGCAGAGTTGACCATTATAGAACTTACTTTATGCCTACTCGAATGATAGTTGACAACGGTCGATCATCACCGATCCTTTGGTGTCTCAGCTGGAGATTCCTTTTATAACAGATTCCCTCATCGGTCCTTCCCGATAAAGATAATTTTGACACTGTTAAGCTTTCATGATGCTTTATTAAATAAAGTTTTCAATGGGCTCTAATGTTGACATTCCTGAGGCTTCATTGCGATAGACACCAATGACTTGCAGGAAGATTTTTGTTTGTCAGAAATTAACTTTACGTTTCCACGTTTCAGGCCCCTTCCGCTCAATAGCGTAGAACCTTTTTCCCTGGTTTTACTTTTTAGCTTCCGAGAGACCTGCCAAACCTCAAATCGGGCGAAAACAGAGGGGGTTGGACCCACCCTAAACTTTCGCAGGTAGACCTAAAGATTTTGCAGGTATACCCGCGTAAGGCCGCGGGTGGGTTTATACCCCCCTAGGCCCTTCAAAAATCATTTTCAGTTTGAATCTTTTAGAGAAATTCGGACCTTCCATCTCAGATCTACTCATTTCGAGTTGCTTTTTCTGAAATTCTGCACTATACAAATGTTCTGCACACTTTAGTTAACGTTCACATCCTTTTCTTTCAAGTTTTGACCGTTAGAACGATATATTTCATGGTTAGTAAGTTTAAACACAATATAGCAAATATGTATGCCTAGATGACTTGCTAAAAATAAATGGGTCAAGTAAATGTCTGTATTTTACTATGCTAAACATTCTGATGTGAAAAAATTTTATTTCTGAGACAGCCATTTTACACCCTTTTTGGCTACTTTCTTTATCCTATTTGTGGACAAATGAGCATGGAGTTTAAAAATAAAATACACATGGTAATTCGGATGTCATGCTGAGTTTAATTTTAATGTTTTTCATGCTTATGATTTTGGGTTGGTGTGCTACTGAATGGCAACCTGATCATGCCTATGTGTATGCGGATAGTCCATTTTACAAAGGAAACTATGGCAAAAAAATTTCGAGATTCTGGGCATTTGATATGCATGCAATTTTAACTCTATTGGGGAAGCATGTTAAACTAATGCATATTTTCGCATAGGATATACATGATGTGATTTCTAACTTTCTAGAATTCTAATGTCCTAAGGTCATGCATTTACTCAATTAGTTTTCAAGTAAATCATACCTAACCCTTTCTAAGGTGATTTGGAGATTTTTGTTTCTAGATATGGATTCTGACCAACCCAACAACTTTATTCCCTGTAAAGTTTCTTCTGGGGTTAGGAGGGCACGTTGGTTGGCCGTGTCTATTTTCTGTCCGATTAGAGTTGAGAGGGTAGATGCCATTGACAAAGAGGAGGACCCTATTGTAGATACAACTTCTTCTGTAACAATCCAAAATTTTAAATTGTAATTTTAAATATTTATTGAATAATATAAATATTTAATTTATGTGTTTATTGTAGAATAAATATTTATTTAATTTGATTTGATTTGATTATTTATTTGTTGAATAAATAATTTATGAGTTAAGAAAATTGATCATCTTGAGATAATATTCTCATTTTATTTAATAATTAAGTTAGAGAGTTTATAATGATTAAATGAATTATTATAATAATATTTAATGCAAATTTGTAATTAAAATGATGTGTTAGTTGATTAAATAAAATTATAATTATAAAGAAAATTATAATTTTGTTGTATTGATTTATGTGATGAATTAATTTAATAAATTGTTATTAGAATTAATTAAAGTGGATATTAAAATTTAATTAATTAAAGTGTGACCATAAACTATGCCATTAAGGAGTTATTAAAATAAGTTAAAGGAGATTAATTCAGTTTTGCTAAACAAGGCTTAATACATATTAAGTCTTTAATTTAAATATGTTTTACCAAACAAGACATAAGGATTTAATTGATTAAATTTTAAAGTAGATAGCCAAACAAGCCTTATGGCTTTTGATTTTTAAAAAACATAAGATAACTGATATCAGTTATAGATATATTTATATTATATACTTAATATCTATATTATTATTTACGTTTTAATTTTAGTACGTAAGATCAGAATAAAGAGGAAGAATAGAGAAGAATAAAAATTGAGAGAGAATTGGGAGAATTCTATAGAGTTTTTGAGAGAAGAATTGTGGGAAGGAAGCTTGACAATCAAAGGATAGCTATCATCTTCAATAATCAAAGGTATTCATCTAGTTCTAAAATTCTAATTTATAGTTTCTCAAGTTCTTCACTTAAAAGGTTATTTTAGTTGGGTGATTTGAAGAGATGTTGTGTGTGTGTGTGTGTGTGTGTGTGTGTGTGTGTATATATATATATATATATATATATATATATATATATATATATGCGTATGGGTGTAAAATCTGGTATATATATTCTCTTTAATTGGTTCTAGAGTAATCAAAATCATAAGAATATGTTAAAGATGAAAAACTTGGATTTTGATGGCATATGTATATTTTAACTTATGTTGGAATCAAATTGATGGATAGAATCTGAAATAGATGATAGATATTGTTAGTATGTTGAAAAAACGAAAACAACCCAAGTTGAATGAGTCAAAACGGATGTAAAATTAATTCACAGTGAAGAATTTCGCTTAAATGTCAAAAGAAGAGGAAATAAGAGAAATAGTGAAATTTAAGGTTGTAATCTTTAACGTTTATGTTGTTTATGTGGTTAGAAACGTGTTAGAAACATTAGATTATGTTTCTGTAAACCTATTACACCTTGGGTAGGTTGGTATGGTTGTTAGAAAGGAGTTTGGAGGCCTAATTTGGCTTTACGTAGTGTTCTAGAGCATAAAATTGCAAAACACAGAAGGGCCCCCACCCCAGCGGGCCCCCTAGTACAAAAACCCCCACCCCGGCGGGGGGGGGGGGGTAGTCTGCTAAGCTGAATTTTGGGAAAAAACTGATGTTTTACTAAAATGAGCATAACATTTTCATACGAACTCCGATTGATGTGATTCAAGATGATCCGGAAAGAGAACGAATAGGCCTATAACTTTTATTCTTTATGTTTCAATTTGATATCATTATGAAGGGTCAAAATGGTCATTTTTAGGACTGTTGTGTTTTTCAAGGCAATCGGAGGGCGTCGGGCATGCACGTATGCATGTATAGTGCTTCTGACGATAAAAGATATTGTTCTAAGTTGTAAAACATGAATGTTAGTAAACATTATGATGCATAACATTAATAAATAATATATTAGATAAGTTGTAGAAGCATAGTAAGCATACACAAGAGAGACAAATCGGGCGTGTGACTAATAAACGTCGAAACGGCGTGATAAGTGTTAATGAACGTAAAAAGTATTTTAAGTCAAATGAAATGAATATTATAAAATATGAAATGAGTTTAATATAAAATCAATAATGATTCCTAGCAAGATTTAAACACTTGAATGAATTTTGAATATTACATAATTCAAAAAGTTAACACAATTTAATTGAACATTGTGTGCTAATTAATAGGAAAGATTATGAGATATGGAGTAGAGTTTACATTATAATTACTATGTGTTGTTACGTGACTAATAGTTGATGTGTTGATTATATAATTGTGTAGGGCACGTGAAGTACAGATAACTGTAAGCTGTTAAACTGTTATTGATAAACAACGATCAAAGCAAGTCTTTCAGTTCCTATTTGTTATGTGAACTTGATGATAAACTATTTTAAATATTTGTTGCAAAGAGCATTATGTGTTCTATCTATATTGAAAGTATGAAACGTTAAAGTCAATTTATGACTACGTTGATTGAGTAAGGAACTCAATCTTTATACTTGTTATATGAAATACAACATGTATGTTATGTTAGTCCAATATTTATGAGATATATGTTGAGCAATGTAAATGAAGTTAGAAATTTTTCTTAAAGGAAGAATTGTTATATAAAAAAGAAAATTCAAAGAAGAATCTTGAAGAGATATAAAGATAAGAATTGGGAGTTACCTAACTCTAATAGCCAAGATAACGAATAATGATGAATAGACAAAGTCTGTAAGATAAAAGCAAAAATGAAATCGTAAATGATGAAAAAGGAAAGAAAGAGGATAGTAAAACAAAACGATCACGAGTTAAGAAAAGAATTTTAAGGGAGATGATTATAGAATAAGATCACAACGTGATCTGTTTAAGTTATAAGAGAAAGATGGTTTTTAATGTTTGAATAATTATTGCTTGATGATATGAAGGTAATGTACTATGATATAGTACGAGGTAAACTCACGAGGAGTTATAGATCATGTGATATGAGGAATTCGTATTGAGCAAGTTAAGGGTAAGTTGTTAAGAGTAAGATAGAGTTAGGTGAGATTTCAATTGAGGACTCATGTGATGGCTGAGTTGTACAAACCTTTGTATGGGCGAGGGTTCTGTGCTTGCGCTTAGTTTATCACATTGATAATCATTTGAATGTTGGTGTCACGCTACCAATGTATTTGTGGCGAAAAGGTGATTCTTTTCTCATGTGTATATTTGATAGCTAGAAATTATTAAGATTAGTCATATATTATTTGGATTAGGTGCGGTTCTTAAAACTAATGCATAAGGTAAGTTCGTGACTCATAATAATATGGTATGTTTTGAACCCCTCAGCGAATGGACGCCTATGGTCTGACGAGGACAAGTTCTTAAAGTCATATTATTGTGGCAAGTTCCTGAATTTCCAAAGTGTGGTAAGTTTGATGAATTATTTTGGGTAGAAAACGATTATAGTATAGAGAGCATTGATAAAGTTGAAGATTGATAGAATGGTTAAGTAATGAAGTAATGAAGTAAAGATTGAAGTTGATGGATACCTGGATATTCTAAATCTACTAGCTATGCTAGACTTTCAAAATTTATTGACTTCGTGCTGATGTTTGCACTTCTATTTTCTTGAAAAACATTGGATCAAATGATGAAACCAATGATTTTTAAAAACAATACCGTTATTCGTATGTGTATGCTAATTGCTTCGGCTAGACAAAAATGATTTGAAATATATCAAAATGTATTTTTTTATCATCAATGTATTATAGAACCTGGTGCAGAGATGAAAAAAATGATGGAGTCATTAATGCAGTATTACTTAGTGTTGGATGTGATCTAAGGATCTTCAGCCCACTATGGTATGATGTAGTATGATAAAATCACCAAATGACGGAATCCTCAAGTGGACTGTAAATACAGTGCGGTATCATGACGTTAAGATATGAGAATATATATATATATATATATATATATATATATATATATATATATATATATATATATATATATATGTATATGTATATTTTGATTGATGTCCGAATTGTTGTAGAAGTATATGCTATTTGATTCAGCTAGACGAATATTGAAAGTTGTTCATGAAATTCAAGCGTTTCTTGAAAAGTTATGCCAAACCAAATTATTTTGGTGCGGATTCAGATGTTGAAAAGTTGAGATGAACAACCCTTCTATAAGGGATTACGCGGAGGCGTTTAGATATTTGTGCACAATACATTGGACGAAGGGCTGATCCCCCTAAGTACGAGGAGTCCCTATAGTCTCATGACTGTTAAAGTTTAAGTTGAAAGATTACTAATAACTATGGACATACGTATAGCGTTTAAATGTTTGTGCACAATACATCGTACGAAGGGCTTAACACCCTAAGTACGAGAGTCCCTCTAGTCCAATGACTGTTAAGGTTTAAGTTCGAAGAGTACTTATAACCGTGGACGTAAGTCTTATGACCCCTCAGCATGATTTGGAATCTTTTAAATTCCTAAGTTATTCATACTACTTACCAATTATTGAACAATTGTGGAAGACTCTTGTTATTCTACAAGATGGAAGTGAAAATGAGAGTATTCCTTAGAAATAAGTAAGTCGTAGAATGTGACACTGAATGATAAATATGTTGAATAAGTGAGAAAAGAAATTTTAAAATGAGAAGGAGATGAGTTATAAAAGAATAATGTAAAATATTTAATAGAAAAGTTAATAATGGTAGAAAGATCTTTGTGGAAAGAAAGTAGTTGTAGAACCCAATGAATGAATAAAGTATTAACGTAAAATCTATTTTGATAGATTGAATGAATAAAGATTAATAGATAAAATTTCGAGGACGAAATTATTAGAAGAAAAGGTGAATGTAATATCCCGAGTGTTTATGATAGCGATCCTTAGAAAAAAAATGAATGCATTAAAGAATATATAATATTTGATATATGACTGTGTTTAATTGAAGGTTATGTAATAAACCTAAAAGTTGTTGAATAAATGAATGAAGTATATATATATGTAAAACGTTTTGCTAAGTTAACGTGTTGAAGTTATTCAACGATAATTGCGGAAGAGATTTTGTGAAAACCTTTAGTAAGGTAGGGTTTCGGCGATTCCAAAGACTGAATCTTTGTAAGAAGGGAAGAATATGACGAATAATTTACTTGAGTTGTGATTCTGGGGACAGAATCCTTGTAAGGAGGGAAGGATGTAACAATCTGAAAATTTAAATTGTAATTTTAAATTTTTATTGAATTATATAAATATTTAATTAATGTGTTTATTGTAGAATAAATATTTGTTTAATTTGATTTGATTTGATTATTTATTTGTTGAATAAATAATTTATGAGTTAAGAAAATTGATCATCTTAAGATAATATTCTCATTTTATTTAATAATTAAGTTAGAGAGTTTATAATGATTAAATAAATTATTATAATAATATTTAATGTGAATTTGTAATTAAAATGATGTGTTAGTTGATTAAATAAAATTATAATTATAAAAAAAATTATAATTTTGTTGTATTGATTTATGTGATGAATTAATTTAATAAATTGTTATTAGAATTAATTAAATTGAATATCAAAATTTAATTAATTAAAGTATGACCATAAATTATGCTATTAAGGAATTATTAAAATAAGTTAAAGGAGATTAATTCAGTTTTGTCAAACAAGGCTTAATATATATTAAGTCTTTAATTTAAATATGTTTTACCAAACAAGGCATAAGGATTTAATTGATTAAATTTTAAAGTAGTTAGCCAAACAAGCCTTATGGCTTTTGATTTTTTAAAAAATAAGATAACTGATATCAGTTATAGATATATTTATATTATATACTTAATACCTATATTATTATTTACGTTATAATTTTAGTACGTAAGATTAGAATAGAGAGGAAGAACAGAAAAGAAGAAAAATTGAGAGAGAATTGGGAGAATTCTAGAGAGATTTTTGAGAGAGGAATTGTGGGAAGGAAGCTTGACAATCAAAGGATAGCTATCATCTTCTAGAATCAAAGGTATTCATCTAGTTCTAAAATTCTAATTTATAGTTTCTCAAGTTCTTCACTTAAAAGGTTATTTTATTTGGGTGATTTGAAGAGATGTTGTATATATATGTGTATGGGTGTATATTCTAGTATATATAGTCTCTTTAATTGGTTCTAGGGTAATCAAAATCATAAGAATATGTTAAAGATGAAAAACTTGGATTCAGATGGTATATGTATATTTTAACTTATGTTGGGGTGAAAATTAATGGATAGAATCTGAAATAGATGAAAGATATTGTTAGTATGTTGAAAAAACGAAAATAACCTAAGTTGAACGAGTCAAAACGGATGTAAAACGAATTCACAGTGAAGAATTTTGCTATGAATGACAAAAGATGAGGAAATAAGAGAAATAGTGAAATTAAAGGTTATAATCTTTGATGTTTATGTTGTTTATGTGGTTAGAAACGTGTTAGAAACATTAGATTATGTTTTTGTAAACCTATTACACCTTGGGTAGGTTGGTATGGTTGTTAGAAAGTAGTTTGGAGGCCTAATTTTGCTTTCCGTAGTGTTCTAGAGCATAAAATCGCAAAACGCATAAGGGACCCCCGCCCTGGCGGGCCCCCCTAGTACAAAAACCCCCACCCTAGTGGGGGGTAGTCTGCTAAACCAAATTTTGGGGAAAAAAAATTGACAGAGCATGTTTTACTAAAATGAGCATAATTTTTTCATACGAACTCCGATTGATGCGATTCAAGATGATCCGGAACGAGGACGAATAGTCCTATAACTTTTATTCTTTATTTTTTTCAATTTGATTTCGTTATAAAGGGTCAAAATGGTCATTGTTAGGACTATTGTGTTTTCGGGGGCAATCAGAGGGCTTCGGGCATGGACGTATGCATGTATAGTGCTTCTGACGATAAAAGATGTTGTTCTAAGTTATAAAACATGAATGTTAGTAAACATAATGATGCTTAACATTAATAAATAATATATTAGATAAGTTGTAGAAGCATAGTAAGCTTACACAAGAGAGACAAATTGGGCGTGTGACGAATAAACGTCAAAACGTCGTGATAAGTGTTAATGAACGTAAAAAATATTTTAAGTCAAATGAATGAATATTATAAAATATGAAATGGGTTTAATATAAAACCAATAATGATTCTTAGCAAGATTTAAACACATGAATGAATTTTGAATATTACATAAGTCGAAAAGCTAACACAATCTAATTAAACATTGTGTGCTAATTAATAGAAAAGATTATGAGATGTGGAGTAGAGTTTACATTACAATTACTATGTATTGTTACGTGACTAATAATTGATGTGTATGATTATATAATTGTGTAGGGCACGTGAAGTGCAGATAACTGTAAGCTGTTAAACTATTATTGATAAACAACGATCAAGGCAAGTCTTTCAGTTCCTATTTGTTATGTGAACTTAATGATAAACTATTTTAAATATTTGTTGAAAAGAGCATGATGTGTTCTATATATATTGAAAGTATGAAATGTTAAAGTCAATTTATGACTACATTGATTTAATAATGAATGTTGATTGAGTAAGGAACTCAATCTTTATACTTGTTATATGAAATGCAACATATATGTTATGTTAGTCCAATGTTTATGAGATATATGTTGAGCATGTTATTATGTGCTATTTGATGCATGAAAACTGTTAGATTTTGTTGGGCTGTCGAGCTCAACCTTGGAAATAACCATTTTTGCAGGTTAAAGATTTAAGGTAAGGTTATGTGCTACTTGAAAGATATGAATCAGATGTGATACGTGAATATTTATATACTTTGGTTGAGTTATTATTATTTAAACCATGTTTAAGGTTTAGAATAATGTATTAATGTTGAGTTGTAATATCGTTTTGCGATGTAAACTCTTGTAGTATTACAATGATTCTGAGATATTTAGATGTAAAGGTTGAAAGTTTTGAGAACGAGAATAGTTTGTAATAGAAAATTTTAATTGTAATAGAAAATTTTAATTATTCCATAAATTTCAATGGTTGTATTATCGTTTAATGATGTAAAATTAGAGGTTGAATGTATTATTAACGACCGAAGTCGAGAATTAAATTGTATGAATTTTGGGGTCGTTACATCTTCTTTTTCCACACCACACCGGGATCTTCTCGGTATACATGTGCATATCCTCGATCTTTTGGGGTCGTTACATCTTCTTTTTCCACTTAGGATGTCATCCATCGGTTCATCTTTATGCTAATAAGGTAATGGATGTTTTCAAATTTTCTTTTATTTCTTCTCATTTTTGACAATGGTTGGTCCTTGATTTGCAATGCAGGTCCCCTGGTTTACTCAGCCGATGGGGAACTGGTTTATTGTTCATTCTATTTACCAGAACTTGCATCATAAGTACCAGGCCATTGTACATTCATGGGGTCTCGAGGCTTTCTTTTCCATCAAACCACGGCACTGTCCATGGGGTAATATGAGAGCCTTATTTGAGCAGTGGTTTCATTAGACTCAATCCCTCTACTTGCTATATTGTGAGGTGATAATGACTCCGATGGATTGGTGGCTCATTACCGACTTAGATTTTATAGGGGAGAGGGTGTCATTGTCGACAAATATTTCTCCTGCTACTCTTAGATCTTTGTTGGGGATCCCCCCTTTTGTTATCAAGGGTCGGACCATCCATTCCGGTCCATTGAGCATTAATGCTTCTAGTGGGGCTTTATCAGAGCCTTCTCCCGAGGATCAGGCAGCGCGAGATCGCATTCTTCGTCGTCTATTTCTGACGATCATGAGGGGCTACTTCATTTCAGATAACTCATTGATTGTCTTATTTGCCCATTATTGGTGCTCTCCGAGATGTAGATCGCATTAGAGATTTTGATTGAGGCTCTTTCACATTTGAATATTTCCTCAGAGGATGCTGAATGTTTTTGGTTGGAGTTACTTCCAATGGTATTCTATCAATGATTGCTCCCGCCATTTATGCTGGGGATGGAGTTGTCAATGACGGTTTCCGCTGAACTGCCTTAATGCCTACTCGAACGTTAGTTTACAGAGGCTTTCATCACCGAACTTTCTCGATGCATTGAATGGTAGTTTGCAGAGCTTTCATCATCGAACCTTCTCGATGCCTACTCGAACGGTAGTTTATAGAGATTTCATCATCGATCCTTCTTGATGCCTAATTGAATGGTAGTTTACAGAGGTTTCATCATTGAACCTTATCGATGCCTACTCGAATGGTAGTTTGTAGAGCTTTCATCATCGAACCTTCTCGATGCATACTTGTATGGTAGTTTACAGAGCTTTCATCATCAAATTTTCTCGATGCCTATGTTAGGTTGAAGTTAACAGTTTAGAGTATCCATCGGTGCTACCGAGACTGATGAGATGAAACAATGTAGAGAAGTTTTCAATATCCTTGCTAGAGAGATTTTTCCGTGGCTGATACCACGTGCCCTTTCTGAAGCTAACGTCGGGGTTGTCACAAACATTTTTTTATCTTCAGATGTGCTTTCTGACTTCATCTCCACTAGGGATATTGGCCTCATTAGAGATTCTCGATGTTTATCCTGATGATAGTTTACACCGGTTTACATCACCGGATCCTTCCAGATGCTATGTTGGGGTTGTCACCAACGATTTGGATTTTTATCTGGTTGAATTATGTTGTTGTCATCGGGGATATAGATGATAACATCGTCTCAATGGCTACTCGAATGGTAGTTTATGAGGTTAACAATCACTAAACTGATTTGATACCTACTTGAACGGTAGTTTACAAAGTTGACCATTATGGAACTGATTTGATACATACTCGAATGGTAGTTTGCAGAGTTGACCATTATAGAACTTACTTTATGCCTACTCGAATGATAGTTGACAACGGTCGATCATCACCGATCCTTTGGTGTCTCAGCTGGAGATTCCTTTTATAACAGATTTCCTCATTGGTCCTTCCCGATAAAGATAATTTTGACACTGTTAAGCTTTCATGATGCTTTATTAAATAAAGTTTTCAATGGGCTCTAATGTTGACATTCCTGAGGCTTCATTGCGATAGACACCAATGACTTGCAGGAAGATTTTTGTTTGTCCGAAATTAACTTTGCGTTTCCACGTTTCAGGCCCCTTCCGCTCAATAGTGTAGAACCTTTTTCCCTGGTTTTACTTTTTAGCTTCCGAGAGACCTGCCAAACCTCAAATCGGGCGAAAATAGAGGGGGTTGGACCCACCCTAAACTTTCGCAGGTAGACCTAAAGATTTTGCAGGTATACCCGCGTAAGGCCGCGGGTGGGTTTATACCCCCCTAGGCCCTTCAAAAATCATTTTCAGTTTGAATCTTTTAGAGAAATTCGGACCTTCCATCTCAGATCTACTCATTTCGAGTTGCTTTTTCTGAAATTCTGCACTATACAAATGTTCTGCACACTTTAGTTAACGTTCACATCCTTTTCTTTCAAGTTTTGACCGTTAGAACGATATATTTCATGGTTAGTAAGTTTAAACACAATATAGCAAATATGTATGCCTAGATGACTTGCTAAAAATAAATGGGTCAAGTAAATGTCTGTATTTTACTATGCTAAACATTCTGATGTGAAAAAATTTTATTTCTGAGACAGCCATTTTACACCCTTTTTGGCTACTTTCTTTATCCTATTTGTGGACAAATGAGCATGGAGTTTAAAAATAAAATACACATGGTAATTCGGATGTCATGCTGAGTTTAATTTTAATGTTTTTCATGCTTATGATTTTGGGTTGGTGTGCTACTGAATGGCAACCTGATCATGCCTATGTGTATGCGGATAGTCCATTTTACAAAGGAAACTATGGCAAAAAAATTTCGAGATTCTGGGCATTTGATATGCATGCAATTTTAACTCTATTGGGGAAGCATGTTAAACTAATGCATATTTTCGCATAGGATATGCATGATGTGATTTCTAACTTTCTAGAATTCTAATGTCCTAAGGTCATGCATTTACTCAATTAGTTTTCAAGTAAATCATACCTAACCCTTTCTAAGGTGATTTGGAGATTTTTGTTTCTAGATATGGATTCTGACCAACCCAACAACTTTATTCCCTGTAAAGTTTCTTCTGGGGTTAGGAGGGCACGTTGGTTGGCCGTGTCTATTTTCTGTCCGATTAGAGTTGAGAGGGCAGATGCCATTGACAAAGAGGAGGACCCTATTGTAGATACAACTTCTTCTGTAACAATCCAAAATTTTAAATTGTAATTTTAAATATTTATTGAGTAATATAAATATTTAATTTATGTGTTTATTGTAGAATAAATATTTATTTAATTTGATTTGATTTGATTATTTATTTGTTGAATAAATAATTTATGAGTTAAGAAAATTGATCATCTTGAGATAATATTCTCATTTTATTTAATAATTAAGTTAGAGAGTTTATAATGATTAAATGAATTATTATAATAATATTTAATGCAAATTTGTAATTAAAATGATGTGTTAGTTGATTAAATAAAATTATAATTATAAAGAAAATTATAATTTTGTTGTATTGATTTATGTGATGAATTAATTTAATAAATTGTTATTAGAATTAATTAAAGTGAATATTAAAATTTAATTAATTAAAGTGTGACCATAAACTATGCCATTAAGGAGTTATTAAAATAAGTTAAAGGAGATTAATTCAGTTTTGCTAAACAAGGCTTAATACATATTAAGTCTTTAATTTAAATATGTTTTACCAAACAAGACATAAGGATTTAATTGATTAAATTTTAAAGTAGATAGCCAAACAAGCCTTATGGCTTTTGATTTTTAAAAAACATAAGATAACTGATATCAGTTATAGATATATTTATATTATATACTTAATACCTATATTATTATTTACGTTTTAATTTTAGTACATAAGATCAGAATAAAGAGGAAGAATAGAGAAGAATAAAAATTGAGAGAGAATTGGGAGAATTCTATAGAGTTTTTGAGAGAAGAATTGTGGGAAGGAAGCTTGACAATCAAAGGATAGCTATCATCTTCAATAATCAAAGGTATTCATCTAGTTCTAAAATTCTAATTTATAGTTTCTCAAGTTCTTCACTTAAAAGGTTATTTTAGTTGGGTGATTTGAAGAGATGTTGTGTGTGTGTGTGTGTGTGTGTGTTTGTGTGTGTGTATATATATATATATATATATATATATATATATATATATATATGCGTATGGGTGTAAAATCTGGTATATATAGTCTCTTTAATTGGTTCTAGAGTAATCAAAATCATAAGAATATGTTAAAGATGAAAAACTTGGATTTTGATGGCATATGTATATTTTAACTTATGTTGGAATCAAATTGATGGATAGAATCTGAAATAGATGATAGATATTGTTAGTATGTTGAAAAAACGAAAACAACCCAAGTTGAATGAGTCAAAACGGATGTAAAATTAATTCACAGTGAAGAATTTCGCTTAAATGTCAAAAGAAGAGGAAATAAGAGAAATAGTGAAATTAAAGGTTGTAATCTTTAACGTTTATGTTGTTTATGTGGTTAGAAACGTGTTAGAAACATTAGATTATGTTTCTGTAAACCTATTACACCTTGGGTAGGTTGGTATGGTTGTTAGAAAGGAGTTTGGAGGCCTAATTTGGCTTTACGTAGTGTTCTAGAGCATAAAATTGCAAAACACAGAAGGGCCCCAACCCCAGCGGGACCCCTAGTACAAAAACCCCCACCCCGGGGGGGGGGGGGGGGGTAGTCTGCTAAGCTGAATTTTGGGAAAAAAACTGATGTTTTACTAAAATGAGCATAACATTTTCATACGAACTCCGATTGATGTGATTCAAGATGATCCGGAAAGAGAACGAATAGGCCTATAACTTTTATTCTTTATGTTTCAATTTGATATCATTATGAAGGGTCAAAATGGTCATTTTTAGGACTGCTGTGTTTTTCAAGGCAATCGGAGGGCGTCGGGCATGCACGTATGCATGTATAGTGCTTCTGACGATAAAAGATATTGTTCTAAGTTGTAAAACATGAATGTTAGTAAACATAATGATGCATAACATTAATAAATAATATATTAGATAAGTTGTAGAAGCATAGTAAGCATACACAAGAGAGACAAATCGGGCGTGTGACTAATAAACGTCGAAACGGCGTGATAAGTGTTAATGAACGTAAAAAGTATTTTAAGTCAAATGAAATGAATATTATAAAATATGAAATGAGTTTAATATAAAATCAATAATGATTCCTAGCAAGATTTAAACACTTGAATGAATTTTGAATATTACATAATTCAAAAAGTTAACACAATTTAATTGAACATTGTGTGCTAATTAATAGGAAAGATTATGAGATATGGAGTAGAGTTTACATTATAATTACTATGTGTTGTTACGTGACTAATAGTTGATGTGTTGATTATATAATTGTGTAGGGCACGTGAAGTACAGATAACTGTAAGCTGTTAAACTGTTATTGATAAACAACGATCAAAGCAAGTCTTTCAGTTCCTATTTGTTATGTGAACTTGATGATAAACTATTTTAAATATTTGTTGCAAAGAGCATTATGTGTTCTATCTATATTGAAAGTATGAAACGTTAAAGTCAATTTATGACTACGTTGATTGAATAATGAATGTTGATTGAGTAAGGAACTCAATCTTTATACTTGTTATATGAAATACAACATGTATGTTATGTTAGTCCAATATTTATGAGATATATGTTGAGCAATGTAAATGAAGTTAGAAATTTTTCTTAAAGGAAGAATTGTTATATAAAAAAGAAAATTCAAAGAAGAATCTTGAAGAGATATAAAGATAAGAATTGGGAGTTACCTAACTCTAATAGCCAAGATAACGAATAATGATGAATAGACAAAGTCTGTAAGATAAAAGCAAAAATGAAATCGTAAATGATGAAAAAGGAAAGAAAGAGGATAGTAAAACAAAACGATCACGAGTTAAGAAAAGAATTTTAAGGGAGATGATTATAGAATAAGATCACAACGTGATCTGTTTAAGTTATAAGAGAAAGATGGTTTTTAATGTTTGAATAATTATTGCTTGATGATATGAAGGTAATGTACTATGATATAGTACGAGGTAAACTCACGAGGAGTTATAGATCATGTGATATGAGGAATTCGTATTGAGCAAGTTAAGGGTAAGTTGTTAAGAGTAAGATAGAGTTAGGTGAGATTTCAATTGAGGACTCATGTGATGGCTGAGTTGTACAAACCTTTGTATGGGTGAGGGTTCTGTGCTTGCGCTTAGTTTATCTCATTGATAATCATTTGAATGTTGGTGTCACGCTATAAATGTATTTGTGGCGAAAACGTGATTCTTTTCTCATGTGTATATTTGATAGCTAGAAATTATTAAGATTAGTCAGATATTATTTGGATTAGGTGCGGTTCTTAAAACTAACGCATAAGGTAAGTTCGTGACTCATAATAATATGGTATGTTTTGAACCCCTCAGCGAATGGACTCCTATGGTCTGACGAGGACAAGTTCTTAAAGTCATATTATTGTGGCAAGTTCCTGAATTTCCAAAGTGTGGTAAGTTTGATGAATTATTTTGGGTAGAAAACGATTATAGTATAGAGAGCATTGATAAAGTTGAAGATTGATAGAATGATTAAGTAATGAAGTAATGAAGTAAAGATTGAGGTTGATGGATACCTGGATATTCTAAATCTACTAGCTATGCTAGACTTTCAAAATTTATTGACTTCGTGCTGATGTTTGCACTTCTATTTTCTTGAAAAACATTGGATCAAATGATGAAACCAATGATTTTTAAAAACAATACCGTTATTCGTATGTGTATGCTAATTGCTTCGGCTAGACAAAAATGATTTGAAATATATCAAAATGTATTTTTATATCATCAATGTATTATAAAACCTGGTGCAGAGATGAAAAAAATGATGGAGTCATTAATACAGTATTACTTAGTGTTGGATGTGATCTAAGGATCTTCAGCCCACTATGGTATGATGTAGTAGGATAAAATCACCAAATGACGGAATCCTCAAGCGGACTGTAAATACAGTGCGGTATCATGACGTCATAAAAAGGATTTTTGAGATTTCTTTAAGATATGAGAATATATATATATATATATATATATATATATATATGTATATGTATATTTTGATTGATGTCCGAATTGTTGTAGAAGTATATGCTATTTGATTCAGCTAGACGAATATTGAAAGTTGTTCATGAAATTCAAGCGTTTCTTGAAAAGTTATGCCAAACCAAATTATTTTGGTGCGGATTCAGATGTTGAAAAGCTGAGATGAACAACCCTTTTATAAGGAATTGCGCGGAGGCGTTTAGATATTTGTGCACAATACATTGGACGAAGGGCTGATCCCCCTAAGTACGAGGAGTCCCTATAGTCTCATGACTGTTAAAGTTTAAGTTGAAAGATTACTAATAACTATGGACATACGTATAGCGTTTAAATGTTTGTGCACAATACATCGTACGAAGGGCTTAACACCCTAAGTACGAGAGTCCCTCTAGTCTAATGATTGTTAAGGTTTAAGTTCAAAGAGTACTTATAACCGTGGACGTAAGTCTTATGACCCCTCAGCATGATTTGGAATCTTTTAAATTCCTAAGTTATTCATACTACTTACCAATTATTGAACAATTGTGGAAGACTCTTGTTATTCTACAAGATGGAAGTGAAAAGGAGAGTATTCCTTAGAAATAAGTAAGTCGTAGAATGTGACACTGAATGATAAATATGTTGAATAAGTGAGAAAAGAAATTTTGAAATGAGAAGGAGATGAGTTATAAAAGAATAATGTAAAACATTTAATAGAAAAGTTAATAATGGTAGAAAGATCTTTGTGGAAAGAAAGTAGTTGTAGAACCCAATGAATGAATAAAGTATTAACGTAAAATCTATTTTGATAGATTGAATGAATAAAGATTAATAGATAAAATTTCGAGGACGAAATTATTAGAAGAAAATGTGAATGTAATATCCCGAGTGTTTATGATAGCGATCCTTAGAAAAAAAATGAATGCATTAAAGAATATATAATATTTGATATATGACTGTGTTTAATTGAAGGTTATGTAATAAAACCTAAAAGTTGTTGAATAAATGAATGAAGTATATATATATATGTAAAATGTTTTGCTAAGTTAACGTGTTGAAGTTATTCAACGATAATTGTGGAAGAGATTTTGTGAAAACCTTTAGTAAGGTAGGGTTTCGGCGATTCCGAGGACTGAATCTTTGTAAGAAGGGAAGAATATGACGAATAATTTACTTGAGTTGTGATTCTGGGGACAGAATCCTTGTAAGGAGGGAAGGATGTAACAATCCGAAAATTTAAATTGTAATTTTAAATTTTTATTGAATTATATAAATATTTAATTAATGTGTTTATTGTAGAATAAATATTTGTTTAATTTGATTTGATTTGATTATTTATTTGTTGAATAAATAATTTATGAGTTAAGAAAATTGATCATCTTAAGATAATATTCTCATTTTATTTAATAATTAAGTTAGAGAGTTTATAATGATTAAATAAATTATTATAATAATATTTAATGTGAATTTGTAATTAAAATGATGTGTTAGTTGATTAAATAAAATTATAATTATAAAAAAAATTATAATTTTGTTGTATTGATTTATGTGATGAATTAATTTAATAAATTGTTATTAGAATTAATTAAATTGAATATCAAAATTTAATTAATTAAAGTATGACCATAAATTATGCTATTAAGGAATTATTAAAATAAGTTAAAGGAGATTAATTCTGTTTTGTCACACAAGACTTAATGTATATTAAGTCTTTAATTTAAATATGTTTTACCAAACAAGGCATAAGGATTTAATTAATTAAATTTTAAAGTAGTTAGCCAAACAAGCCTTATGGCTTTTGATTTTTTAAAAAATAAGATAACTGATATCAGTTATAGATATATTTATATTATATACTTAATACCTATATTATTATTTACGTTATAATTTTAGTACGTAAGATTAGAATAGAGTGGAAGAACAGAAAAGAAGAAAAATTGAGAGAGAATTGGGAGAATTCTAGAGAGATTTTTGAGAGAGGAATTGTGGGAAGGAAGCTTGACAATCAAAGGATAGCTATCATCTTCTAGAATCAAAGGTATTCATCTAGTTCTAAAATTCTAATTTATAGTTTCTCAAGTTCTTCACTTAAAAGGTTATTTTAATTGGGTGATTTGAAGAGATGTTGTATATATATATGTGTATGTGTGTATAATCTAGTATATATAGTCTCTTTAATTGGTTCTAGGGTAATCAAAATCATAAGAATATGTTAAAGATGAAAAACTTGGATTCAGATGGTATATGTATATTTTAACTTATGTTGGAGTGAAAATTAATGGATAGAATCTGAAATAGATGAAAGATATTGTTAGTATGTTGAAAAAACGAAAATAACCTAAGTTGAACGAGTCAAAACGGATGTAAAACGAATTCACAGTGAAGAATTTCGCTATGAATGACAAAAGATGAGGAAATAAGAGAAATAGTGAAATTAAAGGTTATAATCTTTGATGTTTATGTTGTTTATGTGGTTAGAAACGTGTTAGAAACATTAGATTATGTTTTTGTAAACCTATTACACCTTGGGTAGGTTGGTATGGTTGTTAGAAAGTAGTTTGGAGGCCTAATTTTGCTTTCCGTAGTGTTCTAGAGCATAAAATCGCAAAACGCATAAGGGACCCCCGCCCCGACGGGCCCCCCTAGTACAAAAACCCCCACCCTAGTGGGGGGTAGTCTGCTAAACCAAATTTTGGGGAAAAAAATTGACAGAGCATGTTTTACTAAAATGAGCATAAGTTTTTCATACGAACTCCGATTGATGCGATTCAAGATGATCCGGAACGAGGACGAATAGTCCTATAACTTTTATTCTTTATTTTTTTCAATTTGATTTCGTTATAAAGGGTCAAAATGGTCATTGTTAGGACTATTGTGTTTTCGGGGGCAATCATAGGGCTTCGGGCATGGACGTATGCATGTATAGTGCTTCTGACGATAAAAGATGTTGTTCTAAGTTATAAAACATGAATGTTAGTAAACATAATGATGCTTAACATTAATAAATAATATATTAGATAAGTTGTAGAAGCATAGTAAGCATACACAAGAGAGACAAATTGGGCGTGTGACGAATAAACGTCAAAACGTCGTGATAAGTGTTAATGAACGTAAAAAATATTTTAAGTCAAATGAATGAATATTATAAAATATGAAATGGGTTTAATATAAAACCAATAATGATTCCTAGCAAGATTTAAACACATGAATGAATTTTGAATATTACATAAGTCGAAAAGCTAACACAATCTAATTAAACATTGTGTGCTAATTAATAGGAAAGATTATGAGATGTGGAGTAGAGTTTGCATTACAATTACTATGTGTTGTTACGTGACTAATAATTGATGTGTATGATTATATAATTGTGTAGGGCACGTGAAGTGCAGATAACTGTAAGTTGTTAAACTATTATTGATAAACAACGATCAAGGCAAGTCTTTCAGTTCCTATTTGTTATGTGAACTTAATGATAAACTGTTTTAAATATTTGTTGAAAAGAGCATGATGTGTTCTATATATATTGAAAGTATGAAATATTAAAGTCAATTTATGACTACATTGATTTAATAATGAATGTTGATTGAGTAAGGAACTCAATCTTTATACTTGTTATATGAAATGCAACATATATGTTATGTTAGTCCAATGTTTATGAGATATATGTTGAGCATGTTATTATGTGCTATTTGATGCATGAAAACTGTTAGATTTTCTTGGGCTGTCGAGCTCAACCTTGGAAATAACCATTTTTGCAGGTTAAAGATTTAAGGTAAGGTTATGTGCTACTTGAAAGATATGAATTAGATGTGATACGTGAATATTTATATACTTTGGTTGAGTTATTATTATTTAAACCATGTTTAAGGTTTAGAATAATGTATTAATGTTGAGTTGTAATATCGTTTTGCGATGTAAACTCTTGTAGTATTACAATGATTCTGAGATATTTAGATGTAAAGGTTGAAAGTTTTGAGAACGAGAATAGTTTGTAATAGAAAATTTTAATTGTAATAGAAAATTTTAATTATTCCATAAATTTCAATGGTTGTATTATCGTTTAATGATGTAAAATTAGATGTTGAATGTATTATTAACGACCGAAGTCGAGAATTAAATTGTATGAATTTTAGGGTCGTTACATCTTCTTTTTCCACACCACACCAGGATCTTCTCGGTATACATGTGCATATCCTCGATCTTTTGGAGTCGTTACATCTTCTTTTTCCACTTAGGATGTCATCCATCGGTTCATCTTTATGCTAATAAGGTAATGGATGTTTCCAAATTTTCTTTTATTTCTTCTCATTTTTGACAATGGTTGGTCCTTGATTTGCAATGCAGGTCCCCTGGTTTACTCAGCCGATGGGGAACTGGTTTATTGTTCATTCTATTTACCAGAACTTGCATCATGAGTACCAGGCCATTGTACATTCATGGGGCCTCGAGGCTTTCTTTTCCATCAAACCACGGCACTGTCCATGGGGTAATATGAGAGCCTTATCTGAGCAGTGGTTTCAATAGACTCAATCCCTCTACTTGCTATATTGTGAGGTGATAATGACTCCGATGGATTGGTGGCTCATTACCGACTTAGATTTTATAGGGGAGAGGGTGTCATTGTCGACAAATATTTCTCCTGCTACTCTTAGATCTTTGTTGGGGATCCCCCCTTTTGCTATCAAGGGTCGGACCATCCATTCCGGTCCATTGAGCATTAATGCTTCTAGTGGGGCTTTATCAGAGCCTTCCCCCGAGGATCAGGCAGCGAGAGATCGCATTCTTCGTCGTCTATTTCTGACGATCATGAGGGGCTACTTCATTTCAGATAACTCATTGATTGTCTTATTTGCCCATTATTGGTGCTCTCCGAGATGTAGATCGCATTAGAGATTTTGATTGAGGCTCTTTCACATTTGAATATTTCCTCAGAGGAATGCGCCTATTTTCTAAAGGTGTTACAGAGGCTTGGCTAGACTTCTACCCCTTTATGTTGGTAAATACCGACAATCGATCTTCCATTCCCCACCTTCGGGTATTTTTGATAGATAGATTGACATACTTGGTCTCTGCTTGTTTCAGTTTTAGGCTTACAAGAGGCTTCCTTTCCTTCAGTCAGTTACCACTTTGGGCTTGGAGACATATCCGCGGGGACGGCATTGGCGTCACTCTACTTTAACAGAGGTCCCCATAGCAGATGGTTTTACACACAGTCGCTTACAGCTGGAGCTATTGACTGCAGATGTCATCACCTGGGTTCCTTATGTGACACCCCCAAATATGGGTTTCCTAACCTCTAATTCGGTGTTCACGATACTCAACAACAAACATACTTTCTAACTAATGCGAAAGAATAAACATACATTGTTTTTCATAATAGTAATATAGTCTTACAATCATAGTCCCAAGGTTCTTTAACCTTAACTTAAAATGTACTCTTAATACTATAAAGAGTTTACATAACCAAATAGCATTTAAAATAAACTAGTACATAAGCCTTCTCAAACATCTACTCTTGAACCTTCCCTTTTCCTTTGTCCCCTTTGGACGTTTCTGCCTTAACTGAAATAAATGTCATGATATAGCAAGGGTAAACAACTAATTTACTTAGCAAGTTTATACACAAGGGAGATATATCATGATTAGAAAGAAGTTTCGCTTTCAATGTTCAACAACAATATAAAATTGTGAAGGAACATGAATTAATAGTCAACAGCTGAATATTTAAATAATTGAATAATAGGTACTGAGTGGTTTGAAATAACCATGAACATTTGCCAAGGTTCTCAGCATTTAAACTACACCTTTTAATAAGTTTTGGTAATCAAGGGGATCAGCCTTTCATACCCCATGATTTATGCATAACCACTTAATAATCCAGCATTGATATCATACTTTAATCAAATTCGTCCATTTCTCAGCCAAGAGTTCTTACTATATCAATTTAATAAGAATAACTTTTAAAATACATTTGATTTAACAAATTTAGACATGTTTGATGTAGTTGATACAATTAGCATAGATTTATTTCATAAACAATTCATGAATAAAAGAACTTTAATTTAATTCACAGTTCAATAATAATAGAACATGAATTCAGTTGCACATGGTGCGAATCTCAATAATCAGTATAAATGTGAATAATCAACAATAATTATTCACTAACATGCTTTGAAAATAATAACTCGAGTTTGAGTTAGGGAACTTGCCTCGTTTGTAGACTATTGATACGCAATTAAATTCTATCCGCTAGGCAGTTTAATTATCTTCCCTTGAGAGACCTATAGTTAATCTTTCAATTAGCCAAAACATAACATTATATTATGTAATCACATAGATATTACATATTACATTTAGTTCTTAGAAATATTATCACGCCTCGATAATATTACTATTAAATAACAACTATATTTAATTCACTTAATATTATTAATCTTGATAATATTTAATTCATCTCTTAGCTAGTATTATTAGTCCACTAATAACACTTTTATTCGCTTACTAATATTATTAACAACTTAATAATATTTTAACACTTTACTAATATTATTAATCGTCTTAATAATATTTTAATCATGCATTAATATTATTACTTTAATAATACCTTACTTATTATTTAGTATTATTAATCAATTAATAATAATTTATTCATTTACTAATATTATTAACCTTTTAATAATATTTTATCCATTTACTAATATTATTATATTTTTAATAACATTTTATTTAATTTTGAATATTATTGTTTACTTAATAATATTTTAATCATCCAATAATACTTTAATCTAATATTTTTAATCTTTTAATAATTATTTAATCTAATATTATTTGCCATTTAATAATATTTTAATCATTTATTAATGCTTAAATCAAAATTATTAACCATTCAATAATAATTCAACAAAGTTTTAATCTTAATATTTTTATTTACTTAAAAATATCAGATTCTTATATTACAAATATCATATCTAGTAACATTTTAATAATTTATTAGGCAAATAAATAATTTATTTTAATTGTTTTACCTTTTATTAAACAACTTATTTAATACTCATAAAAGGTCATAAATATTATTTATCATAACAGAATACCAAAATACCTCACATAGGGTAGATTACATTATAATAGGAGTACCTAAGCTTTAAAATCCTATTTTCCTCATTTATGACATCATTTAACCATCGATTTCTTTTTAACCATAATTATAGCATTATTATGAAAAATAGCAAACAAGTTCAGAAAATTATTATCTTTTGGATCTGGACATTATATGATCCAACAATGATTCAAAAAATTTCCTAGAATTCTAGAAAGGGATTTACTATATTTAAAGTACTCAAAACCTACGAATCTTGTTACATTTTTCATAAATCGAGTTTTGCTTAGAAAATTTTGAAACTTCCAGGGTATACTCTCATAACATATATACACATACTGTATAACTTTCAGATTTTACCAAGGTATACACAGTGAGGAATCCGGGTAAGAATATTTAGGAGTCGTTCACGGTAAAAGTCATTACACACAAACCACACATCGAAACATGTCCGTTCTTTTTCCTACATGTAGATAACTCTTAAGGTACCTCTGTGATTTTTCCCAAATTTTTAAAAGATTCAGAACTGGCCAAAATAGCCTTCGGAAAAACGGGGTCATGGAACTTTTAGGGTTTTAAAGCTTTAAGTTCTATACCTGGACTGTTTTGGGAAAACAGCCCCCAAGGCTTCAAAAATTATTGGATTTATGTTCTACTACTTAGGTTTACTAGCTAACTCATGTATCTAGCACCCCCCCCCCTTCAACGGATCCCAAATCTAAATTGAAAAACTTGAGTTACACAAGATTTAGTGAAAGGAAAACTAGGGTTTCACCCCTAGGAGAACATATGCTCATTTTCTTCCTCTAAACCTTTGATCTAAAACTCAAGATACTTAGTTCCATACATGATGATATGTAGAACTAGGGTATCTTGGGTATTATTTCATAACCCCATCAAATCTTGCTATAACACCAAATAAAAGAAGAAGATGAAGATTTAGGTTATACCTTATTCTAGTAGCAACCTTCCTTGATCTACCAAAGTATGATATGAACTTAGGGTGTATTAATCAAGCTAACACACTCCTCTCTTTCTCCTCAAAAATCCAAACCCCTTTCTCTCTTTGTATTTTGCTAGCTTGGGAGAAAAATAGAAGAAAAAGAATAGGAGAAATGAAATGAAGAAAAATGAAATGTGGTGATTTAGAAATATATCTTCCAATATAGTTAGATACAACTAGGATCATAACTAATATCCACCATATCTTTGTTGTCCCATGGATAAAAGGCTTTGCCTTATCTCTTCCAATTAAGCCTAATCATGTCATTAAAGGTGCTAAGTAGATTTTCTACCAATGGGAGATGGACACACTTGTACTTGATGTAAGAGTTACTAATTAAGGAACTTGATTAGCATAATTTTGTTGGCTTAATGGGCCTACAAGGGCCGGTCACTCTTTCCCCATTATCCCCTCCATTTTGCTTTTATTTTGATACACAAATTTGATTAATCAAAAGTATAAAATACCCTTAATCAAGTGGGCTAAATATTAGTTTACATTTTTTTTCTTTTGGGCTTCTCATTTAATTATTTTGGGCTATGTAATAAACATAGTTTAACGATTTTAATATATATTACCCTAATTGTTTATTTAGGGTTTCTATTTCCAATCTTATGGAATTTAATTACTTACACATATCTCTTTAACTTGTAACCTAATTATGTTTGCTATAATTATGTTTAAAATTATTAATCACTTGCAATAGTAAAATTATCCACTTAAGTTAGTATAAATATTAAATACTAACTATTCATTATTACCATAACCCTTAGGTTATTTAATTATCTCACCTAATGTATAATTAAGTTATGAAGCTTTCCTTTTTAATGAAATATATATATATATATATATATATATATATATATATATATATCCATAACTATAGTATATATATTATTTAGCCATACACCACTTCACATATGTTATCACATATTAAATCACTATATAGCACAAAGTTTTAAATATCAATAATGTATATACATATAAAGTGAGTTGAAATTCCTAGTTATTACATCCTCCCCCTTTCAAGAATTCCGTCCCCAGAATTAGACATAAGGTTACTCAAAAAGATGTGGATAACTTTCCCTCATCTTTTCCTCGAGTTCCAACATAGATTCTTCAGCATTTTGGTTCCTCCAAAGAACTTTTACAGAATATATAACCTTATTTCGTAACTTCTACTCTTTTCTATCTAAAATTTCTACTGGAATTTCCTCGTATGACAAATCTTTATCGACCTGAATTGGTTTGTACGATATCACGTGCTTGTAGTTAGGCTTATAAAGTCGTAACACTGACACATGAAACACATTATGAATATGTTCCAATTCAGGAGATAGAGTTACCTCGTACACCACTTTGCCTATCTTCCTCAAGATCTCAAATAGTCCAATAAATCTCGGACTCAACTTACCTTTCTTTCCAAATCTTATATTCCCTTTCTAGGGAGATACTTTCAAAAATAAATAGCTTCCCACTTTAAAATCTCTTGTCTTGCGATGTAAGTCCGCATACTTCTTCTGGAGATCTTGAGCTACTACCAACTGGGCTCTTATCACCTTGATGATCTCTACTGTCTGCTACACTAATTCTGGTCCCAATAGCCTGCGTTCACCAACTTCATCCCAGCATAAGGGCGTTTTGTATTTCCTCCCATACAGTGCTTCGTACGGCGGTATTCCAATGCTGGCGTGATAACTATTATTGTATAAGAACTCTACTAATGGAAGATGGTCCTCCCAACTACCCTTGAAATCCATCACACAAGCTCTGAGCATGTCTTCAAGTGTTTGAATCGTTCTCTCACTTTGCCCATCGGTATGCGGATGATACGCGATGCTCATCCATAGTTGCATCCCCATTCTTTCTTGAAGACTCTTCCAGAAGTTTGACGTGAATCGCGGATCTCTATCTGATACAATAGATACAGGTACTCCATGTCTCGAGATAATTTCTTTAATATATAATTTGGCTAGCTGGTCCAAACTATACCTGATCTTAATCGAAAAAAAGTGAGTCGACTTTGTAAGACGATTTATAATCACCCATATGGCGTCGTGCCCTTTTTGCGTTGTTGGAAGTCCCACCGCAAAATCCATCGTGATGTGCTCACATTTTTATTTTGAAATTTCTAATGCTTGTAGTAATCCACTCGGTCGTTGATGCTCTACCTTTACTCTTTGATAAGTTAGACATATGCTAATGCATTCCGCAACCTCTCTCTTCATGTTTGGCCACCAAAAGTGTTGACGTAAATCTTGATACATCTTTCTGCTTCCTTGGTGTATCGAGTACCTCGTACCTTGCGATTTTTGAAAAATCTCTCCTCTTAGTTCTGGTACTGACGGTACCCAAATTCGTCCTTCGAATCTCAGCAGTCTGGTGCCATCAATCTTGTATTTCAATTCATCGCCTTTAGTTAACCGCTTCTTGATGTTGTTGCAATCTTCATCCCTCTTTTGTGCCTCTTTAACCTTATCTAATAAGGTCGGGCTTACTGCTACTGTAAATAATTTTTTGTCGGTTTCCATCGAATACTTAATTTCCAATTCCAGTCGCTCGAAATCTTTCACTAACTCCTCTTGAATGGTCAATTTCAGTAACTTTTCCCTGCCTTTTCTGCTCAGGGCATCTGCCACTACATTTGCTTTGCCTGGATGGTACAGAATCTCATAATCATAATCTTTGATCAATTCTAGCCATCGGCGCTGCCTCATGTTTAGCTCTTTCTTTGTGAAGATATACTTCAGACTTCTGTGATTTGTATATATCTCACACTTCTCGCCATACAAATAATGCATCCAAATCATCAAGGAAAAAACTACCACTGCTAACTCCAGGTCATGAGTCGGATAACCCTTCTCATAGTCCTTTAGCTGACGTGAAACGTACGCAATAACCTTGTTGTGTTGCATCAGTACACATCCAAGACCCTTGTGTGACGCATCACTATACAATACAAATCCTCCCGTGTTGTCTAGTAAAGCTAACACAGGTGCTTGACTGAGCCTCTTCTTCAACTCCGTGAAACTCTCCTCACATTTCCCTGTCCAAACGAACTTCATCGTCTTTTTAGTAAGGTTGGTCAATGGCAATGCTATCTTTGAAAATTCTTGGATAAATCTCCGATATTATCCTGCTAATCCCAAGAAACTAATTATCTCTCTCGGCATCTTCGGTTGCTCCCAGTTGATAACTGCTTCTACTTTTGTCGGATCCACCGAAACTCCATCCTTGTCGATAACGTGACCCAAAAAATGCACTCTCTGCAACAAAAATTCACACTTGGAGAATTTTGCATATAACTTCTCCCTCCTCAACGTCTCCAACACTATTCTTAGATGTTAAGCGTGCTCTTCCTCCGTCTCTGAATACATCAGAATGTCATCAATGAATATGATAACAAACCTATCCAAATATTGCTTGAACACTCTGTTCATCAAATCCATGAATGCTACTGGTGCATTCGTCAACCCAAATGACATTACCAAAAACTCAAAGTGTCCATACCGAGTTCTGAATGTCGTCTTCTGAATGTTCTCTTGTCTCACCTTCAATTGGTGATAATCAGTCTTCAAATCCATCTTTAAAAAGTACTTCGCCCCCTTTAACTGATCAAATAAATCGTCGATCCCGTGACACCCCCAAATCCGGGTACTTCGATTCCACGGGATTTGGTGTTCACTGTACAAGCATCATCAATCTATCTACCCATAAATAATATCAAACCATACAATAGATAGAAATCATAAATAAATCTCTTCCCTTAAGGGTTACATCAACGGAATCATAAATAAATCCCAGGTTACTCTAACCTTAAAACATCTGTGCGGAATTCTAAACAAATATGTCTTAAACAACATCATAAGTCTTAAACATAAATACATCATCAATTAAAATAACAAGTCTTCATCACTTGCTAACTTTGCCCTTGCCTTTACTAGTGGAGGGTTCATCGCTTCTTTCATTCTTAACTGCAATGTTATTATTATGAAAGAGTGAGCACAAATGCCCACAAGTATAAAAAATGAAACAACAGTATAATAACATGCGAATAATCAACGACATCTGAATAAAGCTCAACTTTTGAATCAAGAATAAATAACATGAATCAAAAGAATTTTGAGGGTCATAAGACCTTGAACTATGTCCTAGGTTAACAAGGGTTATACTTGAAACCTTTAACAGTCATAAGACTATGGACCATCTTCTCGTACTTAGGGGGATCAGCCCTTAGTACCATACTGTGCACAATATCTTAACGCTAAAGCGTAAATAATCCCCTATACAGGGTTGTTCATCTCAGTTTGACATTCGAGTCCGCACCAAAGGAAGTTTGGTTTGGATAAATTCATCAAGGGTTCTGAAATTTAGAACGCTCATCAACTATGGACTAGTTAAATCAATAAGGTTCACTAGTTTAATAAGGTTCAACAATAACGATATTCAATTTGAATAATAATCTCAAACGTATACAATAGAACAATTATTGTATAACTGAATCATACTTTGACAATATAAATAATCTGTAATATCATACTTGAACTTGAATAATAGAAATGATAACTTATTCAAGGTAATTAATAATCTTGAAAGATATTAAAAAGTAGGGTTAAGAGACTTGCTCGACACAAAAGTAACGTTTAAGTTTAAATAAACTTGCTCAATAAAATAGAGTTAGGGATAGGATACTTGCCTCGTGCGTAGATTACACTTTAACTAAGCACGTTCTTTGAATTAAATCCTACATACCATTCGTATACACAATACTTGTTAATTAATAATTAATCAACATGAGCTCATTCTCGTTGTCTACTTTAATTATTGACTAAACTTAGTCAAATTATCACGTTGTCACATAATTTATACTTCATGAATTATCAAACTAATTATGTATTTAATAATTCAATTCACATATAATATATTAATACATGGTAAACAACTATTTTATCATCTCATAATACCTCTAACATGATTACATGTTCATTACAATAATCCACTAACACATTGTTAGACTTAACCATTTTAAAAATACATTTCTGACATTTTCTGGAGAGTGGCGCTGCGGCGCCACTAATGTGCTAAGGAGCCGCGCTGCGGCGCGGTGGCGTTGTGGCCGGGCCCTTGGCGCTGCGGCGCTGTGGCGCCATGGCTCGAGTCTTGGCGCTGCGAGCGCTGCGGCGCTGCGGCGCGAGACATCAGTTCTAGAGCTGGCGCCGCGGCGCGAGACCCCAGAAACTGATTCCCAGTTCGCGAAGAACACAGAGTACAGCGAAATCAACACATTTTTAACACTAATTTCACCAAATTACATATACCCACATGTTATAATTCATGTATAATCATAACCCAACATATATAAAGTGATTTTAACCCATTAAAACATATAATCACATATTTAAATCATAAAAAAATGGATTGTTCTTGATGTTCTTGAGGATTTTGAACAAAAACTTATAATTTAATACTACGGATTCGTTATAACACCGAATCTGTTCGTTTAAGGCTTGATCTCTTCGTATTAACATGCTCGATAATATAAGAGTGTAAATTTTAGGGATAATATATAATCAATACATCAATTATCACATATATGGCCATATGGCCATATCACGTACTCTGTTTATTTTGAAATAACATATGTACGACATGTTTTCACAATACTGATGTTATGGTTTGCAACAATATATAATTAAATACAGTGTGATATAACATAACACATATACAACTCATAATCAATACTCCTAACTCAATTACAGAGGTTAAACCAAAACTTTGAAACTTATATTCGTGAAACTTTTAAAGAGCGTAATAATAAAAATTGGGTTGAAGAGATTACCTAAACGTAGATTAGTAGTATTGAAACCTTCTCCAATTTCTTCTTAACTCTCAAAATCTCTGAACTCTCAAATTTTCTCTCTGAATTCTCTCTGTGATTTTTATCAGACTTAGAACAAAATGAAAAGAAAAGACGTCGTAATCAATTAGGAAGGATCAGATGCGCGTTGGTGGTCAGTTACCCAGTCATGGGTTAACTGACCCTAACCTCTCTTAGTGCCATGTTTGGCTAGAAACTAAGTTAAAACCCTTTATTTTAATAAACCTTTTATCATATAGTTTGAAAATGTCACACCCAATTCATAAAATAAACTCATATCTTATTTAATTTAACATAAATAAAATATAATAATTTCTCATAATTTCACATAGTCACATAATTAATTATCCCATTAATAAATAATGTCAATTTATTAAATCTCTAATTAACAATTAAATTAATTAAAGTAACATCATGCTTAATTAAATAATTCATTTAATTCAATAAGCTCACATAATCACATACTTTGAATATTAAAAATTCTCTACATTAATTCAATAAATGTAACACATATAATTAAATTAATCTACCACAATTGCATCAATTAATTATTAAATCTAATAATTAAATCATCGAAAATATTTATTTAATTCAATAAATATTAAAATTAATTTACAAAATTCTCGTTCGTCACATCTTTCCCCCCTTAAAAGGATTCTGTCCCCAGAATCACAGCTCAATAATTTCGACCTGTTACATTCTCCCTCCCTTACAAAGATTCTGACCCCAGAATCGCATACACGTAATTAAGTAAATAAATGAGGGTAATTCTTCATCATATTCTCTTCGAGTTCCCACGTAGCTTCTTCAGCGTTGTGGTTCCTCCAAATTACCTTAACAGAAGGTATAACTTTATTTCTCAGAACTTGTTCTTTTCGGTCGACAATCTGGACAGGAATTTCCTCGTAAGATAAGTCTTTCTCAAAATGCAGGGGTTTGTATTCAATTACATGCTTGTAATCAGGTTTGTAAGGTCGTAATACCGAAACATGGAAGACGTTGTGGATATTCTCGAGTGCTGGAGGTAAGGCTACCTCGTACGCAACTTCTCCAATTCTTCGCAGTGCCTCAAAGGGTCCAATAAATCTTGGGCTCAATTTTCCTTTCTTCCCAAACCTGATCTTTCCCTTCCAGGGAGAGACCTTCAAGAAAACATAACTACCTGGTTCAAACTCGATATTTTTACGTTGTGGATCAGCGTATTTCTTCTGTCGATCTTGAGCTGCTACCAGTCGTGCTCGGATCACTTTGACTATTTCTGCCGTTTGCTGTACTAATTCTGGTCCTAACAATTTTCTTTCACCAACTTCATCCCAATAAAGCGGAGTTCTGCACTTTCTGCCGTATAACGCTTCGTAAGGTGGCATATCAATACTAGCGTGGTAACTGTTATTGTAGCTGAACTCTGCTAACGGTAGGTGATCATCCCAATTTCCTTTGAAGTCCATTACACAGGCTCGTAACATATCTTCCAGTGTTTGAATCGTTCGTTCGCTCTGTCCGTCTATTTGAGGGTGGTAAGCTGTACTCATTCGCAGTTGCGTACCCATGCATTCCTGAAGACGTTTCTAGAAATTTGATGTGAAGCGCGGATCCCTATCGGAAACAGTAGACACCGGCACTCCGTGCCTCGAAACAATCTCTTTCACATATAATATTGTCAACTGATCTAAGTTAAATCTGATTTTGATAGGAAGGAAGTGCGTGGATTTCGTCAGTCGATCAACGATAACCCATACTGCATCGTAGCCTTTCTGAGTCGTCGAAAGGCCAACCACGAAGTCCATCGTAATATGTTCCCATTTCCATTCTGGGATCTCCAACGGTTATAGCAATCCACTCGGTCTCTGATGTTCTGCTTTAACTTTCTGACATGTCAGGCATTTGGCAACACATTCTGCAACATCAAGTTTCAACTTCGGCCACCAGAAATGTTGTCTAAGATCTTGGTACATCTTGGTACTACCAGGGTGAATTGAATATCGTGAACTATGAGCCTCGCTTAAAATTTCTTCCTTAATTTCTTGTACTGGCGGAACCCAAATTCTGCTTTCAAATCTCAATATTCCTTCCTTATCCATCTTAAATCTTGGTTCGGTTCCTTCAGATATCTTCGATGTTACCTTTTTGCATTCATCATCCTGAAGCTGAGCCTCCTTCACTCTATCTAGTAGAGTTGTACCAGATTGCATCTGAAATAGCTTCTCATCAATCTCCATAGGATACTTCACTTCTAACTCCAGTTTCTCCATATCTGCAATTAGGTCCCGTTGAGCAGTTAACATCATCAATTTCTCACGACCCTTTCTACTTAAGGCGTCGGCAATCACATTAGCCTTACCCGGATGGTATAAAATCTCACAGTCATAATCCTTGATTAATTCCAACCATCTTCTTTGACACATATTCAAATCTTTCTGTGTAAAAATATATTTCAAACTCTTGTGGTCCGTATATATTTCACACTTCTCCCCGTATAGATAGTGCCTCCAAATTTTCAAAGCAAAAACAACTACAGCTAACTCCAAATCATGGGTTGGATAACCTTTCTCGTAATCCTTCAACTGTCGTGATGCATACGCAATGACTTTGCCGTTTTGCATCAGTACACAGCCAAGTCCTTTATGCGACGCATCGCTAAAAATAACAAAATTTCCTGTATCATCCGGAAGAGATAACACAGGCGCTGAATTCAACCTCTTCTTTAATTCTTGAAAACTCTCCTCACACTTCTCCGTCCAAACAAATTTCACAGCTTTACGAGTTAAATTCGTTAACGGAGTTGCGATTTTAGAAAAATCTTGTATGAATCTTCTATAATATCCTGCTAATCCAAGAAAACTTCTTACTTCTGACGGCGTTCTCGGCTGATCCCAGTTAATCACAGCTTCTACTTTGGATGGATCTACCGAAATTCCATCTTTATCGATTACGTGACCAAGAAATTATACTCTCTCGATCCAGAATTTGCATTTCGAAAATTTAGCATACAACTTCTCCCTTCTCAATACTTCCAACGTTAACCTCAAGTGTTCTTCATGTTCCTCTTTGCTTTTGGAATATACCAAAATGTCGTATATAAATACCACCACGAATCTGTCCAAAAACGGCTTGAATATACCATTCATTAGTCTCATAAATGCTGCAGGAGCATTTGTAAGACCAAACGACATTACTAAAAACTCATAATGACCATATCACGTTCGAAACGCTGTCTTCGGTACATCCTCTGGCCTCACCTTCAGTTGGTGATAACCACTCCTCAAGTCAATCTTGTAAAAAGTATTTTGCTCCCTTCAATTGATCAAACAGATCATCGATCCTTGGTAATGGATATCTGTTCTTAATCGTGACCTTATTTAATTCTCTGTAGTCAATACAGAGCCTCATCGATCCGTCCTTCTTTTTCACGAACAACACCGGCGCTCCCCACGGCGATACGCTCGGTTGAATGTACTTTTTGTCCAACAATTCTTGTAGTTGTACCATTAATTCCTTCATCTCTACTGGCGCCATTCGGTATGGTGCCTTCGATATTGGAGCAGTTCCGGGCGCCAAATCAATCACAAAGTCTACTTCTCTATCTGGTGGAAGTCCTGGCAAATCGTCTGGAAATACATCGACGAAGTCCCTCACAATCGGTATCTCCTCTACCTTCGGGTTCTCTTTTCGACTGTCGACTATGTAAGCTAAATATCCTACACAGCCTTGTCTTAATAACTTCCTGGCCTGTAACATCGTCAGACAACTCGCTTGTCTAGGAGACTTGCTACCATAAAACACAACCTTTGACGGAGTCATAAGGTTAATACGCTTCTTTTGGCAGTCAATTACAGCCCCATAATTGGATAGCCAATCCATACCCAATATAACGTCGAATTCCCCCAATCGAATAGGGATAAGATCTACGATCATGATATTACCTTAATATCCACCCTACAGTTCTTAAACATGTACTTAACAGGGATTATTTCTCTATTCGCAATTTTTATATTCATGGGGTAATCCAATTCATCCATAAGCAAATCTATACTATTAGCAAAGTCTTCGGATATAAAGGAACAAGTAGCACCCGAATCAAACAAAACATAAGCATTAATTTCATTGATCGGAATGATACCTGACACCACCTCACGAGACTGGATTGCATCCTGCACCATCATATTGAAAGTTCTGGCGGTTGGTGGGTTTGTTGCAGGTGGTCCTGTGATGGTTAAGGTATTTCCACGGCTATTTCTTCGGTTTTCTCCTTGTCCTGATCCTCCCGATCCCTTCTTGGGACAGTCTCTTGCTAAATGATCTTTCGAACCACAGTTGAAACAAGCACCCTTCTTTGGGTTTGGACAATATGGTGCTATGTGGCCTTCCTGACCACAATTGTAGCACACTCTCTTTCCTTTCAAACAAACTCCTAGATGTGCCTTGCCGCAAGTCGGACATGCTTCTATCTTCTTTTTCTGCCCTCCGTGTTGACTTTCAGCTGTCGAGTTATCCGTCCACTTCCTCTTCTGATTATTATTATTCCCAGCATTACTTCCACCAGTCTTGTTATTACCTTCATTCTCACTCTTTTTCTTTTTATGTTCTTTGTTGTACTTAGTCACTGCATCAGTTCCTCCTTCCGCGAGAATGGCCTTTTCCAAAACTCCCGCAAACGTGTTAAGTTGAAACATTGATACCTTGCTGTATACCCAAGGCTTCAGTCCTTGTTCGAATCGTCTGGCTTTCCTCTCGTCAGTGTGTACTTGATACGGGGCAAACCTTGCCAACTCATCGAATTTAGCCGCGTATTCAGGCACGCTCATGTTTCCCTGTTTCAGTTCCAGAAATTGCACCTCCATCTGATTCTGCGAACTAGCTGGGAAATACATTTCGAAAAACATCTCTTTGAATCTCTCCCACGTAATTACACCTTCACCTCCTCGCATCTTGTTTACCTGCCACCAGTAGCTAGCCTCAGACTTCAGCATAAATGTCGTAAAAACGGTCTTCTGATCTTCTCGAACTCTAGCAACTTTGAAAGACTTCTCCATTTCCATCACCCACGTTTGAGCCTCGATCGGGTTTCTGGAACCTTTGAACTCTGGCGGTCCCACCGCCTTGAAGTCCTTAAACGGTGTGCTAGGTGGAGCATGCGGTTGGTTATTCATTGCTCCAGCCAGTAGATTCACCAACTGCTGAACAGGATTAGCGTTGGCGTTAATGTTATTATTGGTTGACTCTTCCTGAGCCGGTTGACGTTGTTTTCTTCTCCTTGGCGGCATTTTTCTGTTAAATAAACGTTTATTAGAATTTTATTTATTTCTCTACATAGTTAAGACATTACTCAACAATTTAACATACCACTTAACACATCATCTCAAACAACTTGATATCTTTTCATTCAAATAAAAAGTTTTAACATTAAACTATAGCATACTGCTATTTACATCATCTATCCTGGAATAAAGAATCCACAGGATTTAAAACATTCAAATATTAACATATTCCTTAGTTCATAAACACATCAGAATTTACATAAAACTATATAAGTCTTTCACATAAATAAACAGATTCTATTCCTGTCTTCCAAGGTGCTCAATGGCTTTGCCACGCTCTTCATTCATGATACGAGACATCGTCCTGCGATCCAACATATACGATGGAAGTCCTTCAAACTGGATGGGGTACCTTAACACTCGCTCTTGAACCTCATCCATCGCATGATTAAGTGTGGCGTACGTGTCTTCAAGCTTTGCCTTCTTTGCACGACTATCAGTTTCTGCACGATCTGCTCGATGTGATTCTCTTACCCATCCTTCCTCTGCTATCTTCAGTCTTCCGAAGGTTTCCTTCAGTTCCTTCTTCAGCTTCTCTATCTCCTCAGTCTTATCTTCGGCTTGACACTTCTCATGAACCAGATCCCACTCCACGTTTCCTAAACGTGTATGAAGGGTCACAATCTCTCTATCCTTCTCCTCTAAAGTAGACTGCTGAACAGTCGCTCGCTCAGTCAATACCTGAACCTCATCTTGTAACTCCACGTTACAATCATATAACGTGTCATACATCTCTGCATCAACGGTGTACCGTGGTAACTCCTCTTCTTCCTCTTCCTCATCAAACTCCTCCTCAGGATCAGTCTCGGGCTCATGCTCCTGACCAACAACGGTGATCAATGGAGATGACTCCCTCTGAACTAACTGTTCCCTAACAACATGTATGTCTCGGGGCTCCTCCTCTGTCGGTACTATAGGTACACGAGTTCCTTCCTCTCCAGCTTGACTAGCTTCTCCAACATTCGACATCCTGACAACAAAATTTTTAAGTTTTAGTTACTAAGTCGTACTATCTAACGCATACTTAACACATAAACACATAATGCATTTTATTATCTTCAATGAATTACCAAAAATTCATTTCTTAAGACTCGATAAGAGTTTTCCTTTACTATCTTCTTTCTATAAGGTTACTACCTAAGGTTGATCCCCCACCTAAGATTCATAACCTACAGCTTTGATACCAACTTGTGACACTCCCAAATCCGGGTACTTCGATTCCACGGGATTTGGTGTTCACTGTACAAGCATCATCAATCTATCTACCCATAAATAATATCAAACCATACAATAGATAGAAATCATAAATAAATCTCTTCTCTTAAGGGTTACATCAACAGAATCATAAATAAATCCCAGGTTACTCTAACCTTAAAACATCTGTGCGGAATCCTAAACAAATATGTCTTAAACAACATCATAAGTCTTAAACATAAATACATCATCAATTAAAATAACAAGTCTTCATCACTTGCTAACTTTGCCCTTGCCTTTACTAGTGGAGGGTTCATCGCTTCTTTCATTCTTAACTGCAATGTTATTATTAAGCAAGAGTGAGCACAAATGCCCACAAGTATAAAAAATGAAACAACAGTATAATAACATTCGAATAGTCAACGACATCTGAATAAAGCTCAACTTTTGAATCAAGAATAAATAACATGAATCAAAAGAATTCTGAGGGTCATAAGACCTTGAACTATGTCCTAGGTTAACAAGGGTTATACTTGAAACCTTTAACAGTCATAAGACTATGGACCTTCTTCTCGTACTTAGGGGGATCAGCCCTTAGTACCATATTGTGCACAATATCTTAACGCTAAAGCGTAAATAATCCCCTATACAGGGTTGTTCATCTCAGTTTGACATTCGAGTCCGCACCAAAGGAAGTTTGGTTTGGATAAATTCATCAAGGGTTCTGAAATTTAGAACGCTCATCAACTATGGACTAGTTGAATCAATAAGGTTCACTAGTTTAATAAGGTTCAACAATAACGGTATTCAATTTGAATAATAATCTCAAACGTATACAATAGAACAATTATTGTATAACTGAATCATGCTTTGACAATATAAATAATCTATAATATCATACTTGAACTTGAATAATAGAAATGATAACTTATTCAAGGTAATTAATAATCTTGAAAGATATTAAAAAGTGGGGTTAAGAGACTTGCTCGACACAAAAGTAACATTTAAGTTTAAACAAACTTGCTCAATAGAATAGACTTAGGGATATGATACTTGCCTCGTGCGTAGATTACACTTTAACTAAGCATGTTCTTTGAATTAAATCCTACATACCATTCGTATACACAATACTTGTTAACTAATAATTAATCAACATGAGCTCATTCTCATTGTCTACTTTAATTATTGACTAAACTTAGTCAAATTATCACGTTGTCACATAATTTATACTTCATGAATTATCAAACTAATTATGTATTTAATAGTTCAATTCACATATAATATATTAATACATGGTAAACAACTATTTTATCATCTCATAATACCTCTAACATGATTACATGTTCATTACAATAATCCACTAACACATTGTTAGACTTAACCATTTTAAAAATACATTTCTGGCATTTTCTGGAGAGTGGCGCTGCGGCGCCACTAATGTGCTAAGGAGCCGCGCTGCGGCGTGGTGGCGCTGTGGCCGGGCCCTTGGCGCTGCGGCGCTGTGGTGCCATGGCTCGAGTCTTGGCGCTGCGAGCGTTGCGGCGCTGCGGCGCGAGACATCAGTTCTAGAGCTGGCGCCGCGGCGCGAGACCCCAGAAACTGATTCCCAGTTCGCGAAGAACACAGAGTACAGCGAAATCAACACATTTTTAACACTAATTTCACCAAATTACATATACCCACATGTTATAATTCATGTATAATCATAACCCAACATATATAAAGTGATTTTAACTCATTAAAACATATAATCACATATTTAAATCATAAAAAAAATGGATTGTTCTTGATGTTCTTGAGGATTTTGAACAAAAACTTATAATTTAACACTACGGATTCGTTATAACACCGAATCTGTTCGTTTAAGGCTTGATCTCTTCGTATTAACATGCTCGATAATATAAGGGTGTAAATTTTAGGGATAATATATAATCAATACATCAATTATCACATATATGGCCATATGGCCATATCACGTACTCTGTTTATTTTGAAATAACATATGTACGACATGTTTTCACAATACTGATGTTATGGTTTGCAACAATATATAATTAAATACAGTGTGATATAACATAACACATATACAACTCATAATCAATTCTCCTAACTCAATTACAGAGGTTAAACCAAAACTTTGAAACTTATATTCGTGAAACTTTTAAAGAGCGTAATAATAAAAATTGGGTTGAAGAGATTACCCAAACGTAGATTAGTAGTATTGAAACCTTCTCCAATTTCTTCTTAACTCTCAAAATCTCTGAACTATCAAGTTTTCTCTTTGAATTCTCTCTGTGATTTTTATCAGACTTAGAACAAAATGAAAAGAGAAGACGTCGTAATCAATTAGGAAGGATCAGATGCGCGTTGGTGGTCAGTTACCCAGTCATGGGTTAACTGACCCTAACCTCTCTTAATGCCATGTTTGGCTAGCAACTAAGTTAAAACCCTTTATTTTAATAAACTTTTTATCATATAGTTTGAAAATGTCACACCCAATTCATAAAATAAACTCATATCTTATTTAATTTAACATAAATAAAATATAATAATTTCTCATAATTTCACATAGTCACATAATTAATTATCCCATTAATAAATAATGTCAATTTATTAAATCTCTAATTAACAATTAAATTAATTAAAGTAACATCATGCTTAATTAAATAATTCATTTAATTCAATAAGCTCACATAATCACATACTTTGAATATTAAAAATTCTCTACATTAATTCAATAAATGTAACACATATAATTAAATTAATCTACCACAATTGCATCAATTAATTATTAAATCTAATAATTAAATTATCAAAAATATTTATTTAATTCAATAAATATTAAAATTAATTTACAAAATTCTCGTTCGTCACAGATCCTAGGCAACAGGTACTTGTTCTTAATTATGACTTTGTTTAACCCTCGGTAGTCGAAACAAAGCCTTAATGACCCATCTTTCTTCTTTACGAATAAAATTAGTGCTCCCCAAGGTGATACGCTCGGTCGAATGTATCCCTTATCTAACAACTCTTGTAGTTGAACCATCAGTTCTTTCAGTTCTACCGGAGCCATAAGATACGGTGCTTTAGATACCAATGTTGTCCCTGGTGCCAAATCAATAAAAAACTCTACCTCTCTATCCAGTGGCAATCCCGAAATCTCATCTGGGTACATCAACGAATTCCCTTACAATAGGTATCTGACCCAGTTCACCCTCAACTCTACGAGTATCCACAACGTAAGCCAAATAACCTATGCAATCCTTCCAAAGCAACATCTTTGCTTGCATTGTCGTCAGACAACAAGATAGGCTTGATGATTTACTACCATGAAATACCACCTTTAACTTATTCGGAGTCTTCAGGTGTACACACTTTTTCTTATAGTCAATGACCGCTCAGTGACTCGATAACCAATCCATCTCTAGGATTACATAAACCTCTCCAAGACGAATCGGTATCAAATCCACGTTAAGCTTAAACCCTCTCAAATCAACACAATAATTCCTATAAATGAAGTCTACATGGATAATTTCTTTGTTCACTACTTTTACATTCATTGAGTGTTCTAATAGTTCACGAGTTAAATTTAATCTTTGAGCAAATTCATCAGATACAAAAGAACATAAAGCTCCAGAATTGAATAACACATGGGCATTTATATCGTTGATCAGAATAATACCTGACACCATTTACCTGGATGTCACGACATCTTGCACTGTCATGTTGAAGGTCCTCGCTGTTGGCTTGTTTGGCTGCGCTGGTCCTCCACTGGTTACCCTAGTGTTGTTTTCCCTATTGTCGCTTCCGCCATCCGTGCTTTTCTTCCTTGAATAGTCCTTGATCCGATCTCCCGCTTCTCCATAATTAAAACAACCTCCTTTCTTCGCCATAGGACAATTGGGTGAAATATGCCCTTCATGTCCATAGGCATAACATACCATTTTTCCTTTCATGCACTCTCCCGAGTGACCTTTTTCCATAATTCCCACATACCTGCTTCTTCTGTTGCACGCTTGATGAATAGGTTTTTAACCTACAATTTGATCTCATTTTGATTGGTATATTTTTAGTTTTTTGGGATTATTCATGTTACTTTTGATGGATTTTGTTCTATATGCAGGAGAATGGGTTGAAGATGTTTAAGAACCAACATTTGAAGAAACTTCAAGGATTTTTCACATTCTGCTCAACAGGCGTGGGTGCGTCATGGATGAAGAGAAACCGACGCGCGACACACTGCATTAAGATGGCAATATATTGGGATGGCGTAGGCCGCGCCACTTGACGAAGGGACCCGATGCGGGGAGCGCCGGTCTGACGGCTTAGCTGCATATTTTGTTTCCTTAAGCATGGAAGTTGAGTTTTAACAGGATTGATGATTTCCTTACGTAATAGGGTTAAGTTATGAGTATAAAAAGGAAGTTATTTCTTAGTTTTCGGGATTCTTCTGACTGACAACCATTAGGGGCTACACAATTAAAGCTTTTTGAGTTAATTTTGGAGATCTTGTAAGGCAAATTTTGGAGGGCAAGATTGAAGATCATCGACAGAGTTTTTCCTTCTTCCTCTTAAATTAATTTCTGTACTCAAGATGTTTTCCAATAATTATTCGTTAGCTTTAATTACAATGATGAACTAAATTCTTAATTACGAGTACAATTGAACCTTTTGCGATGTTATAATTAAATTATATTTATTCTCACTTGTTGATCTTACTGAGTTGATTATTATATTTTGTTCTTGAGTGAATGATTGGTCAGCCAATAATTAACCTGATATCTGTGATTGAATTGAAAGAGGAAATAATAAGATAAGATCTAAATATAATAACACGTGATCTTGTTAATTCTTTTGAATAACATAAAAGTGTATGAATCGAAAGTATTTATATGCCATGTGTAACTGTGTTAGGAGTTTGTGCTTAATGAATCTATTTTAAGTGTCTTGCATGAAAGTAGCAAAATAACTAAAATATGTCTTTTTATTAATCATTGAAAGATGTTAGTAAATTGATAAGCAATCCTAGTTAGCAACTCATTGGATTAGTTAAGTGGGAATAAGATAAAGAAATTATTCCCAAGCAATTGGGGAAATTATATTCCTATGTTTTAATCATCTGGTAATAAATATTTATCAGTTTAATTAGTTTTTAATTATTTTATTTTAAACTATTTCACAAATCAATTGGAGTGACTGTTTACGTGAAATTAAATTGTTAAAAACTTGTTAATTAGATTATTTGTTAGTAATTGTTCTCTGTGGGTTCGACAACCTTTCTTATCACTTTATTACTTAATTGATTGTGTGCACTTGCGCGTATTTATCATTATATTAAATCGGACAACAAGTTTTTAGCGTCGTTGCCGGGGAACGATTCTAATAATTATTTTGTTAAAAGTTTTTATTAGTTTAATTTATTTAAACAAAATTTTCTTATTTTATTTTTGTTTTCTTTTACAGGCTCATGGTTGTTCAAGTTTGTGCAAGCAGTGATCCGGGAATTGTGGGCGTATCATGATAATTATAGTGGTTTATGCGAGCACGTTCCAAGGGTCCAGAGTTAGTCCCGTACGACAGTGAGATTGAACACAATTTTCGGAGGAGACTAAACCTCAATAAGGCTACTATGGACAATCCGATTGGTATGGCCAAAGAAGAACACAAATCGTTAAGAGAATATGGCATGCCGAAGGTCACAGACATCCAGTCGAGCATCACACAACCTGCTATCATGGCCAATAGTTTCGAGATCAACTCTAGCACGATACATATGATTCAGAAATTGGTACAATTTGGGGGTTCACCAAACGATTACCCTAACGACCACATCATCAGTTTTTTGGAGATTTACGACACGTTCAGGTTTAATGGTGTGTCGAAAGATGCTGTAAGATTGAGACTGTTCCTGTTTACCTTGAAGGATAAAGCTAAGAGTTGGTTGCATTCATTGCCGCCAGGATCGGTAACGACGTGGAATGACTTAGCACAAAAGTTTCTCGCTAAGTTTATTCCTTCAGCAAAAACAACAAGATTGCGAGACGAAATACTATCCTTTAGGCAATTTGATTCGGAATCTTTATATGAGGCATGGGAGCGATACAAGGATTTGTTACGAAATTGCCCTCATCATGGTCTACCACTGTGGTTGCAAGTGCAAACCTTCTACAACAGTCTGAATAGTAAAATAAGAACGAGTATCGATGCTATCGCTGGTGGAGCTTTGAATGCAAAAATTTATGAAGAAGGTTACCAGTTATTGGAAAAGATGGTTTCCAATAACTATCAGTGGCCTACCAGCAGATTACCTTAACCAAAGGTGGTAGGAGTATTTGAGTTGGATGCCGTCATAGCTTTATCCGCACAAGTAACAACGCATATTTCAGCACTAACGAAGAAAATAGATGATTTGGGGGTACAAATAGTCCGAGAACAGAAGTATTATGCAAACTATATGCAGGGGCTCATCCACCAGAGCAATGTGCTATTAATACTGAATCAGTGCAGTTTGTCAAAAATTCAAACAGGCAGTCGTATGGGGTAAACTCAAATAGTTACAATGCAGGTTAGAGGAATCATCTGAACTTCTCGTGGAGCAATAATCAAGCGCAGAACCAGACTCAACCTCAGGCTCCATGACAACTAGCACCACCAGGATTTCAACTGAAGCAACAACAACAACTTCATTCGCAAGAAATGAGGCCAGAACTCGAGGAATTACTGATAAAGTACATCAAGGATAACGAAGCATGGAAAAATACGCATGAAGTGACTTTACGGAATATAGAGAATCAGATTGGGTAGTTGGCTACGTCAATGAATTCTCATCCTCAAGGCTCATTACCGAGTAATACAGAAGCAAACCCAAGAGATGGAAAAGAGCATTATAAGGTGATTACTTTGAGAAGTGGGAAGAATTTAGAGGAATTAACTAAACCCAGTTCAGCTACGCAGCAGCTTAACGAGGAAATCGCTAATGAACAGTCAATGATCGAGACAGAAGTTGCAGAGAAAGAGGCGGAAGGGAAAAATTCAGCTGACAAAGCAGAACTTCAAAAACCTAAATCCTATGTACCGCCAGTTTCATACCCAAGTAGACTCCACAAGGCTAAGGAAGCCAAGCAGTTTTCCAAATTTTTTGAGGTATTTAAAAGATTACAGATCAATATTCCCTTTATCGAAGTAATTGAACAAATGCCAAGTTTCACAAAGTTCATGAAGGAGATACTATCCAAGAAAATAAGGTTGGAAGATTTTGAAACAGTGGCACTCACAGAAGAATGCAGTGCAATCGTACAAAAAAAGTTACCACTAAATGTAAGACTTCGAATTTTATGAAATAAAAGTATTCAATTTTTCTTATAATTACTATTCAGTAATTGGTTAAATTGATAAAAGTTAAAGTTAAGGGTGATATATAAATTTTTTTTTCAAAATACGCAAGTGGTTATAAAATATTCATTGTTGTCGTGGAATATTCGTTTAGTCGTGGAATATTCTTTCTGTCGGGGAATATTCGTACGACGACGCAACCATTTGTGGGCCCCATAACAGAATAACTGTCGGAAGAAGAAAACGACAAATTTAAGTTTTATAAATAACGGTGTAGTTGTTACCGTTAACACTGTTGAAATACCTGGTGGTTAAAATACAGTAATACGCGTAGTTGCACAGTAGCACGCGGTACTGCACAGTATTTTTTTTATTTATTGATTCTTACGTGAGAAGGCACTACTCAATCATTGTTACAGTAGTTACTGTTCAATATTTTATTTTATTGATTCAATAATTGCTGCGTTGATATTTTATATTATTGTTGTTTTAATAATTGTTGCTGCACAGTATTTTTCATTATCAGATCAATAATTCATATTATTTGAATAATATTATTACATAGCATTATTGGCAATGTCTAAAAAGTTCTGTCTAATGAGAAGTTTGGTCATCTAATTGCTCGCCAGTAAGGAGAAATTCTCATTGGAAAGTCCCCTCTTTCCTGAGAACGACCTGGTTGTCATAATTGTGATTCTGTAATATTATTTATGAATAATTAATTTTTGATTTATATGATAAGGAAATATATATTTGATGTGGATATAAATGATGGATTTATTTAGGTGGTTATTATTGAAGGAATTAATGTTGAGGTGTTTTATCAGTATATCTGTCGGAATGGAGGTATTAAAAATCAAATCAGTATTTTTCAGATATATTGCGTGAGTTATAATATTTAATCCGACCGTTGGATCGTTATGATTTTTGGATATGTTATACATATATAAGTTGAGTATATGTCTACAAATTTTGAATCGTTAAAAATGAACGTATGATTTGTTATAAATTTTAAGAGGTGACTGATTCGAAAATTAGGTTTATAAATAATTTTGGTGGAAAATTATAGAATTGAGTGGGCCACACTTATGGTTGGTGAAGAAATGTGCTGAATTTTATTTCAAATGTGGTGGGTGGCAATAGCAGCAGGCAAAGCCATCAGGTAGCAGGTCAAGTCTGCTTCGACGTGCTAACATTTTCCTATAAATAGAGGGCTAAGTTAGAATTGAAAATCACACTTGAATTCATAAGTTTTCTCTCTTTTTCTCTCTAGATTATCGAGTGTATTTTGTGAGTATTTAGATATTTGGTGAGTTACTATTTATCAGTGCAAGTTTCCTTTAGCGTCATATCCGATATCCAGTTAGAAGTATTGCTCTTTTGAGGTAAGGGATAGTAAGGGATTTTAAGGGTTATTATGTTTTTCAGTTCGTACTTCTTTTGACCTTCAGAAAATTTTGGAAAAATTTGAAATGATATATTGATGAGTTTTATTGATTGTGTCCAAAAATGGTGATTTTTGGATGTATAGATTAAGAGTTATGAATTTTACGGGAAAATATTATTTTAAAAGTAACCGCTTATAACTCCTTGTGGTTAACTCTAAAATTGATGAAATTTTTATTGGAAGTATATCTATATAATATCAGTGTACTCTGTGAATTTCAGAATTTTTGGATAAAAGTACAATTTATGATAAATGTCTAAATATTCGGCGGTTTCGGCCATATGAAAAATAGTAAATGAATTTTAAAAAATTCTGAGAAAAATATATGTTCAATATGGGACTATATTCTGCTAAATCCCAAAAAAGAAATATTTTTAGAACTGATTTGGTATTTTTTATAAAAATAGACTAGTTATGAGTAAATGAATTAAATATGTTATGTGAATGATGAAAATTAGAAAATATGATTTTATGGCTTGAGAATCATACATGTGGTATAGGCAGATTTTTTATGAGGATTTTGGTTATTGGTGATGAAATCTTATGAGTATGGCATTTTATGATGATTAAATGCATTAATTTGTAAAGTGTAAACAATTAAAATAAATTGTTTATAAGTTTAAAGAAATGTTATTCTTTCAATATCATTATACCGAAATATTGATATGAATTTTATTGTGGAATTTCTACCTTTTTGAGTCGGGGTTACTATTCATGAGTTACTATTCACGAAAAAAAATTAGTTTCTTTTTGTGACCAAATTATCGTTGATTTATGATTGTTGCTCTTGAAAATAAATGTAGTTGTTGATAATATTGTTTTTATTATCATATATAATATTTTTATAACCCTGATGTTGAATTTCTCTTTCACTTGAGTGTAAAGATGGGTAAATTATTGGTATGATCGTGATTGAGGAATATCTTTGGCCCGTAGTGCAAAGATGAATTGTTAACTGATATGATCATGACCATTGAATTTATAATTGAATATCTTTAGCTTAAGTGTAAAGATGAATTGATTAACATGGTTATAATTATTGTTTATATAAATTCTAAAATGATTATATATATTTTTGAGATATGAATATATTTGGTCTGTACTGTAAATATGAACTATTGAGGAATATCTTTGGCCTGTAGTGCAAAGATGAATTGTTGATGAATATCTTTGGCTCGTAGTGCAAAGATGACCTGTTGTTGAATATCTTTGGCCTGTAGTGCAAAGATGGTCTGTTGATGAATATCTTTGGCCGTAGTGCAAAGATAAAATTGTTAGTACGATTATAAATAGGAACTGTTATTTGGTATAACCATGATCTTTGATGTTTCAGGTAAAGACATGTGATGAAAATTATCTCCGTCCTGGATGCGAAGAGGAATTTAGAATTACAATTATGATTATGAGTTATTCATATAATTGTGGAAAGGAACTGTTGATTAATGTTACAGGGATAAAACATTGTTGGTGGACTTTTAATGTGGAGAAGATAATTGACTTTATGGTCTATTTGACTCTTCTAATGGATTGCTCGTTCCGCTGCAACTATGGTTGAAAATTTTATCATCTACCATATGTTCTAAATCTCTGATTTATTACTGTTGAAGGCTATTGATAATTTATTTATCTTTAGTCATGATATTTTTTACTGAGCTAGTTGTGCTCACCCTTCTGTTTCAAAATTCTTTTCAGGTAATACGAGTATAGCTGGGTCGAGCAGGGGTAACAGGGGAACAGAACTGTGGTCATCATTTCGTAGTTATATTTGAGAAATCCAATAGGGTGAGGTGAACCCAACGTTGGAAGGGTATTTTGTCACTATCATATAAGATGTCTAATGACATACAACCTCGTGTCATCATAAGACAGGGTTGTGCTCATCCACTCGCTCAGTATATCTATGAACACTACCTATATAATCTTGGTGTTTGTTTGGAGTATAATTCTCAATTAGAGGCAGTGGAGATAATGATATGTTAAGAAAAGACTTACCGTTAGGAAGACTATGATAGTAATCTTCTCATTTTTCTTTGGGGTCTATTGGGTCAACCAAGGATAATTTTGTGGCCATATGATATCTATCATAACCTAGACGCATGGCCTCTCATGTACAAAGGTTTTCTTGAGCACTTCCCAAAGATTCTAATTTCTAAAACAGTCTTTGACTATACCTTTATATAAGGTGCCACTGTGAGGTGCTATCCACGGTTGGGACATGTGTCACATTTGGTATATATTTGTATCCAAACTCACAGCATATGTGTTATTGTATTTTGTATGACAATTGTTGTAATAAAGTTGTAGTTATTTTCTGTACCATATATTTGGCGACTCAGAATGGGTTGGATAGAATGGACCTATTTTGGGGTCGTTACATTTTGGTATCAGAGCTTAGGGATATGATCTCTGGCGGAGATCAGGGAATAAACTAGAAGGGGAGAGACGAGTAATATCCTTCGTTAGTGTGTGTCCTACCTAAGCTGAATTTTCTTACTTAAGTTGACAAATAGTGATATGTCAATTAACCTTTGTTTTGAAGCTGTATTCTAGAATGATATCTAAAATACAGGAGATGAGCAATGGAGAAATCATGATGACAAGGAAGATGGAATCTGAGATGAAAGCAAGGTATTCTCAACACTTTGAAATACCAGGTACGTAAATTTCGGGGATAAAATTTCATAAGGAGGGGAGATTGTAAGACCCCGAATTTTATGAAATAAAAGTATTCAATTTTTCTTATAATTACTATTCAGTAATTGGTTAAATTGATAAAAGTTAAAGTTAAGGGTGATATATAAATTTTTTTTTCAAAATACGCAAGTGGTTATAAAATATTCATTGTTGTCGGGGAATATTCGTTTAGTCGTGGAATATTCTTTCTGTCGGGGAATATTCGTACGACTGCGCAGCCATTTGTGGGCCCCATAACAGAATAATTGTCGGATGAAGAAAACGACAAATTTAAGTTTTATAAATAACGGCGTACTTGTTACCGTTAACACTGTTGGAATACCTGGTGGTTAGAATACAGTAATACGCGTAGTTGCACAGTAGGACACGGTATTGCACAGTATTTTTTTTTATTGATTCAATAATTGCTGCGTTAATATTTTATATTATTGTTGTTTTAATAATTGTTGCTGCACAGTATTTTCCATTATCAGATCAATAATTTATATTATTTGAATAATATTATTAGATAGCATTATTGGCAATGTCTAGAAAGTTATGTCTAAGGAGAGGTTTGGTCATCTAATTACGCGCCAGTAAGGATAAATTCTTATTGGAAAGCCCCCTCTTTCTTGAGAACGGCCTGGTTGTCATAATTGTGATTCTGTAATATTACTTGTGAATAATTAATTATTGATTTATATGATAAGGAAATATTTATTTGATGTGGATATAAATGATGGATTTATTTATGTGGTTATTATTGAAGGAATTAATGTTGAGGTGTTTTATCAGTATTTCTGTCGGAATGGAGGTATTAAAAATCAAATCAGTATTTTTCAGATATATTGCGTGAGTTATAATTTTTAATCCGACCGTTGGATCGTTGTGATTTTTGGATATGTTATACATATATAAGTTGAGTATATGTCTATAAATTTTGAACCGTTAAAAATGAACGTATGATTTGTTATAAATTTTAAGAGGTGACTGATTCGAAAATTAGGTTTATAAATGATTTTGGTAAAAAATTATAGAATTGAGTGGGCCCCACTTGTGGTTGGTGAAGAAATATACTGAATTTTATTTCAAATGTGGTGGGTGGCAATAGTAGCAGGTAAAGCCATCAGGTAGCAGGTCAAGTCTGCTTCGGCGTGCTAACATTTTCCTATAAATAGAGGGCTAAGTTAGAATTGAAAATCACACTTGAATTCATAAGTTTTCTCTCTTTTTCTCTCTAGATTATCGAGTGTATTTTGTGAGTATTTAGATATTTGGTGAGTTACTTTTTATCAGTGCAAGTTTCCTTCAGCGTCATATCCGATATCCAGTCAGAAGTGTTGCTTTTTTGAGGTAAGAGATAGTAAGGGATTTTAAGGGTTATTATGTTTTTCAGTTCGTACTTCTTCTGACCTTTAGAAAATTTTAGAAAAATTTGAAATTATATTTTGATGAGTTTTATTGATTGTGTCCAAAAATGGTGATTTTTGGATGTATAGATTAAGAGTTATGAATTTTACGGGAAAATACTATTGTAAAAGTAACCACTTATAACTCCTTGTGGTTAACTCTAAAATTAATGAAATTTTTATTGGAAGTATATCTATATAATATCAGTGTACTCTGTGAATTTCGAAATTTTTGGATAAAAATACAATTTATGATAAATGTCTAAATATTCGGCGGTTTCGGCCATATGAAAAATAGTAAATGAATTTTAAAAAATTCTAAGAAAAATATATGTTCAATATGGGACTATATTCTGCTAAATCCCAGAAAAGAAATATTTTTGGAACTGATTTGGTATTTTTCATAAAAATAAACTAGTTATGAGTAAATGAATTAAATATGTCATGTGAAGGAAGAAAAATTAGAAAATATGATTTTATGGCTTGAGAATCATACATGTGGTATACGCAGATTTTTGATGAGGGTTTTGGTTATTGGTGATGAAATCTTATGAGTTTGGCATTTTATGATGATTAAATGCATTAATTAGTAAAGTGTAAACAATTAAAATAAATTGTTTATAAGTTTAAAGAAATGTTATTCTTTCAATATCATTATACCGAAATATTGGTATGGATTTTATTGTGAAATTTTTACCTTTTTGAGTCGGGGTTACTATTCATGAGTTACTATTCACGAGTTACTATTCACAAAAAAAATTAGTTTCTGTTTGTGACCAAATTATCGTTGATTTATGATTGTTGCTCTTAAAAATAAATGCAGTTGTTGATAATATTGTTTTTATTATCATATATAATATTTTTATAACCCTGATGTTGAATTTCTCTTTCACTTGAGTGTAAAGATGGGTAAATTATTGGTATGATCGTGACTGAAGAATATCTTTGACCCGTAGTGCAAAGATGAATTGTTAACTGATATGATCTTGACCATTTAATTTATAATTGAATATCTTTAGCTTAAGTGTAAAGATGAATTGATTAACATGGTTATAATTATTGTTAATATAAATTCGAAAATTATTATATATTTTTTTGAGATATGAATATATTTGGTCTGTAGTGCAAATATGAACTGTTGATGAATATCTTTGGCCTGTAGTACAAATATGAACTGTTGATGAATATATTTGGCCTGTAGTGCAAATATGAACTGTTGAGGAATATCTTTGGCCTGTAGTGCAAAGATGAATTGTTGCTGAATATCTTTGGCCCGTAGTGCAAAGATGACCTGTTGTTGAATATCTTTGGCTTGTAGTGCAAAGATGGTCTGTTGATGAATATCTTTGGCCGTAGTGCAAAGATGAAATTGTTGGTACGATTATAAACAGGAATTGTGGTTTGGTATAACCATGATCTTTGATGTTTCAGGTAAAGACATGTGATAAAAATTATCTCCGTTCTGGATGCGAAGAGGAATTTAAAATTACAATTATGATTATTAGTTATTCATATAATTGTGAAAAGGAACTGTTGATTAATGTTACAGGGATAAAACATTGTTGGTGGACTTTTAATGTGGAGAAAATAATTGAATTTATGGTCTATTTGACTCTTCTAATGGTTTCTCGTTCCGCTGCAACTATGGTTGAAAAATTTTATCATCTACCATATGTTCTAAATCTCTTATTTATTACTGTTGAAGGCTATTGATAATTTATTTATCTTTAGTCATAATATTCTTTGCTGAGCTAGTTGTGCTCACCCTTCTGTTTCAAAATTCCTTTCAGGTAATACGAGTGTAGCTGGGTCGAGCGGGGGTAACAGGAGAATAGAACGGTGGTCATCATTTCGTAGTTATATTTGATGAATCCAATAGGGTGAGGTGAACCCAACGTTGGAATGGTGTTTTGTCACTATCATATAAGAGTCTAATGACATACAACCTCGTGTCATCATAAGACAGGGTTGTGCTCATCCACTTGCTCAGTATATCTATGAACACTACCTATATAATCTTGGTGTTTATTTGGAGTATAATTCTCAATTAGAGACAGTGGAGATAATGATATGTCAAGAAAAGACTTACTATTGGGAAGACTATGATAGTAATCTTCTCGTTTTTCTTTGGGGTCTATTGGGTAAACCAAGGATAATTTTGTGGCCATATGATATCTATCATAACCTAGACGCATGACCTCTCATGTACGAAGGTTTTCTTGAGCACTTCCCGAAGATTCTAATTTCTAAAACAGTCATTGACTATACCTTTATGTAAGGTGTCACTGTGAGGTGCTGTCCACGGTTGGAACATGTGTCACATTTGGTATATATTTGTATCCAAACTCACAGTATATGTGTTGTTGTATTTTATACGACAATTGTTGTAATAAAGTTGTAGTTGTTTTCTGTACCATGTATTTGGCGACTCATAATAGGTTGGATGGAATGGACCTATTTTGGGGTCATTACATAAAGCTCAAAGATCCGAGCAGCTTCACAATACCTTGCACCATCAGGACTAAGTTTTTCGGCAAGGCATTGTGTGACTTGGGAGCTAGTATCAACTTAATGCCACTATCCATCTACTCTCAATTGGGTCTACCGGATGTGAAACTGACCAATGTAACACTCCAGCTGGTAGATCGATCTTTAACGCACCCACGGAGGATAGTATAGGATACACTGGTTAAAGTTAACAAATTCATCTTTCCTGCCGATTTTATATTACTTGACTTCGTGGAAGACAAGGAAATACCACTAAAACTTGGGCGTCCATTCTTAGCGACAGGAAGAACATTAATCGATGTGCAAAAAGGTGAACTCACGATGCGGGTACATGATCAAGAAGTAACCTTTAATGTATTCAAAGCAATATAGTTTCCAAAAGAGGCTGAAGAATGTTTTAAGGTTGATGGGGTTGAATCCGCAGTGAAGGAATTTTTAGAATGCGAGGTAGGATTCACCTGAGACAGTGTTGAATGTGTTAGGTTTGTAATATTCTTGGATGCAATCAAATTGCATAAATTAAGCGAAAGCATGAAAAATTAGAGTTTAAAAATTTTACAAACTATATACCCGGATCATCCTTTATGCACAATTATTAATTAAACGAAAAGATAAAGAATAAGAATCATACCCTTGAAGATTCGAGCTTCCTCAGGTACAAGTTCACCTCCAATCCTTTTCGCGTTCAACTTGAATCTACCGGGTTTGGTTCCTTCCTTTGATCAACGTTAGCCACCCAAGTGTTTGGCCTCTAGAGGTGATCCACTAAGGAAGAGGAAAGATTCAAGAAGATGGGTGTTTGGCAAAACCCTATTTTTTCTATCTCTCATAGAAAAAGAGTGTACTCTCCAACAATTGGAATTGCGTCTGTTGTGAAAAAGTCAACAACAACTCTACACCCATAATAAAACTTCTCTTATTTATAGATGTAGGCAACCCTCCTTAACAATTAAGGAATTAGGTTTTATTTTACTTAATTAAACTTCTTTAATTAATTAGGCTCTCAATCTTATTAGGAATAATTAATTAAACTTTTTTAATTAATTAGCCTCCTAATCTTATTAGGATATATGAGAGTAATTTTATTAATTAATTTCTAAACTCTTTTAGGAATTAAATAATAGTAATAATAATAATAATAATAATAATAATAATAATAATAAGACTCCTCTTATTAATTTATATTTATTATTTCTAAAATATTAAATAATAAATATTAAGCTATTTAATTTATTTTATCACCATAGATTAAATTAAATATACTTAACTTATTATTACGATTATGCTGTGAGAGCCCCAAATCCGGGTCCCAAATCACCGCGGATTCGATTTAATCATTCTAACACTATTACTATATTGCGGAAGATATAAACATAAATTGTTTATACAATAACTTTACACACTATTTTCCCAAGGTCGAGTAACCTTAACTTAATACACAAATCATAATTTATTTAACTTACAATAACATTATTATCAAACTATACTATTACAAACTAATCGCACACATTAACTTTAAGCTAAAACTGTCTATAACCTTTCCTTGTATCCGACAAATTCGCCTTAATCTCCAATGTTTTATCATGATATAGCAAGGGTGAACATAAGGATTGCCCAACAAGTTTAAGTTCAATAATATAACGATATATCATGATTGAAAGAGTCTGAATAATAAGCTGGCTATAATTCAACAATATAATTGTGAACTAGCAGGAACAAACTTTTAACTGAACAAGTATTAAATATGAACAAATATATCTAAACCAACGGGTAATTGTTTAATAGTTACTTGGGCAATATTTTGATGGAATTTGATTTTGGCCAATAATAAGTGGGTGGTTGATAGTGTTAACTCTTGGAGAATTGATGAGCATGCTTAGTCTATATTTTAACTTATTAGTTGGTTTTCACAATACTTGCAAAATTTTTGAAAAATTTTACACATATCCATTTGTTTACCCAGTTGGGATTGAATTTGTTTGGCTAAATGCTTATGAAAGATACCATTGCAACTTGAGAAATCTTATTTGAGCATCATTCGAAGTGAAAATTAGGCACTCACATAAGTTTGGGGGAAATCTTGGGGTATTTATGAAAAAAAAATATAAAATTATTGGAACCTTCCCGAGTTGAATAATTGAATCTTGTGGTGGGTTGAGATGGAGCATAAAATGCACTCCCCATAAACACAGGCATGCGACGGAGCGTAAAATGCACTTGTTCAATGAAAAGTGGAATGCGAGATGGAGCGTAAAACACACTCGTTTAATGAAAAATAAAAAGTTAGATGGAGCATAAAACGCACTCACTAAATAGAGAAAAGATAATATGTATGTTTGAAATACTTGGGAAGGGTTCTTACAAGCTTAAAAGTTTAAATATCCGGTTGCTCCTCAAGAAAAATTTGTGCTATGTCTATATTAGCGGTGATTGATGTGATAAGAACTTTTGAAAGTTATTTTTGAAAATCTTTTATGAGAATTGGTTGATCTAATCTAAATCATGACTGGTTTGAACATATGGATGCACACACGCATTTAAAGGATCAAGAGTAGATGTGAATCTAATAAAAGTTGTTGAAATTTTAGACATGACATTATTTTGAAATTTTCTATGGGTTATCATTTATTGTAACCTTTAAGGCCATTGATCAAATTCATATTGATTCATTGTTTGGGTGGATTATTGCTAGAGGATGAATCTGTCTAATTTGTGTTTTTGCTTGAGGACAAGCAAATGTTTAAGTTTGGGGGTATTTAATAAGTAGGTTTTATACCTACTTATCCGGTATCTATTACTTGAATTATTTGCTTAATCTCATATTTCTTAGTTACTTTTCATACATTGTATGTTATTTTGTAGGCTATGACATAACATTAACATGAAGAAGCAAGGGAAAGCAATTCGGATATCTTTTGGACCAAAATACGCAAGCGAATGCAAGAAGGGAAGATTGAAGGACTTTTGGTACCAAGTTGGATGCATGTTCTTAGCTTGGATCTTGGAGTATACTGTAGAGCTTCTTCTTAGCTTTCCGTAACATCTTGAATCGTCCCAATCGGAGTTCGGATGCGAGAATTATGACCTTTTTATCAACGAAGATCAAATCTAAGAATTCTCATACTTGCAATTTACACAGCATCCACTTCAAGCTCAATTTCGACCTTGATCAAATTTGAATCTTTCAATTCTCAAGGAATGAAAATTGTAGAGCTCGTCGATATCTTAGATTTGATAGGTGGCAGGCCTCGTATCTCTTTCCGGATCAAACGTTATGGTCGTTTTCCCAAAGGACGTTAGAGTAGAAAAGGTACCCCCACCAGGGCGGGCTTTTCCTTCACAAAACCCCCGTCGGGGCAGGCATACCAGCTGCAAAACAGAATGGTAGCCAGCCGGGGCCGGCCCTTTACAAGGCTAAACCCCCGCTGGGGCGGGGTTATGCGCAGAAAAGTCGAATTTTGGCCAAATTTGAGTTCGGGAAGGATTGTTTCGATCCGATTGACTCAAGGACTTCCAAGGGGACTTAAAGACATACAAAGAGGCTTATAATAGGAGGACAATCACAAGGATTAGAAGGGAGATTAGAGGAGAAATAAGATTCTATTAGATTAGATTAGAGTAAATTAGATCAAAACACTAGTTCTAATGAGATTTGGAGATTGAAGTAACTTGAAGACCATTGAAGATCAAGAGCAGGAGCTTGAGGAAGATGGAGATTTGCTGACAATAGATTCATTCTTTACTCTACTCTTATTTTTATCTTTTTATGTTATTTCAAGTGTGGATTCTTAGTTTTAATTTAATGAACTAATTCTTTGTTTGAGATTACAATAGATCTTATTGTGTAGTTTATTTTAATATGATTCGCTATCAATTATTATGTTCTATTGTGAGGATTGTCTATTATGATTTGGACTTAATTGTTTAATTGATTGGCCATCAATTACCGTGATAATCTATATGAACTCGAGAGATGAAGTATTGATTTAGATCTTATCATGATAGCATGTGTTCAGAATTTTGTTAGTAGCTTAAACTTAATGAGTGTTAAGGTAGAGATATGCTTGACACCGCATGTAATCGGATAGAGAACTTATTCTTCACCTTTCTTCAATTGTAATTCACATAGAGATATAGTGGGTTAGTTGATTAAGGTGTTTAATGGATTTCTATCTTAATTGTTGATTGGCGTTAATATGGGTATTATGCATCGAGAGGTGGTTTTATCTACTTTAGTGTTCTTGATTAACAATTCAGGATAGAGAATAATTGATGAGAAGTGTGTTAACTTAAATAAAGCAATAAGTGAAGTTGTGATCTTAAATCTCCGTTATCTTAATTTAACTAGTGGAATTTAAGAGTAGTTTAATTTATATAATTTGAAATTCATTCATTTAAATAAGATTGAGTTGGTTACGGGTTAGTACTCGGTGATTTTTGTTAAATAATTCTCTGTGGGAACGATACTCAACTTATCACTTTATTACTTGTTAACCACGTATACTTGCGTATTGTGCGTAATTAGATTCTACCCAACAAGTTTTTGGCATCCTTGCCAGGGAATTAGTTTAATATCTTTTTGCCAATATTAATTTCAATCAAATTAGTCTTAATTTAAACATTTTTATTTTTATTTTTAATTCTCTTCCTATATTTCTCTCTTTTCAGGTACTATGGATAACTTTGTGTATCAATGGCCATACACGAACATGACTAAACCAAGGGAAACGGGGATTGATGGACTTAATGCATTTTCTGTAATGTCAACGCAGATTGAAGAACTTTCGAGGAAGTTGGACGTTTTTGCAGCCCAAAGGAGTCGAAGGATTGTAGTTATGTGTGACTATTGTGCTGGCAATCGCCCGAGTAATCAATGCACCATCAATCTTGGGCCGGTACAATATGGTGGTAACTACCTCAATCAGTATGCATATGATAATTATCATCAAGTTTAGGGGTATCACCCAGATTCTTCATGGAGCTATAATTATCAAGATCAATACTCTACTCCAAATCCAACATACATGACGGAATTCTCATATCCACCTCCAATGCAACAAGAAGACAATTTAGAGTTGAAGGAATTCATGTGGATTATCGCAAACCAAGAGGAGAGGATGATGAGTCAAGAAATATCGAGCCATAATTTTCAGCACCAGATGGAACAACTCATCACCACTTTAACTCATGCTCCTCAATACATGGATTCCAAAATTGAGACAGATAATTCAAGTTTGGAGGATTTGTGGTTCAAATTTGTAGCTTCAATTGAGGAGAGGATGATTAATCAAGAGCGGTCAATTCAGAATCAAGAGATGGCAATTCAAAATCTTCAAAATAAGATAGATCAATTGACCAAAGCCGTAAGCAACCTTCCTCGAAACAATTGGTGTTATGATGAGGATTCCGAGATTGATGAAGTGCCCGAACCAAATCTGTAACTGGATGAGCCACAAGATATAGGAAGTGTGGAGAAAATTGGGGATAATGAAATAGAGGTCCACGAAGATCTAAATGGGTCTCCACCAAAGATCAAAGAGTCGGTCAGATTTGCAAAATCATGCCCACTTGGTAGTCATGTCGTCGGCAAAGCTCTTGTTGACATAAGATTGAGTACAATTTTCAATCCATGGTGGGAAGAGAAAGAGAAGATAGACGAAGAACCCATTGTGTGTGACAAGCTTCCATGCCCCAAAGTGATCACATACACAATGGAGAAAGCACCTAGCTGTGGGACGTTCTTGATTGAGATCGTACCAAATCAGAGTATGCTAGGTGACTTTAATGCATTGGCCATCGTAAATGGGAACCTACCAAAAGCTATATTATTTCTGATGGATAGAGGGTTCCTCAACTTTCGAAGAGTAATTGGATAGCATTGACCAGACAAAGTCAGGCTGAAAGACTATAAATCAAGCGCTGACTGGGAGGCAACCCAGGAATTTTTATATTTATATGCTTTACTAGTTTACTTAGTAGATAGGAATTAATTTGCTTATTAAGTTCTCTTACAAATCCAAAGTGTTATTCTATTCCATGTTGTCTCTCTTCATTGCAGGTATTGGAGGTTCAATGGACAGACAAAAGATTATGGAAAGGTTATGCAAGTTAAATTCAAGGGTGGTGCCCAATTTGTTCAATGTGCTTAACCTATTCTTCAAACTTAGCAGGCAAGGAGGAGGATTGCTATATTTTCAGGAAAGTCCTCTATTTTAATTTTTCCTATCTTAGCCATTGAGGACAATGTCTGTTTTAAGTTTGGGGGTATTTATTATGTTTAGTAGTTACTTGGGCAATGTTTTGATGGAATTTGATTTTGGCCAATAATAAGTGGGTGGTTGATAGTGTTAACTCTTGGAGAATTGATGAGCATGCTTAGTCTAAATTTTCACAATTAATTAAAATTTTAAATTTTTTTTAAATTCTCGGGTTGTCACATTCACCCCTTCTTCTAAAAATTTCGTCCTTAAAATTTACCTTACACCATACTACTTACACTATTCACATACATTAACACATGCTACCCAATACACCACTCACAAGAGTAAAAATTTTTAAATTTTGCTGAGGAGTCATATAGACTATTTGTCTGTCATTTTCACAAAGGTTTTATGGAAATTTATCCGTAAACCGTCATTACTTACGAACACAACAGGTGATTAGCCCGATATGCCATGTATTGGCCAAGTACTGCTGGTCGGAACAATTTGTTCCTCTTATCCGCCATAGGCGCACAAAATTTTTTACCTCAGTCTTATTGGACTCCGCACCAAAACAATTTGGTTCGAGAAATTTTTTTCAATGAACACTTAGAGTTTTCATAAACTTTAGTCTAGCTGAATCGAATAGCATAGACCCATATCAATAATTCAATTCAATCGAATTATTTAGGTGTAGCCAAACCCCGTTGGCAAATTAAAGTTTTTGAAAATAATTTTTGAGAATGACGCCATGATGTCGTACTGTATTAATAGTCCGTTTGAGGATGCCGTCATTATATGACTTTGTCATAATACATCATACAATAGTGGAATAACGATTTTAGATCAAATTCAACACTAAGTATTCCTGCATTTGCAACTCCATCAACTTTTTATCATCTCTGCACCAGGTTATATGGTACATGAGTGATAAATAAAATATATTTTGATATTTCAAATCATTTGCGTCTAGCTAAAATAAGTAGCATAGACTATACTTTAAACCGTTTCAAAAATGATTACGAGTGTATTTTTTTTTTGAAAAGCATATAGTGCGTATTTAGCTTAATGTCAAAATTTCGAAGTATAGCATAGCTAGGAGTTTTAAAAAACTTATGTCACCTCTAATAATCATTTGCTTAACAATCTATCTGTTCCTATAATCCTCAATTCTCCATTCACACACAACTATACCCAGTTCGTAAAACCACACATATGAGTCCATAAATTGCCACAATCATATGAGTTTAAGAACTTTCCTAGACAGACCTTTGGCGTCCATTCGCTGAGGGGTTCATAAATATTTCATATAACTATGAGTCAAGAATGTCACATAATTATTAGTTTTAAGAACTCGTACTTAACCTTATATCCTCTACCTATGACCTATCTATATGTAATACACATGAGAAAGGAATCACCCTCTTAACATGCATATAGCAAATAGTGCGACACAAACATTTCAATGATTATCAGTGCCAGAAACTAAGTAGTTTTTACACAAGTACAATTCTCTGCCCATACAAGGAATCATACAACTCAGCTGCCGACATGAATCCTCAATTGAAATGCCCACCTAACACTTACACCCTTCTCAATACGAATTTCATTTAACTCGTATTCATAATCCTTTCCTGAATCTGTACCAATACATAGTACAACTGACACCCAGCATTCTTGCTGTAAACTTTCCAATCATCAGATTGATTCTTATCCCTACTATCACCTTATCAGATCACGGGGTGATCTCATCATATATATATATATATATATATATATATATATCAATTCATTTCTATACTATGATCGTTTTGTTTTACGATCTCCTATCACTGTACTTTTAGTCTTTTAGACTCTATCTATTCACCACTACTGTTCAATTTTATTATTAGAGTTAGGGAACTCTGTATCTTTTAACTCACTGACATTCGTCTTTAAATCTTACCGACCAACTAACTCTATGTGAGTTAGTACTTATCCTAAATACTGCGGTTATTAGTCTCAGGTATTCCTACCTAAGGTTCATAACCTACAGCTCTGATACCAACTGTGAGAGCCCCAAATCCGGGTCCCAAATCACCGCGGATTTGGTTCAATCATTCTAACACTATTACTATATTACGAAAGATATAAACATAAATTATTTATACAATAACTTTACACACTATTTTTCCAAGGTCGAGTAACCTTAACTTAATACACAAATCATAACTTATTTAACTTACAATAAAATTATTATCAAACTATACTATTACAAACTAATAGCACACATTAACTTTAAGCTGGAACTGTCTTTAACCTTTTCTTGTATCCGACGCATTCGCCTTAATCTGTAATGTTTTATCATGATATATCAAGGGTGAGCATAAGGATTGCCCAGCAAGTTTAAGTTCAATAATATAACGATATATCATGATTGAAAGAGTATGAAAAATAAGCTGGCTATAATTCAACAATATAATTATGAGCTAGCAGGAATAAACTTTTGACTGAACAAGTATTAAACATGAACAAATATATCTGAACCAACGGGTAATGAAGGTGATCAGCCTTTCATACCTGACTTATTCATGCAATATGTACAGAGTACAAATCATGGCAACCAGCAATGATTAACCATAAGCTTATCCGAATGAAACAACTCTTAATAGAGTTAAGTAAAAACAAACTTGCCTGAACCGTTGATTACCGCTACTCAATTTATAACGTTTTATCCGAAGACCTAATATTAGTAATATAGATCTCCAATATTAGAATAATATCATCACCAATATAATGCTATTATATATATGGCTATACATAGAATAATCTAAACACATAACACATAACTCTATCAGTCTACAACACACATAGGACTCGGTATCAAATCAAACTATTACTGTCTGAGTTAAACCCGAAACAAAACTAACATCCCGACGGTCTAGTCAAACTTTTATCGAGTCTAAATTCAATTAAACTCTGACTAAACTCTTAACCATTATCTCAGATACTTTTAATATTAGTCAAAATAATTTTCATAAGCTCGCAATAATTTGTAAATAATTATTACTATTTATCTTGATTTTTCAATCATTAAAATTGAATTTAAATGAATTAAATACCTCTTAATTCCATTATCATTAATATTTATTTAATATCAAATATTAATGAAAATACATGTCATAATATTATAATATATTTATAATATCACAAAGTATTTTTAATACTTTAAAATCACCTTTATATGATTTTTAAACAATTAAATTCATTATCCGATAGTTGCTATTAATATTAAAATATTAATATTTTCATGACAAAATATCAAAAGTTATATTTTATAACTTAAAATATTATTATAACACTTAAATCATTTTTATATGATTTATAAAGCATTAATTCTATTTTCCATAATTTATTTAATATAGTTATTAAATAAACTAATTATCATTAATATTGATTAATTAATGAATGTGAAGACCCCAAACTCAGGTACTTGAAACCCGAACTCGGTTCATCACGATACCATTTCTATGAGTGGAATAATACTAATAATAATAACAATAATATAAATATCAAACTTAACTTACATTTATCAGAGTCTAATCCCCAAGTACGTAACCTTTAAGCATTCATTACAAACCATGATAGATAATATATATCATACTTGTCTTAATAGTATTAAACTATTACATAAGATAGCGTTCATTCATTCATTCAGCAACCTTTTCCTTTTTTCTTGTTCTTAGCAGAGCTCTCTGATCGTTCACACTTAGCTGAAAACATTTAAATTAAGCAAGGATGAGCATTTGAGTGCCCAGCAAGTAATAACAATTATATATATATATATATATATATATATATATATATATATATAAGCTGAAAGAATTTAAATGTTTTCTTTGTACTATTCTTCTACAACAAGTCAATAGTTGTGAAGTATTCTGAACCGATAATAATAACATAACAACTCTCTTTCAAATTTTTGCAACTATATATTGACTATAACTGGGGTTATGGTGACATGCCATGAACATTGTTTTCATTTTCGAAAAGGTTAAACAGAAATTCATCTGTAAATCGACATAACTTACGGCCCTGAGGGTGTACAGTCCATGGACCCTGTATTGATCAATACTACATTGCTAGAAAGATATCATCGTTCATCCTTTGTCCGCCGTAGCGCATAAAAATTTTCCCATGTTCGGGATGTTCATACTTGTCAGGGTTTCAAACAAAAGGTTTTATCTTATCCAACAATAATCTATAATTCAACATATATGTATATCAAAGGTGTATTAACATGTGATTAAACACAATAATTATCCAAGTGGGGACACTTGTATAATCATTTATAGAAATTAACAAACAGAATATATATCTGAATTACCATATACTAACATGTTGATAAATAATGGGCGTATATAATATAGGTTTAACAATCTGTACAGTAATAGTATAATTCTGAGACATTCTTACACTTGTCCAATTGTATAAAGAAAATGCAAAGGTAGGATACTTGCCTGAAGCGATGCTAACAGTTTGTAATTTAGATTTATCGCTTATCTCACGACCTATCATTAATAAGATCGTTCGCTCGATTAGAATAACATACTATAACACATAGCACTGCTTATTGCAGTCAGCACATACCCTAATCACATTGGCACATATGTTTAATAACCATTAAATCATAAATAACCACATATTTCAATAAATTATCTAAGTCCATATCAATTTCTGAAACATGTCGGTGTACCGACGGCTTTATCGGGTAATTACCGAGTCTAAGACTCTGTCCTGTAACTCAATATCCGTACGTATCAGTCATATTATTTTTAAATGACTTATAATAATTTTTAAACATTTATTATAATTTATCATAAATCTCAAACCTCGGAATCATATTTAAATGATTTAAATACTAATCAATTCTATTATCATTAATATTTAATTAATATTAAACTATTACTGAAACTATTGCCAAAATGCTAAAGTTATTTATAATAACTTAAAATACTTTTAAAGTATTAATATTACCCTTAAATAATTTTTAAAACATTCAAACTCATTTTTAAATAATTATCATTAATATTAAAGTATTAATGAACTATTTATTAAAATATTAAAAGTCATTAATTATAACTTGACATATTTTTAATTCATTTATAACATTTTTAAATGATTTTTAAATCAATAAAACCATTTTAAAACTATTTATTTAATATAATTATTAAATAAATCTAATATCATTTAATATTAAATTAATATCATTTATTAATGAAATTATCCTTTAAATATTAAAAGTTATATTTTATAACTTAAAATATCTTTAAACGCTTTATTTTCATTTAAAATAATTTTTCTAGTATAAAAATTATTTTTAAACTAATTTATTTAATATGAGTATTAAATAAATCTAATATCATTAATATTAAAATATTAATATTTTTCATGACAAAATATCAAAAGTTATATTTTATAACTTAAAATATTTTTATAACCATGATATAATTTTTATATAATTTTTAAATCATTAAATCTATTTTTTTATAATTTATTTAATACATTTATTAAATAACTTAATTACCATTAATATTAATTAATTAATAAAATTTCATCACAAAATATTGAAAGTCACTAAAAATAACTTAAAATATTTTCTTTTACCATAATATTATTTTTTATGATTTTTCATATATTAAAATCATTTTTAAATAATTTATTTAATATTATAATTAAATAAATTAAATACCATTTATATTCCAAAAATATTAAATATTTATGAAATATACTCAAAATAATTAAAAACTATTTTTCGGACTTTAAAATAATTTTTCAGAATTTATTATATATTTTTAATAATTAAAAACCATTTTTATTAATTTTTAAATAATTTCCAGAAAATAATAATAATAAATTGTCACTAAAGGGCCCTATAGCGACAGACCCGTCGCTATAGGTGTTCTTGAGTGTTCTTGATGAAAATCCAGAACATCATGTCAGAGTTACGGGTAGCACCTTTGACCAATAATAATTCCTAGTTCATGATGTTTCTGGGCTAGATAATGGTCAGCCCCGGTAGTATTGATGCAATACTACATGATCTAACTATCATCAAGGCTAGAATGCATCACACAAGCAAGATCAAGACTTCTAAAAAGTCTGACAAAGCTGTTCTTCATTTCTGGGTTTTCCAGAAATGAAGAACAGTTGCTACTATCTCCTTTGGATACTTATATCATGCATATTAAGATTTCTTTGTGTGATATAAAGGTTCACATATGTAGTATAGATATCCGTGTACAAGTATACAACCTTAAAGCATCTAAAAAACAACATAAAAAGGAAATCTGGGTCGGTCAAACGTATGGTCAGAAGTTGTTCTTGAACGAATTCTAGGTTTCCCAGAATTCTTCAAAGCTGGCGGTCAACGCATGTTTGACCTTGAATTACTCTCACCCTGGTTATGATCTAAGTGATATAATGACTTTACTATGTAGTACACTTATCATACTACAACATGAAAATAACAACAAGACCAAACAATTAAACGACTGCAAGATCAGAGGCCAAACAAAACTTGTCAGAAATTTTGGGAAAATTCTGGGTAACCCAGAAACAGACTTTGTGCTCGGTCAACGAACTTTGACCGCTTATAACTGAAGATCTGGACTTGCTATGACCCTGTTTCCAATTTCATATCACAGTACTCATGTCAGGCTACCGATTTAAAACATAAAACAGACAAATCAGTTAACACAAAAATCTAAGACCTCTGGCATTCGACTGTCAGGCCATTTTTTTCATTATTTCTAGATTTTCAAAAATGCTAGATTTGAGGACTTTGATGTTATGGATCTTGGATTTTACAACCCAGATCACTTATAGACACCCTAATATACAACTTTAACCAATCAATTACAACATTTAACAACAAATCATAAGATTTCAAATTTTGAAAGTTTATACCTTTCTAGCTTGGATTTTTGATTTCTGACTTATGATCTTGTTCTTGGCTTGCTAATAGTTGATCATGGCTCAACATTTAACTCTCTCTCACTCTAAGATCCAAAAATCTAGAGAGAAAGGGGACTTGGACAAAATAAAAAATAACGAGGCTATTTTTCTCTCTTTAATCTCTTATAAATGAATTAATGCAATGACATGGCTGATAATTTTGGCTGAGATAATGGATATAGAGCACATGGAGTAGTTAGGGTTGTTCAACAACTCACATTTGGTTAGATTTGCAAGTTATGTACAATAATGAAATAAGGGCATTTTAGTCATTTCCTTTTATTTTTAATGGCATTTATGTAATCTTGTCACAAATCCTTAAGGTTTAGGGTTTGGACCATTTTAGGGTTTAAAAACAACAAAAAAAAATCTAGAATTTCCAAAATAAATAACAATTTAGTTTCTAAAAAAATAATAATTAAGGTTTTCTTAATTAGTGTAGGTTTTCTAATATTTAGAAATTAAACACTAAGTTCAATAATTTAATAATTATGATTAAACTTACTAATTTAATAATTAGTGCAAATACTTAGCAATTAGTACTACCCATATAACATTTAGGGTTACTAATTATAAATTAGGGTTTTAATTATAAAATTAAGATTTTCTAATTACATAGACTTGATGATTAGGTTTATGTTTTACTAATTATCATTAAGCGTGCCAAAAAAACAATTAGGGTTTCATCTTAGCAAATTAGAGTTTCTAATTTAGAAATTAGATTTTCTAATTTAGAAATTAAGGTTTCCCGAAATTAAGATTTCTAAATACTAATTAGGGTTTCGCTAATTAACATTTAATTATATAATACAAAATCTTAAACACAATAACATAGCTACATAACAACCTCGAACTCATAATCGAGTTCCAAATTAGGGTTTCCATTTATCAGTAAGTTAAGTATTGATTTAAGGTTTCCAATTTAAGAAATTAGGGTTTTAATTTAATAATTATAATTTTCCACATAATAATTAGGATTTTCCTAATTAAAATTAAATTCTAATAATACATGTCATTATTCATATAACACAGTGACTTACCAGATTTTAAAGCCCCATGTGACTTCGAAATTAGTGTTTGTCAGTAAAAATTAGGGTTTTATCATAATACCCCATAATTGACCAACCATTGTCAGTCCACAAAAATACGGTACATAATTATAGCACTGAAAAATCAAAATATAATATTATTATATTATTATTCTTATCCATTGATAAAAATTCAAAATTAGGATTTGGATTCTATATCTGATTTATTCTCCATATATAATATTATTAATTAAGTTAAAATAATTAACTTAATTAATCTTGCATAAATAAAATAAACAATTATTATAATAATTCTAAAAATTATTTCATATATTATTTAAATAATATATAACCATATTTTCATAGATAATAATTAATAAAAACATTCTTGCTATAAAATTAATTAATATAAGAATATAATTTATAATAATCAATAATTCTAAATAAAATAATTTGTAAACATTCATGTAATAAATATATTTTTATCTATTACATAATTACATACACACATTATCTTGTACAAATCCTCATCCTTAAATTAAAAAAAAATTATACGCAAAATTCCTGATTTATTTATATAGAAAATATCGAGTTGTTACAATGAATTTCATCACAAAATAATAAAAGTCATCAAAAATAACTTAAAATATTTTCTAATATCGTAATATAATTTTTCATGAATTAAAACCATTTTTAAATAATTTATTTAATATTATAATTAAATAAATTAAATACCATTTATATTCCAAAAATATTAAATATTTATGAAATATACTCGAAATAATTAAAAACTATTTTTCAGACTTTAAAATAATTTTTTAAAATTTATTTTGTATTTTTAATAATTAAAAATCATTTAATTAGATTTATTTAATATAATAAGTATTTTTCAGAAATTAAGCGTCGCTATAGGGGTTTTAGGCAACAAATCTGTCGCTGTTGGTGTTCTTCGCGTGTTCTTGAGCCTTGCCTAGGAAACATGCCAGTGAGCAAGGGGGTGGTTTGACCAACTTTTGATCCTAGTTCTCGTGATGTTATGTGCTGGATAAAGTGTCTAGTTTATAGTATAAGTGTAATACTACCATTATCAATCGCTTTCATGGCCATACAACAATTAATTAGTGAGTTATGGGCATCCGAAATTCATGTCAGAGCTATTCTTCATTTCTGGGTTTTCTAGAAATGAAGAACACTTTGTCTTGCCTCCACTTTCTATACTGATTCATTGCTTAATAATTCTATCTATTCCCATAATCCTCAATTCTTCATTCATAACTTATCTATACCCCAGTATAGTTCATCAAACTTACTACACATTAAAAGTTCAGGAACTTGCCATAATAATATGAGTTTAAGAACTTATCCTAGTCAGACCATAGGGGTCCATTCGCTGAGGGGTTCAAAACATACCATATTATTATGAGTCACGAACATACCATATGCATTAGTTTTAAGAACCGCACCTAATCTTAATATTATCTGACTAATCTTACTAGTTTCTAACTATCAACATACACATGAGAAAAGAATCAAATTTTTGCCACATATACATTAATAGCGTGACCGCCAACATTCCAATGATTATCAATATGATAAACTGAGTGCAAGCACAAAACCCTCGCCCATACAAAGATTTGTACAACTTAGCCATCACATGAGTCCTCAATTGAAATCTCACCTAACTTTATCTTACTCTTAACTTACTCTTTGGTCGATACGATTTCCTCGTATCACATTATCTATAATTCCTCGTGAGTTATCTCGTACTATTTCATAGTACATCACCTTCATAGCATCAAGCTATAATTATTCAAACATTACAAACCATCTTCCTTTTATAACTTAAACAGATCACGTCGTGATCTTATTATATAATCATCTCCCTTAAAATTCTTTTCTTAACTAGTGATCGTTTTGTTTTACGATCCTTTTTCTTTCCTTTTTCATCATACGTATCCATTTTCTATACTTGGTACACATCGAGTCTCTAACAGTTTCAATAAGGTACGCTGAGTGGTTTCCCACAAACAACCAACAAATTAGGTTCTGAGTTGCTAGTTCGTATATACCTCCGCTCTATGATGGAATTGTTTAGCCCAGATACCGTACATCAACTATTAAAGAGTACAATTGTACCATACTTAACTATAACTTTTTTTTTTATTCTTAACTTCTTTATTATTCACTTCTTATAGACATTGTCTATTTATTATCACCTTACATCCTTATTATTAGAGTTGGGTAACCCCACTTTTATAATCCTTATAACTCCGCGAGATTCTTCTTTGAATCCTCTCACGCATGTTTTAATCCCTTCTCTATACATTTCTTCAATTACTTCTTACTCTTCAAGCTCTATTTGAGCTTATTCTTTTATTATCTTCACATTCCTTCTCTAAGGTTATAGCCTACGGTATTCCTACCTAAGGTTTATAACCCACGGCTCTGATACCAATTGAAATACCCCCAGATTCGGGTCCCAAATCACCACGAATTCAGTGTACTATTTATATGTCTATTACGAAAGATATAAACCTAAACTGTTTATACATTAAACATTATACACTATTCCCAAGGTTGAGAACCTTCATATAATATCTAAATCAATATCGTATCATACATACAAAGTATTATCATACATTACTGTAAATTTATCTGCACATATAATCCAAAGCTGACTTGTCTTTTGACTTTTCCTGTATCCGACGTATTTATCCTAATTTGCAATGTTTATCATGATATAGCAAGGGTGGGCAACAATTTTGCCCAGCAAGTATAAGTTCAATTAAGGATATATCATGATTAAAAGAATTGAACAATAAGCTGGCTAACCTTCTACAATATACACATTGTGAAAGAGAAAGAATAAATTTTCATTGCTGAACGAATAATGAATATGAATAAATCAACTGAACCAAATGGTAATGAAGGTGATCATCTTTTCATACCTGATGAATACATGCAATGTGCACAGAGTGCGAATCAATAATTTATAGACATGGTATAATCAGTAATGATTAACCCCAAGCATATTTCAAAAATATCAACTCGAGATCGAGTTAGAGAACTTGCATGACAATAAATCGTTAAACAAGAGATTAGCAATAGAGAATTTGCACAAGTATAACATAACAGTGAAAAGTAACTTTGCTGAATAATAAAGTAGCAAAGGTTAGGGAACTTGCCTTGAGCACAAGCTAAACCTTACAACTTGAATCTCAATACCCTATATATATATATATATATATATATATATATATATATATGTCATCATGACATAATTAGTCTTTACCAACAATTTATATATATATAAACAAGTATATACATCATGTAGGTTTGATTTTCAATTCACATAATCGAATAACAAACAAGTTAATTGCTAATAACATGCTCAGCCATGGTATAGAAATACTGAAATCATAATTTAACAGTCCTACTATTAGTACATAACAATTCCTTCAAATTTTGAGTACAAAAAGTACATTGTCAGGCCATTCTGCTACCTCGCGCTGTGGCGCCACAGTTTATACTGTGGGTCACGCTGCGGTGTGGTGACGGCACTGCGGCATGGAAATTAAGCTACAAGGCTGCGCTGCGGCGTGGTGTCGGCGCTGCGACGCGAAAGTTATACTGTTAAGCCGCGCTGCGGCGCCGAATTGCAGTCTTTGGCAGACAGCCTCGGCAACAACATGAACAAAAGCCAATTTAGCCTACAAGCTACTTTCTAACAGCCTAATTAACATGTAAATCATATAGAGACTTCATATAAATATATTTCAAAGACTCTTAACATGTTTCTACCCATAAAACAACATAAACAACGAATTTAAAACATCCAATTTCACTGTTTTTGATAAAAACTCACTTTTTTGATATTTTTAATGAAAATCAACACTGTGACTTTGTTTTTCAACCAAAACAGTTAATTCAAAGTATCTTTATCAATAATTATACATACTCTATCAAATTGAATAGCCAATTTACCAATA